>CM071941.1:12467500-13052500 GCA_036784905.1 Acrossocheilus fasciatus
GGTGAGGAGGAGAGTTTGAGTGGCCAAAGACTCTCCAAGGATCACAGCTGGAGAATTGCAGAGATTAGTTGAATCTTGGGGTTAAAAAAAAGGGGGCTGGGGGGTATACAAACTGCAGCATATTCAGTTGTCAGACACGACTGGAACTTCAAATAGCACTGGCTTATATGGTCAGATGAAACTGAAAAAAATAGCTTTTTAGCAGCAAACACTCAAGATGGGTTTGGTGCACACAGGGATAAAAAAGTACCCCATGTGTACATTGAAATATACTGCTGTATCTTTAATGTTGTGGGCCTATTTTTCTGCTGGAGGTTCTGGACATCTTGTTTAGATGCATGGCATCATGGATTCGATTAAATACCAACAGATAAAAATTTTGAAACTGACTGTCCATGCTAGAAATCTTATAATGGGCCGTGGTTGGATCTTGCAACAGGACAATGGATCCACAAACAAACATCAAAACCAAAACAAAAATGGGTCACTGAGAACAAAACCAAGCTTCTGCCATGGCCATTCCAGTCCTCTGACCTGAACCCTATAGAAAACGAGTGGGTGAACTGAAGAGAAGAAGCACCATCATGGAGCTGTGTATATGAAGGGTCTGGAGTGATTCTGGATGAAGGAATGGTCTCTGATCTCTTGTCAGATGTTCTCCAAACTTATCAGGCATTATAGGTGAAGATTCAGAGCTGTTATCTTGGCAAAAGGAGGATGCAAGAAGTATTGAATAAAAGGGTATGATTAATTGTAGCCAATGTGTATTAGAGAAAAACATTTATTTCATAATGAGATTTCTCTCCCATTTTTATTCTCCAATGAAAGGTTAGATTTTTGTAATTTTTAAAAATAAAAGATCAAAAGGATTAATGATACAAATTTATTTTCACAGCCGCCTTTGATCCTATTTACCATGGGTATGAACAATTTTGAGCACAACTGTACATAAATATATAATATGTATTATATATAAAATAAAATATATTAAAAAGACTGAACAACAATATGTTATGAGCTTTAAAGTAGCTTCCACATCATTGGATTTCACATAGACCAGTATGTTAGAAACCATATTAAACTACAAATTCCAAGTTACATGCTCTGAAAACCCTAGGATTGTAGACCGTGAATTCATAGACCCTGGCACCAGAAACACATGCGCACACACACAGTCAATGTAATCCATGTAAACCCATCAGGTGTGGTGAGGGAATGACCAGCAAGTGTTTATGAAGTGAAAAATCCTCTCTAACCCTCTGATATCTACTTAAAAACAGTGCATGGAAACACAGAAGTCAACAGTCAGTGCTGACTCATGAGCAATCATCTAATGCAAATACAGTCATCATTACCTGAATTTTAAGTGAATTCAGTTGTACAATGCATTTATCTCTGCTTTAAACATCCATCTCTGTAGACACAAAAAAGATGCATAATATACAGTTCAAAAGGATCATGTTCAGACAGTGAACACTCAAGCATTCGTACTGCTCAGTTCACATACAAAATATAAAAGCACCAAAACTGTTTTTGTGGGTCCAGTGTAAATTCTTCAGCCATACAATCCCAGCAGCCCCTGTGAGACGGAGAGACAGGTCACTGCCCGCCTCATCCTTTCATTCCTCTGTGCTGCCTTGTCAATACACCCGCAGAAAAGCGAGTGAGAAGACAAAGAAAACTAAAGGTATTGATTTGATGTCACACTCAGTTAGTAAGGAAAGAGCAGGGAAACATCTCTCACATCTGTGGGAGGAAAATAAAGAGCGTTTCCTTTTAGGTGAAAACCTTTTTTTTGTTTACATAATTTTATCTTACATTTAAGAATGAATGAGAAATATTTCCTTTGATCTAGATAGGCTAAGGAGTAAAATATGGCATCAATGCAACATTTTAAATTGCTGACTGATAACCTAAATGAGTTTATTAGGGCTAAGAGAATACACTATAATCTATTATTTCATTTCATCATTCTCTTTTGCTCTAATACTCTCTGAACAGTCACACATTTAGGCGACAAGAACGGCTTGTGGCAACGAACACAACACTTCTGGTAAGAATAGAACCTCCAAACACATACTCTAAAGACTCCATGAAATCAAAATGAGTTTTGTGGCTTTTAGTCCATGTCACGCCTATGGATTCTTTGTGTGTGTTTTTCTTCCCATGTGCTCCCGTGACCCAGTTTTCCCTTCTTAGTCATTTGATTCACCTGTATCCCATTAATTACCCCTCGTTTAGTCCTGTATTTAAAGTGTTGTCTGCCCCAGGTTTTCTTGTCCGGTGTCAATGTTGTGTACTCGCCGCTTTGTTCATCTCCCTAGCCCACGAGGACATGACCCTTGTGGAGTATGCGGTTGAGTTCAGCCAGCTCGCTGTTTTAACAGCGTTCGACAATGCTGCGCTGAACTCATTGTTCTGGATTGGGTCAAACTTCCACCTGTCGACCTCCCAGACACCACTGGACTGAGCTGGAGGGAAGCTATCATCCGGAGAGCGCTATGGCTGAGGGTGAGCTGATTTTGGATCTGGAACGGTGGAATTCTGAAGGAGAGTTTGTGGACTTGTATGCCGACCTGTCCCCTCTCCTCCCTCCTACGTTGGAGACCTCAGTCACTCCTGTTCCCGAGTTCAGCCCAGAGTGGGCTCCTGCCCCCAAGTGTAGCCCAAGGAGGGCTTCTGTTCCCAAGTTTAGCCCAGAGAGGGCTTCCTTTCCCAAGTTCAGCCCAGAGAAGGCCTCTGTTCCAGAGTCTAGCCCCGAGAGGGCTTTTATCTCCAAGTCCAGTCAGGAGAGGGCTTCGGTTCCCAATGGCAGCCCAGGGAGGGCTTTTGTCCCAAAGTGCAGCCCTGAGATCCCGGAGGCTCACAAATGCCCGCCCGCCCGCCCACCCACCTGCTCCTGCCTCCTCCACCGCTGTCGTCTGGCAGCCCCTCTGCTCGCCCTCAGCCCACCATCTGTACGATGCAAGCTCCACAGGTCTGCCAGTCTCCATCATCGTCGAGGCTGGAGAATCCCTTTCCTCCAGCCTCTGAGTCCCAGACTCCGCCTTAGCCCATCGACCCAGCGGCTCCAACCATGGCTCCTAGCTCCCTCCTCTTCGCCGTGGCCTGTCAGTCTACTGGCTCCACCAAGCTCCCTTGTCCCTCCAGCTCCGCCTTGGTCTGTCGTCGACCATCCTTTGCCTTGGGACTCCACTCCTCCAGCTTCGCCTCTTCCCTCCATCCCTCCGGCTCCGTCAGGCTCCCTCTTCCCTTCGGCTCCACCTTGGTCCTCTGTCGCTCCAGCATCCACGCCTCCACATTGGTCGCCTGAGCCACCTGTTACCCTGTGGTCCTCCGGATCCTCCCCGTGGCCCTGGCTCATCGGCTCTCTGTCTCCGCCTCGGGCTCCTCCGCCATCGGTCGGCCGCCTGGAGTTGTCAGCCCTTCCTCTACCATGGCTCCTCTCTCCGTCAGCTCCACCGTGGGTCGCCCGTTATGGCTGTGGCCTGGGTCCACCCTGGCTCCTCCCTCCTTCATCACTTCCCTGGACTCTACCTGCTGGCCCCCTTCCGGGTGTCTGTCCTCCTCCCGAGCCTCCTCCCAAGGTCCCACCCGTCCCTCCCTCTGTTGTTTCTATGGTGCGAGGACGTGCCTTCCAGGAGGGGGAGGGGGAGGGGGAGGGGGAGGGGGGCATAGGTCATGCCCATGGATTCTCTGTGTCTTTCTCCCCATGTGCTCCCTGTGGCCCAGTTTTCCCCTCTCGTTGATTAGTCATTTGATTCACCTGTGTCTCATTAATTACCCCTCGTTTAGTCCTGTATTTAAAGTGTTGTCTGCCGCAGGTTTCCTTGTCCGGTGTTGAACGTCAATGTTCAGCTACATGTGTGTTCCTGCCTGCGCCGTGTTACCCCTGTTTGGACTGTTAAAGACTGTTGTTCATATTTATTCTTCATCTCCTTGCTCCTCACAGTAAGCAACCGCGACAGTCCACTTGTGCATGACTGCTATCGCACTCCTAAATGCTGATAAAAGTCATTTTTAGCAGATATAGGTATTTAAAATTCTAATCCTGTTTCCTGGGAAAACAGAGCAAAACTATTCATGACTCATCCTGCACTCAATGCTCTCTAGAATGAAAATGTCCTGCCATCTAATACAGCCAGTAAAAATATAGATGCATAAAATAAATACTGTGATAAGCTAAAAGGCATGTTCACACCAAGAAGAATGTTTGGTGCAAAAATTTGCTATGTTAAACATTTGAAATTGAATGAACAGCTGTTAATTTGTCTGTTCAGTCCAAAATAAACACTCACATACTGTCAATACAACATTTTGTTTTTGTTTTTGTTTTACAGAGAGCTGTTCTATTTTCCATAGCACTGTGCAAAACGCTGGCCAACCAATAAGATTCACGCTTTTGGTCACATGCCCAGAGCCACTGCTGTTACATAAAACTATGAATTGGTTTTGAAACATACTATTTTTTGCTAAATGAAAGTGAATAGCAAAGAAACAATGGTGTTGTTTATAAAATAAATTGCTGTTTGAAAACATTTAAATACTTGACTTTTAAAACTGCAATTATTTCTTTTCTGTGATGAGTGGTTAAAATCATATGAAAACTAATTAATTTTGAATCATCATTGAATCAATTCACTGAATCAAAGAATTTTCATACTGAACATTCATGTTGGTATGAACACACTTTAATAAAACCTATTAAAACCTATTTTAAAAGGGACAATTCCTTCAATGTGTGTCATGGCCAAACTTCCTGTTTCAATAGGAAATACATCAACATAAAAAAATACATAAATTGCATTCATAATGCCATTTCATAGGGTCTTTACATGGGCTCATTTGCTGCTGACCTTTTAAGTCCCAACCAATGAGTAATGGACAATTTGCATGACATATCATTATGTGGGCAGTTCTGGGGTGAAAATCAAAACATGATGGAAGAGACACTGAATCTATCAAGTTATATGACAATGTCAAAGACACTGAGAAGACAATCGAGAAAATGCACATTATTAAATAGAAATTGGCCTTTGTATGTACTTTTTGTAATGTAGAAGGGTAGTTGACATATCAATGTGTCCTATGGTGTGACGGAAAAATAAAGAAAAAAAACCCCTCTAACATTGAAGATAAACCTCTCATGTTACTTGTATCTTAAAGGTCCCCTGAAGTGCCTTGAAAAACACAGCATTATTCTATGTGGTGACGTAATTTCAACTGAAACAGGAAGACAGGGCAGGACATATCGAGCAGTCCCGCCCCCTTTTTAAAATAGCCAATAGCGTTTTGTTTATATCTGTTCGGGCCAGAGCCGTTGAGCTTGGTAAAGTCGCAGTCTAATAGATTACCCCTAGATTCAATATGAAACTAAGTAAAACAAAATAGTGATCATAATAATGCTGAGGCTGTGTAGTTTTAAAAGTGTTTAATATATGCTAACTCGCGCATATGATTCACTCCATGCGATCGCGTCTCTGGACTGGAGCCAAATTCCAGATCACACTGTGCACGCTGCCGCAGTTCGCGTGACATAACGTGAAACCAGACCTTATTTGCCCCAATCGAAAGCATATTTACACTGGCTGAATCGTTACCTATATCCGACATTGTACAGGAAATACTCCACTGTGAACAAGTGACCAATCTCAGCCACAGCTTCATTGTCTATTTATAGTGTAGGGGGCGGGCGCTTTGGATTCTAGAGAGTATTTGATTGGTCAGAAGATTTGATGAGAAGCTCATTGATCCATTTTGGCGGAAGTGACGAACTGCAAGCTTTGAATGCTTATATATTCTAAATCCGAATTTTGTCACTGTTTTGGAACACACTGGCTTATAGATAACCTTTTGCTATGTCACACTATAGGACACAATCCAATTTTTATTTGTCAACTACCCAAAACCAGGTGCAGGAAGCCCTGAAACGAGTCCATTACACAGGTTGATATGCTGAACGCAACCCATGGCATCATGTCAAGCCGCCGTCTCTGTGCAGGCTCAATTCATAAAGCACTTGAGATGGCAGTTAAAAATGAAGACAAATGGTCCAGCGCTCTGATCACAGGTATGAGTAGTGCTTTATGGATGAGGGGACAACACTGCTGAGTTCGTGTGTGATTGTAAGAGCAACAGATCTCGCTGGAGACTGAATCAATCTGCTTCTCTGCCACAGGGACACCTCAGCTTAATTATAACAGACACATGCTCACACAGACAGCGAGAGAGTGCGAGAGATGGAAGGATAAGTGGGACTGATATGGAGTGGGGTGACATAATAAAGAAGAACAGATGCTAAACTGCTCTGTGGTTCTTCTACGTGGGTCAGAGTCGTGAAATAAGCTATAACGGGTTGAATATAACAACCATTGGGTGGGGGGTTTCACAGAGTCATGCTTGAAATAGACTTAGTGTGGAAGGAGTGGTCATTACAGTAAATGAGTCTGGCAGACGTACGTTGGTCCGCGACCTGCTATGATCACAGTCAAGTACGTACGTACGTACGTGCACTCAAATCCAAGCGCATCCGTCAGCGTATCGATGTGTTCAAGGGGTCCAGAGGCCGAGGGAAGATACTGTTATTTTACAGAAAGGACACGGCATGTCAGAGCGCATTAGGCGAGGGTGGCGTGGGCTAAGCGCCGTCCCTCTGACAGGCAGCACAGGAGACATGGCATAATGAGGCAGGGCAGGGGCGCCTCTCTCCAGCCCGCGCCACTCAATTACCCAGCAGGCTTTTAGTGCCAGCGCGCTCCACTACAGCTAAATTACCCAGGGCCCTGTCTCCACTTAGAGCCCAGCCACTGTTTGAGCGGGTGGCTTTGTGACTGCCCGCACACACACTGGCTACTAAAAGGGTAATAAGGTCATTTGAATGCCGGAGCCATTAGGCTAATGCCACTCAAATGCACAAGTGTAAGGACGGAGAGAGCGAGACTGCTAGAGCGGGTGAAAAAAGGCCACTCTTTTAGATCTAAGCGGGTCTTCTGTCCAGTTTTGTCAAGCGTCGGGATTTCAATGAACTGCGTTTAAATCACAGGGGTAAATATTCATGCCGGTTTAGCTGGTGATGGAGCTAGGCTAACAATGCTAGGGCTGCCGCTGACGTCTGAGTGAAGGATTGGCGCAGCTGTGGTTAGCTTGCACATGCATACACAGCCTCGGTCTCTGTCCATCACAGGAGGCCCTTAGCGAGACAGCGAGAGACTTCGGCCAGCGCTATTTAATTCTGTTTATCACAGGGTAAACAGATCAGTCACTAGCCAGAATGGCTCACATGTGAATCGCTAATGCGCACACATTATAAACATGACCAAAAACACACAGAAGCTAATAACTAAACAGTTGCACCAACTTTAAAGTAAGTGCAAAAATCTGTTATTCACTAAGAACCTGCGATTTTGTTACATCCCCTGCTCCATTTACATTTGCATATTTATTTATTTATTCTTAATTATTTATTTAAAAATTATGTAATTATTTATTTAAATTTAAATTTAATTTAATTTAAGCACAAAAGCCTATTTCTATGCCTAACACTGTTGCTGCTTAACACAATTAAACTTTCACTTTTACCGTTTACAGAAATCTGGCGGAAAAAAAAAAAAAAAAAAAAAATATATATATATATATATATATATATATATATATATATATATATATATATATATATAGATATATATATAGTGATTTCACTGTTAATTTTCTAAAAATGTAAAATAAAAATGAAACTAAAATGAAACTAAAAACCATAAAACCACTACTTGGCATAAAATATATATTAACTAAAAATAAAAACAAATATAAAAAAATATAAATTTATTTCAGCTAGTTGCCAAGGCAACTTGATGTACTAAAATGCCTTAAACTGGAATAAAAAATAATGAAATATATATATAGACATACTAAAATACTAACTACTAAAATAACAAACAAAATGATTACAACTTTATAATTAAAATGAAAATGTAAAAAAATAAAATATTAAAAATATTATCTTAACGATACTAAAATGACAATGATTTAATAATGATCAAATGATAGAGAAGAGCATAGCAACCGGACATATGTGAGAGTAAAACAGGCTCTAAAACAAGCATGTATAAATAAACAATGCCATAAGTGTGCATAAAGTATTCTTAGCAAATTCTCCCCACTGTTTCTGATTGTGACAACATGAGTAAAATCCTCTATAAAAACAAAAATAAAAGACATCCCCCATTTATAAGGCATTTACTAAACCCAAGGACCACACACTCCGTTACTTGTCTAAACTTTTTAGCTACTCAAGTAAAGCAGCGTTCTGTCAAAAACGGTAAGGACAAGTCAGTATATTGTGTGATTACAGCCTTTTGAGCTGATTCAATGACTCAAACAGCTCATGGACGGAGGTAGCAGACAGAGAAAATGATTACAGAAAGACAGTACTATCTCCACTGAATTCACCACCAGTGGGATCTAACCCCTGAGTTCAGATGACAGTAAGGTGTGAAAAGATTAGGAAAAAAACGATGATTGGTTTTTAACATAGTCTTTGGAAACATTTGTTATGTTACAGTTCTATTATGCACAACCAGCTAAATACAACAGGTTGCAAAGACATACTGGACATGTAGAGCTTGTATAACGGGGTAATATCACAAGGAATGCAATTTACCTTGATCTTTTGAGATTAGATTACATTGTGCTATGAAAATACATTGGAACTTCCTCAAAACTTTTTACAAAACCATACTAAACTATGCTGAAAAAAACAACCTTGTATGTCAGAAACATGGAAACATTAATGCGACCTCCGACATTTATACGTTAACAACACCTATTCAGTGATCAGAAAAGGGCTGTGGACCATTCAGAAATGAGAAATGTCTTTTACATTCCTTTTTATGGATTTCAATTGAGAGATGAGCTAAAAACTCAAGTTTGAATGTGAGGGAAGTAGAATACATTTCAATGCACACAAGGAAAATGCAATTTAAAATGCACTTTTTTAACAAGAAAAATATACAGCTGCAAAGACAAACTTTCAAATTTGGCTTGACAAATGTTTCAAATGTTCAAATGTGTTTTTATAAGGTGACTTGTTGAACTTCTCTGAATTACAATTCTGTAAATTCCAATTCAACTTCCTGTGTGGCCAGCTAAACCAAGTCATGAGCTGAAAGGAAACCAATCCTTAAATTAAAATTTTTGCCATATATAACCATAAAAAGTGTACATTTAAGGGTACAGTGGCTTGTCACAGAGGCAGTGCTAATATTACTGTACTACTGCAGGATACCAACATGCACCTTTTAGGAGTAGATCTAAAGTTATCTCTGGGCTACTGCCCTACAGGTACAATTATTGCACATTTACTCTGACATATATCTGTGGTTCAGAATCTGTAAACCATAATCTGTGGTTGCCCCACATGCTACGGTGAGGTGATGAGCAAATAGGATACACTGTATCATTTCTAAACAGGAAAGTTGGTCAAACCTTGTGCTGATTCTGACTGGGTGTAGCACCTACAGCTCTGCAGATACCAATATTACTCCCTGATCACTTCAGTTTAATCTTAATACATTTCCTTGTGATCCTGTGAAGTAATGCAGTCTGTTATTGAAGGATGGGGAAGCATACGATATGAATGATGCATGATATGACCCCTTGAAGTCATTCAAAGCGAATATTGTTTTCCGTTTGAGCTGTAGCTCAACAGAAAACACTATGGATTAGGCTCTTTGTGCGCTACAGCATGTTGTTGTGTGCATCTCTCTCTTAAGTGTGACACTGTGTGTGTGTAATAAGAGCTCTGTTAATTAAGTGGCTGTAGCGCTGTGCTCCTGGCTGGGAATGGATCAAACACGAGCGCTGGCCAGCGGGCTCCCCACCGCCACAGATGAAATGCACTGCAGACTTTAAAGACTTCCTGTCATTAGCCTAGACCCCGTCCACTGACTCGCTCCCTCGCTCACAGCCCAGACCTCCTCCGTTCCGCCACAACAATGAGCACTGTCATAGCTCTGAAGAAAAAAAAACCCTGCAGTAACAAAAGAGCTGGCCTTTTACCACACACAGAGAGGGAGAGAGAGAGAGAGAGAGCGCGAGAACAAAAGTGAATGGTTTAATTAATATCCAAATGCTCTGGCTCCACCTGGGTTGCATTAGTGGACCCTGGGCTTTCCGTACACACACACACACACACACACACACACACACACACACTTAGCAGCCACCTGACTGGATGTCTGCGTGGTAAGTGTGTGTGAAGGATGGCTGAGGATCAAAGAGCATATTATTCTGCTCCACGTCTCGTTCCCCGTCAGAAACACTCACGGCCAATAATAACAGAGGACCGGTGTCCTTGTGCTTGTTACCCAGTGACAATGAGACCAACCCCAGGCCAAGCTAGTCAATTATTTACTAACTCCTCATACAAAAAAAAAAAAAAACTTTAAAGCTGTGATATCGAAAACATTCCTCCCGTTCCCATTTTAATGTGATTTAATGTCCCTGTTACATGGACACTGATCCACGTTTTGTAAGTCATGCACAGTATCCGTCGCTGTCAATTTAGGTCTTCGTCAAACCAACCGCCATGGTTCTGTTTCTCACCCTTACGCTTCACGTTAGTACTGTGCGTTGTGTGTCCACGCTTGACGGATCTTGCACAGAGGCGATGAGGCTTTGAAAACAAAAGACGCTACGAAACAAGACAATTGGCGGTGCTATTCTTGACAGGCGTAGGAATGCTAATTAATCTGATTAGAATGAGATGATTAAATCCATGATGGGGGTTCATATTGCCAGGCGCTCCGGTCCTGGCATGCGCTGGCAGAGCGATCGACCCAGACGAGACACAAACTGACGTTTGGGCTTTGAGTCTTGTTTCTCATTCGATAGCTACTTGAAAAAAGATGCTTTGTTGTTTACTGATGTTATTTGGTTTTAATGCCTTCTCTTAAACTGTCGATCGCCCTCCATTCCTGCTAAGTATCTTGCAGTGCCCACCACGAACACGCTCATTTGTCTGTAGTCCACACCGTGAAGCTTATGTACATAAAAGGCACGCTAGAAGCAAGCAGACCACCCACTGGAGATAATCAACGCCGCTTTCCACAGCACCCCCTCGGTCTGCTCTCCAGAACCCAGGCGCCTGTGCCGCCCAGCGACCCAAATGGGAGCCACAGGCCATCCATCAGCAGGGCGACTCGCATATGCCACACATCAGTCAATGTGTATGTCCCCTCCGACAGTCACACATGGATGGAAGACACTTTTACATGCATAAATACTTGCACACTGACTAAAGGTCTGAGCAGGCCTCTGTCTGAGACCTTGGGCATTACTGGAAAACTTTAAGATTAAGCCTACCCCAAAATCCCTCACAAAAACGTTTTATTTCCTCTCCGCGAAAGTAGACCTGGATTCTTAAACACACCCACACACTCAAAAATGTAAGTGAGAGTTATGTAATTAATTAAAAATGTCACCGAGATAATAAAGACAAAGTCAATCAATTAAAAATGTTAATCAAATTAATTAGATAATGCTGATTAATTTATCGCAAATATCAATATTAGCTATACAAGAAAAGCCATTAAATGAAGATAATGCAAAAGCTTTATTGAATAGACAAAAATATTGATTATTTAAAGAAAAAACATACTAAATTAGCCAGTCACAGCCCTAATTAAACCATAAAACATTTTAAGTAATATATGAAATAATTAAATTAAAATTCACACCCTGAAAATGAATGCAACCTCAAAGTTAAAGATGAATAAATTGATGCAAACCGTCTAAATCCAACCATTTTTGGGTACTAAATTAAATCACAATAATTTAAACTGTAAATTGATAGCCCGAATTAAAGCACTTTTTTAAAATTATTTTCCAATAAGTCCCAAAGCAATGTAAACCTGAATGTAAATATTTAAAGAATGATGCAAATTCTGCCTAAATCCAACACTTCACCCATAATAAATGAATCAAAGAAAATAAACCTGTTAAATTGACATGATGTACTGTATATGTATGTGCAAACTAAATAAACAAGCACATATTTCCTCGGCCTACCACTCAAGGTCTGCAAACCTAAAATGTTCTGATCTGTCCTCCTGTCTCTTTCCTTCAGTCTGTTTTAGATTGTTCACTTGTCCTCCAAATCGATGCATATTACTGCTCTCCTATAGTGAGTGCATTATGACACACTGTGGCTGGTCCACAGTCTCTGACAATTCAGCTCTCTCTCTCACACTGAGCAGCAGGAAGAGCTTTCATTAAAACCTTGCCAACTACTCTAAGTACAGAGCGCGCCGCTGTTATTCCGGGCATATCTGCCCTGTTTGCAGGAAGCCGCCAACCAGAAAGGTCAAGAACAAAAGGAGACGGGACAATCTCCAGAGAATAGTTAAATAAAGAAAGAGAGAGAGCAAGATAAAGATGATTGTGTACCCAAATGAGTGGGCATCTCAGGGTCTTCCATTGTGGCTGACAACAGATGCGGCGTATATGCACGTTTGCTCTTCAAACGGCCTGTTGTGTGCAGTCCATGTCCTTGGGTCAGGGCCGGCCCAAGCCTTTATAGGGCCCTAAGCAGAACTTTATTTGGGGGCCTCTCTGTGCCGCCAATATGACTGGTTATTGTCAAGGCATGATTATTCACACACTATAAATCTAACACACCCATTATCAGTTTTGTTTGTTGTAGCTGTGTTGCTTACACCATACTGCCTGCCTGGCCTTTTTTTTTTTTTACCCTTTTGTGATTTTTAATTGTAAAAGTTGCAAACCTACAAGGGTGGTCAGGTGTTAATTTGCACTTTAACATTAGCAAAGTCTTAAAGTATTAAGTGGCATACTTAATGTGGTGTGCTGAATAGCTAAATAAACCAGCAGACAATGCATTTACAGAACAGAATGTTATTTTAACAACATAAATATTAATTGAAGTTGTACTTTTATTACAAGTCATACTTTTTTATAATAAAAATTAAACACAGCAGAGATCATCTGTACATATATAAAACAACAACTCTTAATCTATATCTAGCTAATTGAGGCATAACGATATTGGAATATAATAGCAAAGACCCAAAATGTAGGCTAAAGTAAATAATGTTAAGCTGTTATCAGTTTATGAAACAGAAGCTTATTTTTATTCCAAAAAATATATGCAGAAGACAACAACTTTAATCTAAAACTAAGTAAAATGTTATATTATAATATATTAAGATGTCTATTTGCTGATGTTTTGATGTTCAAACATGAGCTTCCCTAAAACAAAAAGATACCCTACCTAGACTATGCTAATTAACTAAACTTTTATGTTGTTTTTCTGATGTTGAACTGAAGTTATTTTGTAATTAGTTGTTAAAAGTACTTTCAGTATAGAACAATTTATTTCCATTTACAAATGTTAATTTAGATGCCAAAAAAAATGCATAGAACAATTTCTGTCATTTACAAATTATTGTCATTTACAAACTTGAGGTGGTCACATCTGTATGTGCATTGATCAGTTAATTAGTTAGTTAATTAAATCTGAATTTATGAATGATGCACTCACCTGTCGATCTCTCAATTCTCAGAAAAGATCAGGATGAGCAAGCGACAAATGCTTAAAAAAAACCCTGATATGTTGCCTCCTGTGGCAACACATGATTAATAGCAATGCTTGCATGAGCAGTAAGGTCAGTTCGTTTACCTTTGTCATCTGTTTTGAATGCAAAGTAATGCCATATTTCACTTCTACTGTTTTCTTTATTTATTAATTTTGGGTGCGTTGATAGAGTTTCATCTGTTTGGTCGCGTTGTTCTGTTGTCACATTTACCGATTGCGCCGCAATTTGGGAAGCACTGCTACCTACAGGTGCACTTCGCAACAGCAGCGTATGAAATACCGAATTGAGCAAAATTACGATATCGTACCGTTTGAAACATAATACCGGTAATTTTCCAGTACCGGTATACCGCGCATCCCTAGTGCCACACAACCCCCATGTTGAATTTGCCCCCCCCCCTCCTCCACCCCCAAAACACGATTGATTTTAACTCTTTGACGTACCACACTTTGGCTGGCGCTTAGAGAAAGATGAGCTCAGAAGAAAAAAAAAAGAAAGACGCGCTCTGTGCTTCTCATATTTCATAACTGTGCAGTGTTTTCAACCGAATAAAGTTTATTTTAGGTTTCAGACATTTAAATACACTTCAATTAAGTAAAAAAAGACATTTAGTTTGTTAAATAGGCTATATACCGATTTCTATGGAAAGCAGCAATAAGGGGGCCCTAAGCAGCCGCTTAGTTCGCTTTATGCCTTGGGTGCCCAATGGAGGAGTGTCCATTGTGATGCTGCAATGGGGCTCAGCTGGCAACACTGATAATATGCTTACAATCATCACGTCTGTCAACATAAGACGGCCTGTTTAGAGCGTTCTCACCTCTGAGAAATGCAAGGGGGGCAGAGTATCATAGCTCTGCAAAAAGCTGTGAAAAGAACTCAATTACAGGTAGGAGCAAAGGCCAAGTCCAGTCTAGATTCACTAGCTCGGTGAGATCATTGTTTTTTTCAAAATATCCAACAGTATCTGAAGTATACAGATCAATTAAGACTGGAATTCAGCATGTGAGAGAATGTTTTTCGCTCAAATAGAAACGACCTTGTCCGTGGTGACTGCGTTTAGTCAGATTTAATCATAAAGCTGGAGTAGAACAATACCATAACCCTGCAATGATCTTCCTCACTGGAGCTCCATGGGAGTTAGAACAATTTGGTACAGATGATGGAGGATCGACTCACACACATCCTGTTCAAGGTTACTTCTAGCTACTTTACAAGGACCGGTCGGACAACAGCTTTTTAAAAAACAGAACAAATAGAGAGTGAGAGTGAATAATGACCAGTAGACTAAAAGCACAGAGCTATATGTTGATTTCCTGATTTCAAAACTGAACAAATGGGCTTTTCACCCTTGGACTAATGGTTAACTAATGGTTATTGTAATGGTTAAGTAAACATAATCAGGTGTTTCATCAACTATGGATATATATATAAATAATCTTCATCAAACAAAGAATAAAATCAAAATCAAAAATCAACCCTTAATACATAAGGCCAAAGTTGAAGAATGTTTTCTGGGTCCATGTTTCACGCTATTAACACTCTATTCTGGTTTAACGTTCTTATGCATCAGAACTTCACTTCAAATATCAGCTATCGCTTTAGTTAATCTATTTGCTGTCACTGTTTGACATTTTCCCCTCAAATACCGAAACTAAACCCAGCATGAACATTTTTGCTGCAGTAAAAACCACATGAATATTTAATGAGGTAAGCACAGAGGCAGTTTATGATTAGTTATCGTAAATGTGGCTAATCAGCTCACTGCATTGTAAAGCTAAAAGTTACAAATGTAACATCGCATAACCCAGGGTTAAAATCTATCTTTACCCGGGGTTTTAAAAGTATGTTAACACACAGTGTGAAAAGCTTTAATATGCATAAATGTATAAAAAAGAAAGCCATGACCTAATGCATCTGTCAACACAATATCTAAGATGAAAGAAAAAATTTCAGCAGAAGTTTGAAGGCGAAAATAAAGATTCTTCTGTTTACCAGGATGGCGTGATGAGGAACAAAAACAAAACAGACTTTGAGTCTGAAAGACATAATTAAAAAAGTGTCCATATGTAGAACAGCAGTGATTATCTTGTTTGTCTGCTTGTAGTTTCAAGAACAAGACCAGACAAGCAGTTTAGCAGTCAATCTCCGGGGCTTGTTTGAATTGAGAGGCAAAAACACAGTGATTTTAGAGACAGAGATTTAGAAATTGTTGACCCGGTTAACACTGGGAAGGGTATTAATACTGAGAAGATTGAAATTGGGTTTAGCTGACGTCAAGATACATCTGAATATCAGAAATACAAGAGTTTCAGACAGCAAGTTCTCTTTCTGAGCTTGAGCTTACATAAAGTGGGCCATAAAAGTAGTTGGACCCTTAAGCCACACAATGTCTAAACGTCAGGAAGATACTTTTTGGGGTCATTGTATGTTAATGCAATACTTTACTATGTGTATGCATGCAGTGAAAACCATCGTCTGCACCGCCATACAAACATCTAAACCACTTTACTTTTTCCTCACGCAACACCCTATTTTCAGCACTTTTCCACTTTAAGGTGGACAGCTGTTTTTCTTCTTTACCATTAGCAACAGTCAACAGTAAATGGTTGCCTTCCAAAGCCCCTGATTTCACAGTCTTTGTGTATCTGCGGCGTCATGCCATGAAAATAAAGCCCCTTTCTCTTTGCTCCGTACAGCATGACATATTCCCTATGCTTCCTACCCCGAGAAACACTTTGCTGCATATTTTCAACCTGTCACGGTAACGCACCTCTGTGACACGAATGACGGAAATTATAATCTTTCAGTTAAATGTAGCCATCCATCAAAAGACACTTTACATACACAATAGGCTTATGATTGTTGTTTGCATTTTAATTATTACAACGTAGAATACTTTGACACACAGTCTCTTCAAGTAAATAAAATGCCATTTAATTAAATCTGAATTAAAAAGTGTCTATTGTATGAAAGCCCTAAATTTATTAGCAAGCTACTGCCACACACTCTTCCAACTTGTTGTCAGTTTCAAAAACAAATGTATTATTTTAAAATGAACTTACAACTGAAGTTTTGAAGAATTATAAGGCTACTCTTGTTTGACCTGATGGCTCTAGACAGAAATTGGGTGTCATCTTTTGCATATGTCAAATGAATGAATGACAATGGCAGACTATAAGTGCTTCAGGAACCAAGAAAGTTGTTTCTCAGGGTTAAACTGTACTTCTGTGACACTTGGTCATTAATAGTATGTCCTAGATCAAAGGACAGTGCCAACATGGCAAATATAGTATGTCTGGGAATGAATATGCTACACACCTGGGTGAATCTCATTAAGCCTGCCCAGAAACATTTAGGCCATATTTCACCTAAAATCAAATGGGAAAAACAAGATATATTTTCCATAAAGAAAATTAAGCCTACACATTAAGGACCAAAACCACGGTTTTCAAGACAATTGAGCATATTTTACTCCCAAAACCGCAATGGGTTACGGTGTTTTACATTTACTTTATCAATTAATTTTCAATACGATAAATAACTAGAAAAAGTAAAAAATAAATAAATAAATAATCCCACCCACAAGTAGTAAGTTCTTCCTCAAATTCAGCACATAGTATGAATGTACAGGAATCTGTATGTCGCCGATGACATCTGGTCAATGCGTGGCTGTAAATCGCTGTCAGTGCAAACAGCCCATTATGGGTTTGCACCAAAGCCGCCTCATCCAGACGCAAGTTTGTCAAGTTTGCGCTGAGGTCTTATCTGCATGCAACAGATGGTTTAGTCTGTTTGATCTACCTAAAAACCACCTGTAAAACAAGTGATAAGGTGTGTTGGGGGGAAAAGAGAAAATGTCTTGGTCTTACTGAGCACGAGGGCTCCTTTCCTTTGCCAAGACTTGGGGTAAAAGCAAAGCATGCTGAATTCTTTGGTCACAAAAACATTAAGCTTTAGCACAAACTACTAAACTGTAAAAAAGGCATCCTATCTCTCTCTCCATCTGCCTCTCCCTCACTTCTTTCCCTCATTCTCCTTCACTCCATCAGATTCTCTTCTCTTCTTTCACTCTCTCTCACTTTCGTCTTCATAACAGGACATTTGCTCTCACTTACAGGCGGCAGTGCACTTCCTCTCAAGGGCAAGAGAGGTGTGAGAGAATGAAGTGCTCAGAATGAGAGATAGAGAGAGGCATAGAGCATGCTGTTAGCACCCTGTGTCATGGTTTGCCTCCCCTTAGACTTAATTTAGACTTCGCACACATGCACATATTCAGATATTAGCAGTGCATAGAAAAAAAGAGACTTTCATACTGCTCAAGGTCTCGAGTGAGACAACGCACAGGTACAACTCCACCGATGACCACATGACTTCGCTCCTGTCTGAGCGGCGGTGGGGCATATGGGGCAGATATCGCACAGACGTCGCACAGACGTTGCGTGGACGTTGCTGAATGAGTTCCCTTGTCATGGTGTTGTTATACAGCGTGATAACAGCATGACAGTTCGCACACTCACTGTGTTTATTAATGAGGCCCTCTTGAACAGGCCCTTATGACCTGCTGACACACAGACACAGCCTCCAGAAATCGACATGGGAACTTATTTGACTGATGGGTAACTTTCAAAGACGGCTGTTTGTGGGATGATGTGCCCTCAAACCGCTTTTTTTTTTTACTATGGAAATACACGAATAACTACACAGGAAGAAACTTTTAAAATAAGGATGAAACAGCATTTGGAACGCATTTTACTTGCGTACCACACTGAAAAAAAAACTGTAAGATTTACAATTTTCAGTCTGAAATTGGGTAAAAGTTCACAAATAACTAAAAAGGTACACATTGAATTGACTGAAATATATTATTATAGTATTATCATTCCGTATTATAAAAATATTTTTAGTATTTAAAACATACTCCAATAATCTTTTTTTGACAACTCTATTATTATTATTATTCTACAAAAAATATTTTTATTTTCTGTGCTGTTTTTGCTAGTGAAAAAGAATACACTTTTTTTTCTTTTAGTAATTTTTTTTGTTTGTAATTTTGAGTAAATTTCAGTGGTATAACATTAAAATCTGCTTTGCAACAAAATAAAGAATTGAAGTGAATAAATAGGAAAAACTTTCAACTTGTAGTACTGTAACTTACTTTCAAATCTAAAGCAACTGCACTTAAAATAACTTTTTTTAAAGAAAATTCAAATGACATTTAAACTTTTTTTCAGTGTATTCATAAGACAAAAAGTAGGGCAGAACCTGATTTTATCCATTAGGGATTGATCGGTTCATGAAAGGCAGGCACTCCTTCCAGAAACATCATGAGCTTTTGAAGAGGCTTTTTAAACAGGACCAATTATGTTAACATTAATAAGGCATTAAAAAATAGGTTAACTAATGACAGGATTTTACAAAGACAACATTAACTAAAATAGTACCTTAAATAATGCCAAAATAGCTGGCTTTGCCAATTGGTTAATATTATTTTATCTCAGACATCAGAAGAGAATCGTTTTAGAATTATTACTGTGTAATAACTACAAGTAATTACTATGTAATAACTAGTTTTTATTTTAATGAAAAAATTAATGACTTTTTTGGACTAACAAATTGTAACGCAGTAAAGTATTTTAAAAAAGTACATTTTGATCATCTGAAAATCTATTTTTACATTTTCTAAGCTGAAAAGTGAATGTAGAAAGATTTTTTTTTCAGTGAACAGTAATATAAAACAAAAAGCAGCTGTACAAATTTAGAACCCACCCCAACCCATCCCACCCCCTGGTAGACTTAAAAAAAAATTATAATAAAATAAAATAACATAAATAAATAATAATAAAATAAATTAATTTATATTAATAGATAAATAAATAACAATAAAATGATTTTTACAAAGATTTTAGAAAAGATGACAACATTAAAAGCTAAATGAATTTACAGTTTTCACATTAGATCCATGTATACGAGAAGTTGAGAGTTCCATCGAGATAATGTCCAACAAATACACAGTCCAGGTTCATCTGTCCATTGTGTGAGAAGGATTCCAACGGTTGACTAGCAATTTCTTTGCTGCCGTGAGAGCAGCTAACAGTAAACATCTTTGTTGGACGCACAAAGTGAAGTTCCAAAAGTCATTCATGAAAAAATGGCGCGGAGTCAAAATGAATGTAGAAAGATTTTAAAAACAGATGTGAACACTATACTCATCAAGCAATCCTAAATACTTAAGTGAAAACATCAGAAGCTGAGGATTTTATGAATGAGTCTCAATTCTGAGGAAATGTGCTGAGAATGTTCAGTTCACATATGCTGTATGAATACTGTGAACAGTGGCATCTATCCTAAAATTTTGTATACTATAAAGCTCAAAGCCACATTTAGAGACAGCTTTCATTACATAAAAACGCACCCAGAAAATGTGGCCCTCACGAACACATTTATTTCCAGTCATAACCCACTGTGATGATACGACATCAAGGAGCGCATGTGTCCTCTTCAGCTGCGTGTCAGTGCACAACTGGTTCAAGTGTGCAGGGTAATAGAGGGATGATCTGTATGATAAACACAGTTTGTAGGTGCTCAAATGCTTTGTACACATCTACGCACACGAACACACACAAAGGCATCAGGAAAGAGTCAAATGACTCCCTCGATCAGATTCTCTCATCATATTCTGTGATTCTCTCCTCTCTAAAGAGGCCTTCAAATAGGCCCATCACAACTCCATAACCATCTAGCTCCCTGTCATCACAAACACAATCAAACACACACACTTCTTCTCAAAAATATCCTCATTCATAGTTTAGTCCACTCCTCTACACATATGCACACCAGGGGAAAAGGGCATATAATGGCCAAAAAGCCACTGGCTAGCCCAGATTGATGGCTGTTCTTACCAGTCAAATTAAATCAACAGAATTTAAAACTGTTAACTAATATATATATATACATACATACATACATACATACACACATACATACACACATACACACATACACACACACACACACACACACAATGTATATATTAAATTGACAAATATATATTTAAAAATATTTAACATGTCTAAAATAATAATTAAAAAAAACATTTGCATATATAAACACATAAAATCTTTTATAAAATGTAACATTTTATTTTTGTATTTATTATTATTATTATTATTTGAAATCCTTGCCTTTTTTATTTTTAATCTCATTTAATTTTTAAGTAGCACTCATAGTCTTCAACAAACAAAGATATATTTTTTTTTTTTTTTTATTATATTAAGTTACAATATTCATTCATGCCACAATGCATAATGGGAACCACAGTCCTGCCTCCAGCATCACAGGCATCACAGTAGGCATATATTAAGTTAACTTTTCTTTTCCAAGAGTGGTTAACATTGCAAACTGTGCATACATACATACACACACACACACACACACACACACAGTACATACTGTATCTCTCTGAAAAACATTAAACAGCATTTAAAACTTTTTTCAGTGTATTCATGCAGAAAAAAGTAGGGCAGGACCTAATTTTAACTATTATAGGGACTGATTGGAACATGAAAAGTGGGTGCTCTTACTTCCCTCCAGAAAACCCGTCAGACTAGATTACCATCGTGACCTGCTCACTAGGTCTTGGAACAGTGCTATTGTTTCAAAGAAACAAAGGAAAGGAGTACAACTCACAATATTCTTGATAAAATTGGAACGTAGACACAAAACAGAAGTCCACCCTATTTCACCAAGATCCACCCACTTCATTCCTGGCCTCGCTAGTGAGGCACACAAAGTGTGCACCATCATACAGGAGCTTGTGTTGTTGGCCAGGTTGCTGGACAATATGCATTCCCTATCCTCAGTGTATGTGTGTGTTCTCTAGTGAGCAGATCCAGTGGGGGCCGGGCAGGGGGGCGGAGTCAGGACGACCATCAAAAGGTCCATCCACAGTGGAGCTCATTATAGCTTGTACAATTCTCACTCAATCTTACATGGGCCAAATCATTCCCGAAAACCTCTGTTACCATACTGTCTCTCTCTTACACACACACTTTTAAAAAAGACATGTCAGAAGTAAACAAAGCCCACGTCTGAGCACTAATTAAATAGATGAGCTGTATTAACATAACCTGAATGCCCTGGCCAATTCCACCCCCCTGTATTCCATTCTAACACACACACACACACACACACACACACACACACACACACACACACACAAACACACCCTTAATTTTTTTTTGTTATGATCCGACCAGCGAGCGCCAATTGTTGGCCGGTGTAATTACCATTAGACCACGGCGGCTGGCTCTTTGATATGGTAATGAAGCTACAGCCCCCCCTTCAACCGCCGCCTCCCCCCGACACACACTCTCCTCTTGTCTGACAATCTACCGAACATGAATTTCAAACAGCCTCCTCAGCACCTGACAAACAGGGCTGAGCTCCGCCGATGACCCACAATGCACTAGGGCACAGGGGGCCACCGGAGGGAGGTGAGCGGAGGACGGTGCAGGCGGGCGACACAGATGACGTTTTTAGTACGAGGAGGAGGGGGATGAAGACATGTTCAAATGACAGGTTTGCAGCTTCTGGATTGGATAGGTCATGCTGGAGCGAGAGAAGGGTCAAAACTATGCTGTCAAATCCAGGATGTCTTCCCACCCCATCTGATGGCGGTATTTTCAGCTAAAATGTCACTTAACATAAATTTCAGGCCGCTGTGATCTTGCATTTGACGAGAAAGAAGGGTTGAATGTATGTGTATGCTATAAACATCCTATGAATGCATGAATGCATTAGCCCCAGCGATGTCACTGATATGAAATGACTGGCCAGTTAATTAACTTATCAAATAACGATAAATTTGATATTTATTTTCTGAGAACATAGTACACAAAAATAAATACCAAAGGGCCCAAGAATCCATTTATTTATTGGAAACAATAAAATAAAAATAGACAGTGAAACACAAAGTACTGATAAGCCAGTATTTATTTAAAAATGATTAGGTTATGGTTGATAAAAAGTCACTTTATTCATGCAGTCACACAAGTCACACAGTACTCACTATTCATTATTAACTAGAACTTTTGCCTCAATAAACATCTAATTACTGTTTATTAATAGTTAGTAAGGTATTTGTTAAGTTAAGGTATGGGGTTTTAGGGGTCTAAAATATGGTCATGCAGAATAAGGCATTAATATGTGCTTTATAAGTAAATAAATTATTTTTACACCTCAGGCAAAATTGTAAGTCTAAGCTTAGAAAGCTTGGAAAAAGTCATAGCACACTTCTTAAGCCACATGATTTAAGAAGTCTTATCTCCCTGTTTTAATGCACAATTTGAAGTATTGCATCAGAAACGAGTGATGGAAACTCTAAATTTCAAATAAAAATCCCTTAATTGGTAAAAAAAAAGTTTACACTAGCTTGAGGTGGTTTTTGACTAGTGATGAAAAAGGGTTAATGCAAATAATGGAAGATGGAAACATTTGCTGAATAAATTCAAAAAAGCAAAAAAGTCATGTGATTTTGCACTATGGGAAGGCATAACCTGACAAACTAGCAGACCGATCTCGTTCCACAGAAATTTTGTTATGGTCATCCTGAAATGCCTGAGCAAAGTGTCTCGTCAAAGTATTTCTGTGTAATTGCCTCCAGAATTCTCTTACACAACTGCATTCTCAAACAGCAGGCATCCACCTCCGAAAGCAATGACCGCGTTTATTTTGTTTCATATAAGTAATTTATATGAAAATTATTATATTCAGTGGCTTCTCCTACTTTTCTTACTGATTTATAGTGCCAGTTTATCAAGAAGTGACGATTTTGTTCTCTTTGACTTGTTGGATGGAATCGGTGCTTATTCGCAAATGTTTTATGCGATATTCCAATTTTGTGCACAAGTTAAATTCGCCACTCTGGATGGAAACGCGGCTATTGTGCACCAGAGTTTAAAGATTTGAGCAAAACTGATATTTGCTTTAGCAAGAACCGCCAAATATGAGAGAATATTAAACTTTTTAGCTCTCGTTGCACAAAACAAACAGCCATGCAGGAGCGAAAGGCTAGCCCTTACTCACAGATACACAAACAAACAGACACACAAACAAACACACACGGCAGAGGGAGGCAGGGCGGATCAGAGGGGAGTCCAGATGGACGGAGAGAGCCTCAGTGTCCCCACACCCTCACGTGTCATATGTTGTCCCATCTGTACCATCACGGCACGGCCCCCCAACCCCAGGGACGTGCACACGCACACACTCGCGTATACACGCACATGCATTCCATATCTCTCACCCTATGTCTCCTGGGTATGACACAAACAAACTTCCCGCACCCATTGTGTTCACATGTGACGATCAGAACCGTGGATGCAGGACATTTGTATGTCTCTCTATAGAGTGTGTGCGGACGGTTTGCTCTGGCTGTTAGAGACCTTTAGAGAGGATATCACCTCTGCCCTTCACTTCCAGCTCTCGGCCTATTTAACACTCCGCTGGAGCTCTCCACGCCACAGCACTCTATTAAATATGCTCTTTGATACGGGAACACACTCTGCAAATGTACGGAGCACTACTTAGAGGTTAATTCCTTTTCAGCTATTCAATTGTTGATGAGAGCTCTCAATATGTTCAGTTTCAGAGCTCGGAAGCGAAAGTGAAGAGAGTCATCGACCAACACATCTAAAACAACTAAATTAAAAACAAACGCTTCTAGTTTCAAAACACCCGTGTAATTATCAATGATATGCTCAAGAGGAAGAAACCTAGATGTTTTTTATTTTTGTTTTTTTTTCTTTAGGTGTACTGCACCATTACTTTAACCTGTCTGTTGGGTTTGAGGCTATGGATATGATGGTGCACTCCAATTCACTTTTAGCAGTGTCTTTCTCTTTTGGGGAAACAGTTCAAAAATATTGATCATTTTTTGAACCCATCATGAACTACAAACTTTTGCCCAATCAAATGCTGTCTACAATGAGAATTTCCCACCCACTAATGCCACCTGAAAATGACTAAATTGTTGCAAATCATGTACTGGATTGTGTAAACTAACACCTATTGGCTATTTAAGAAACAAACAAGAAAATCAAGGATGCAACCTTTGATCTGTCCCACCCAAACATTCGGTTTCAATAGGAAATGTGTCAAACAAAAAGCAATATCTACAAAAGTTTTCCAAAAATTTGGGGACAGAAAGATTTTTTTTTTTTCCTGAAAGAAATTAATTACTTTTATTCAGCAAAAAAAAGATTCATTAAATTGCTCAAAAGTGACAAAAACAATTATAATGTTGCAAAAGACTGCTATTTTAAAAGTAGCACAACTGTTTTTAACATTGATAATAATAACAAAAGTTTCCTGAGCACCAAATCGCTATATAGAATGATTTATGGAAGATCATGTCATGCTGAAGGCTGGAGCCATGACTGCTGAAAATCCAGCTTTATCATCACAGGTATAAATTACATTTAAAAAATATATTAAAATTAGAAAAATAAGAAAGAAAAAAACTCATTTTAAATGCAGTCTTGGGTGTGCATAAGAGCCTTCTTTCTATCAGTTTCAGAAACTGACACCAAATGTTTCAACTATAGTATATAATACTCAAGTCCTCCATGAGAAAGTACAAATAGTAGATGCCACTTCTTGTTTGGCTCTATGAACTCAAACTCATTTCCTATTAGACTGAGGTTCAACTACAGTCCATGGCATCAGAAACCTATGATGTTTTTCTGCAATGTAAACAGATACAAATCCAACTTTTCACCATTTAAGCCTTGACTAGAAGCTATTAAAGATTTAATTGCACAGTTATAATCTGCGTTTCTAAAAAATGCATGGCGCCAACATGAGTTCTGGTTGCGTTGCTGAGAACACAAGACCTGCGAGATGAAAGGGAAACAGATTCCGGGGGAGAATTCCAGGAGGCACTCAGGAGTTTACTTTAAATGATCAGCAAGCATGTAACAATACCTCCCACTAATGGAGGTGTTTTGTTGGTTTTAATCCACCTAATTGGCCGGGGTTCAGCATTACCGGCGAAAAGCCGAGAATAATGCTACTACCTGTTCTCCTCCTCTCCTTCTGTTCATCTCAAGGAGAAGAAAACCCAAAGGACCAGACATTACTTTAACCCACAGGAAGAGAGGAATCCCAAAGGGGGCAAGAGAATGAGAATGAGAGAGAGAGAGAGGGAGAGGTTTTCTCTCACCTGAGATGAATAGAGCAGGTGATGTTTATGTATGATTCTCATTATTTAAAGCCCTTGCATTGATGAAGGAGATCACATGGTCTGCCTGATATGCAGTAGGAAGCGCCTGAAGACCAACTGATCTGTGGAATGAGGCAGGTTCTTGGAGATTGATCTTAAAGGGACAGATCACCCAAAAGTGAATATTCTATTGTGCCACTCCAAGCCTGAATGACTTTCTTTGTTCTGTGGAACATAAAAAAAGATATTCTGAGGAGCGTGCATGCTGCTCTTTCCATACATGCACAATAAATGGGAACTGATGTTTTTACGCTTCAAAAAAAAGATGCTTTTATGATTAAAACTTGCAAAATGCATAAAATATATGCAAGGATGCATTAAAATGATCAAAAGTGACAGTAAAGACATGTATAATGTTGTTAAATGTAAAATACTGTTCTTTTGAAATTTCTATTCATCAAACAATCCAGAAAAAAAATAATTGTAGGTTTCCACAAAAATATTAAGCAGCTGTTTTAAACACTGATATTAATAAGACATATTTCTCAAGCAGGAAATCAGTATATTAAAATTATTTTTAAAGTTTGGAGTAATGGCTACTAAAATTCATGGCCATCAAAGGAATAAATTACTCTAATAATATATTTCAAAATAGAAAACTTTAAATTGTAACATTTCACAATATTAACATTTTAACTGTATTTTTGATCAAATAAATGCAGCTTCTTTCAAAAAAATAAACAAATATAAATAAAAATCTTACAGACCCAAACTTTTGAACTGTAATGAAACTGTGCTATATTCTAATGTTTTGTGCGAGTCGCACAAAACATCTGATGAGCATTAAAAACGTTCATGCCACATTAAATGTTGTTGTTACGTTATTCATAGCCATTACTGTGTAAATAAAAGGAGGCTTGTTATCGCTGTATGACTGAGCATTGATTTAGTGTGTTCGGATACTAGATCGCTGGAGAGCTCAGGTCATTGAAAAATCTCTCGCTTGGACTATTCCTCCATTTCTCCAGAGGCCTCTCTCGTCCTCTTCTGCACTGTTCTAACACTCGGTGAACTGAAGCAATTACAAGCCCTGACGGCAAGCCCACATCATATGGAATTGGATTGTATGTAGACGAGCTTTTGGTTGTTTATATGGAAATGCGATTGCCGTGTTGATTAGGGAGCTCTGTCCCTGCCCACGCCCTTCATCGCGGCACCTCGCAGGGGACACCGCAACCTACGAGACACACAAACGCATCGATGTAATTCACTCAAGAGCCTCATTTTTCATAATGAGTGTGTCTTTATGTGGCCTCTGCTGTTTTCACACACTGTGAGCAGTAATGACTGCGTATACATTCACAAGCGTGTTTGCCGCAATTAGCCCGATGGCCGCTTGGGTGAGAGAGTTCAGGTACTGAAGAGAAACGGAGTGGGGCAGGTCTACTGGGAGGGAGACGCAGGGAATACGGTGGCACTGGGCATATTGAGAGAGACGCTCAGGAGGGAATTTGGGAGAGGAGTGTGGGACAATCTGTCGCCTGATGACAGATGATGTGATTCACTCAATAGTGTGCTCAGAGAGAAGGACTTTGTTGATAGGGGTTGGGGTTGCACCGACTAGTCGATTATTTCTGTGTTGACTAATTGATCACATGACTTCAGTGGTGCTTCAGAGGGATTAAAAGCATACATACATAATTGCATAAAATAATAATAATTACTATTAGCTATGTATTATGAACAAACACAAATTAACAATAAACAATTGCATATTTATTAACATTAACTTCAGTTCATTATTTCTAATCCAGTAATTAATGGTAGGAAATGGAACCTTAGTGTAAAGTGTAAGTCCTTTCCACAAAGTGCACCCTAGCCTAGTGTATCTGAAATTACCAGCTACAGTATATTTGAACATGAACGAGAAAAAGTGAATCCAAAGGCCATCTGAGATGTTCTGAGTACATTTACTGTGCTCACACACAGTATAAAATTTTCATGAACAAGCTTAGAGGGGAAAAAATCAATATAGTAAAATATTATGATATTTTACCCCAGCAGTTATAATATTCCCAAAGCAAGAATCAATATATTTATTAATTTTTATATTTTTCACATTCATATTTTTGGGAAAAGGGGACCACTATTCTCTAAAAGTCTCTGAAAAGGGGCAACATACTGTGACATTAATTCAACACACAATTATTTCTATTTAATCAAAACCCAAACTGAGAGTGAGCTAAGAATAAAACTGTGTAAAACACTGATGCAGTGCAGATTAATGAGAAATAAAGAACCAAAAGACTGCAATATAACAGGTTTTTGAATTACCTCTTGGCTCGCCGAACTCACCAAAAAACACAGTAAAAATAGTAATATTGTGAAATATTATTATTCTTTAAAATAACTGTTTTCTATTTTAAAATGTAATTCATTCCTGTAATGGCAAAGCTGAACTACCAGCAGCCATTCCTCCAGTCTTCAGTGCAACATGATCCTTCAGAAACCATTCTAATATGCTGATTTGCTACTCCAGAAAGTTTTTAATAAATATAAAGTTTTTAACATCATAAACATCTTTATTGTCATTTATGATCGATTTCATGCATTTTTGTTGGATAAAAGTATTAATTTCTTGTCCCAAAGTCTGACAGACACTAAAGTGAGTGGGACCAAATTGTTTTTTGGACATTATATGATAACTTTTGCTTGAATCTTGCAATATATATGCAAGCTTTTGTAATCAGCATCCACTGATTCTGTATTTTGAGTCACTTACAATACATAAGTACAGTGCAAAAGTGATCAGACAAATACTGATTTTCCGATTTTCTTTTTGGAGAAGGCCAAGGCCTGTCAAAAATCCCCAGCTCCGTTCCTCATGTGCTCTTTACAATGCCAAGCACAATTGGCTTCCAATTCTCTGTGTGTATTTATATTGGTGACTACGGAAGAGTAAACAGGTGCTTTGTTAGAGAGTACTAGAGGTCTGACGTGTGTTGTACACACACCAACACAGAGCTGTACTTCTCAGCTCAAACATTGGCTCAGCCGTGTCCTCTATCATGCCTGTATCTGTTTACAGAGGAAGACAAGTGTTCCCGCAGCAATTGGCTTGTGGGGAAACCGAGAAGTCCCGGTGTTTGGAGTGCATGCAGGTGTCTAAGAGTTAAGGGGATACACACATACATAAATGGACGCATCCTATGCGTTCTTCAGACAGTGGCTGTTGCTTTACGGAAAAACACACACATGCTTTCAGCTGTGTTTTCCAATAAAGGAAAGGGGGACTTTGCATCATGAGTGGAGGTCAAAGAGGTCATAACATCTAAAACAACTTTACAGCTCTACAACTTCCCCCTGCACTACAGGATTTCCTGTCTGTGTGGGCTAACCGCAGGCGGAACTTCCTTTAGATGTGTACTGAGAGAGGAAGACATGTCAAAGGTCACACAAGCATACTTGTCCATGCCCCACACACAGCTTTCGATCCAAATGCTTGAACACGTTTGTACAACAATATTTCACTGTTTGTACTGCACAAAGGCAGCTACAGTCACAGAAACATAAACCTTTATGAAGAGGCTGGTGACCGTTCAGTCCAGCCAGGATGTTATTCAACACACAAATGAGTCACCTAAATACAACTAATACAGGTTCATCTTTAAAGAGAGATGAAATTATGAGATATCGATTTTCTTTAAAAATACTGTAACTTACAGAAACTTGCAGAACAGAAATTGTCTTCCTTAAAAATAAAAAAATAAAAAAAAACTTTCAAAGAGGCTAAGCTGCAAAAGCATCTTGTTCTGAAATTCTTGGATTTCTGACGTCAAAAATGCAAAATATAAACATATGGCTGCCAAAGTTTACATTTCACTCATGGCCAGTCATGGTGAATTATTAAAAAGGAAGTACAATAAATACTAAACTATTAATACTTCCTAAAAACAATAAGAACTAATAAAAAGAAAGTCTCCAAACCTTGTGCTGTTTCTCGATGTGTGTAGCACCTATAAAACATAGGCCATTTAATTCTAAAGGTCAGAAGGAAAGATAGAAAATGGTCATGTAAAACTATAACAAAAATTATGACTGTTTTCAACCTTTTCAAACATTATAAGCAGACCTCAGGGAATCAAAAATAATAAAATGATAATATAATTTATGACATGGCCCCTTTAAAGACACACAAACATTCTTGTCACTCTCCGAGCCTCATGCTTGGCTATCTTTCCTGGACAGTGTCAACAGCAAACCCATATGTCATTTAATATGAAGGTCTGCGAAGCATGCACTTGAGTGTATTTGACAGGAAAGTAAAAAAAAAACAATCTGATTTTAGGAGTGTGGCTGTTTCCAGTTGACTGCATCGGCAGCTGAGTAGTTCTGCAGTGACCCGTGTGTGTGTGTATTTGTGTGTGTGTGGACAGGGTACAGACTGCCCTCAGAGAAACGGTCATGGGGCAACTCTCAGCTGCCCTGTATTGTTGCTGCAAACACACAAAGCACACAGCCTGGCCCTCCAGCTGGCCCCGTGCCCCTTCCCTGTGGCCCTGTCCTCTCTCTCTCTCTCTCTCTCTCTCATTCTTTCTGTCTTTCTGCTTCTCTTGCTCTCCGTTTGTTCTGATAACTGCGACCCTGCTCTCTGTATCATCACTTCACCTCCTCCCTCTAAAAAAAATGCCAACTAGCTTGTTCCTTTCTTTTTGGGAACGTACACACTGTGAAGTGTTGAAAGTAAAAATCCCATTTAAATGCACAGAACACAAGTTATTCCCAAAATTGAGATAAGTGACAGAGAAACTAGAAGAAAAAAAAACATTTAGCCTGAGTGGTATTAGCTATTTTCACATAACATTAATAAAAAGCAGTCAACATTAGCGGTAGCATATACTGTACATGACCTCTTGCTCTCTCTCCCAATGGTGAAGGTCCGAACTGGGCACTTAGTTTTCTCTTAGGGTGCTACAATTGGCTGATGGCTGTTCTGCCGGACTGGGATGGGGCACTTCATTGGCTGACTGTTATAGTGTAGCCATGGAAACTACTAGCCCATGATAACCATGATTAGAGGTGTCATGATGACAACAATACGGCACAGAGCGATAATGTGTCTTTGATGAGCACATTGCAGCCATTGTGAAGCTGTAATTGATTTGTTTACCAATACGACAGTCTTTGCTTGTGTCGGCCGACAACAATGGGGTGTCCTTGCACAAAAAAAAAAAACGGGGGAAGAAAACGAGTAAAAATAGGAACTGACCTACAAAGGATGTGAAAGAGATGAGTGCTGCTCGTCTTCAGACCACAAACCCATTGGTGAGCAGCTGAACCCTGGGGATAAGAAGCAGAGGAAAGGAGAGAGGTGAACCAAAAACAAAAAAAAAAAGAAAAGGAGGATGACATTAAATAAACTGAAAAATCTAAATTAATTTACTCACCTTCTTTTCTTTCAAAACCTGTATGACTTTTTCTTCTATGAAAAACAAAAGGAGAAATTTTGAAGAATGCCCAAGCTGCTCTTTCCCATACAGTAAAAGTCAATGGAGACCACAGATGCCAAGCTGGGTTTTCATGAAATTACATCTTCATTTCAGTCTGTTCTGCATACCAATTTATCAGAATAACTTCATACTACTTTAAATAAGACGGAATAGTATTATGGACCACTTTTTACAATATTTTATGACATTTTTCATCCTTTTAGGAGCTTAACAGATTCTAGTCCCCTTTCACTCTCTTTGTATGGAAAGCAGTGTGAATTTTCTTTAAACCATCTTTTGTGTTCTATGGAAGAAATAAATCACACAGGCATGAGATATTATGACAGTATTTTAAAATTTTGTTGAACCCTCTCTTTAAATATTGAACAGCTATCCAGAAACAGATTGAAATACATCTACAGAGATCCCTTCGACGGGTGAGAAAAGGACGTGTATGTGCACGCACAAACACACACTCACACATATATATACACACACGTGTGTTTGGGGGGTTGAGTGCATGTGAGGTGTTCACCTGCGTGTTAAGAGCTCTGTTTTAATCTTTATGGTAATAAACTCTGGCGGCTACTTGGCTGCCGGCACTGCAGATCAGGCTTTAATAGAAAGTAAATGTGTTTGCTGAGAAAGGGGAAGAGTCACTTTAAATGGGACTAATGTATTCCTTATTGAGTTGAGGGTATGTATGTATGTATGTGTGTGTGTGTGTGTGTGTGTGTGTGTGTGTGTGTGTGTGTGTGTGTGTGTGTGTGTGTGTGTGTGTGTTAACACGGGGTCAAGTGAAGCTGGGTGACGCTTGTGAGCCTCTCAACTAGTAGCAATCACACAAACACATACGATTTGTAACCTGACAGACAATTTGGGTCATTCAGATTGAACATTTCTATTAATTATTGGTGTTTGCTAAGGCAAGCATCACAAATATGACTGCTCATATGTAGCAAAGAGGGGGTTTTTTCCCTCAAAAACACGCTACGGATACAAATGATACCTCAAAATGTTCTTTGAGGACAGGTGTGCTATTACTTTTGATCAGACTTGACAACCACCCAAAACACCCTACCATTATGGTGACGGCTTTCACACTGTCAAACATTTTCAAATTTTTGTGGGCCAAACCCAGACATTGTATAGAAATCTACACATTTGGGAATTTCGTGAGGGAAAGATTTCCTCACACAGATTTTGCAGGACCAGTGTATTCAAGTTGGTCACTGTGAACTGTGCTTCATATCACTACACTACTGACAACAGACAATGGACCTTTTTGCTTATGAAATTTTACAAGATTTGATTTAAGAAGTCTATGAACTCTGTTTTTTTACATCAAGCTTTTAGGTTATGAATCTATTAAGGAAAGAATTTCAGTTTTTTTGTGTGACTATTCACTCTTTTCCATTTTAATCACTGCTTACCTTAAACAGTTTTTATTTTAAAAATAAATAATTGTTTTTTTTCTATACATAATTATTAAATGAACCTGTGGTGTGGCAAATTAATTTTTAAATATAAAACTACTCAATCGCCTCCCAATGAATACAAGGTCATACAAACTGCTTCCATAATAATTAATAGTTTGAGATGTCAACAAGCCATAAAGGTTTTCATATTTCAAGGTATTTGCATGGCACTCCACAAAGAATTTACCATAGCCCATGTCCAAAAATCCACACCACTACTGTGGCACCAAGTGTCTGCTTGTCACGCTACACTCCTCCACAGTCTCTGCCTTTATCTCCCTGTCACATAAACTTCATTCAAACAGACAAACAATATCAAGCATGTGCACACAAGATGCTCTCTATTACGCACACTCATGATTCACACAAAGCAAACGTAAACTAGACAAAGTGCACAAAGTCTTAACCAGCAAACGGGGTTCCATTCACTCCTGTTTAAAAAGGTCACCATTTTCTCTGGCTAAGCGCCCTGTGTCTATTGATAATTTTATGCATAAACAAATGGCAAATTTGTGCCACATAAATATGTATTAGCAATTAATAATGTCCCGCGTCTGTGGCGATGCCAGGTGCATGCGAAATCAGCGCGGGCACTCTGCAGCGCTGGTGCCTTTGTTTTCCTCTAGCTCTCTCAGGGTTGCCACAATAGGCGCACAATAGATGCACAATGGGCACCCGTAACAGGGCACCGTGCCCCTGAGACAACGCCAGGCTCCCTGAATGAAGCCACCATCACCTGGGCAGAGCCAAAACAATGCAGGCATCACCAGACAGCTACAGGGGTATTATTGAATTAGCAGCAGCGTTGTGATTAAGGGTTTAGAGGGGCATTTAGTGGTTTTGCTTTTTAAATAATTATGAATTTGATGACGGAGGCAGCCAGGGATATGCTGGATGAACATGTACATGTGTGTGTGTGTGTGTGTGTGTGTGTGTTTGACAGAGAGATCGAATATAAAAATACACGGGCGCACGCACATGCACGCACACCTGTTCATCAGCAGAAACACCTGGAAGCTGTCTGTCCCATTTTTCCCTTGGTGTCACAGAGATCTCTATGAGAGCGGTAACGTGCGCGCGCACACTGCTACGCAAATAAACAGATCTACTTGGCAGGGCAGGATCTTTCGGGACATCACAATGCCATTATTGTCTCACTCAGACAGAGATCAGGGACGAGACGGACAGAAAGCGCAGCTCCTCTGTTCCTCTAGTGTTTAATAGGATCAGATAAACACAATGGCGCTGATAAAGTGCCCGGCTAACATCATACTGAGATTGAGAGAGAGAGAGAGAATTAAAGGGTAGAATGGGGGATTGTGAAAGCATTTGTATCAGACATAGCGGATGACAGGGGGGCTTATTTAGGGAAAGAAGAGGATTACCAGCCGCCAGCCTGCGGTTGTGCTCCGCTTCGACTCTCTATAATCACTGCGATCATAAGACCAGCACAATTCAGCTCTGCTAATAATGCACACACACATCTGCCTATTCATTTCAGCTCTAATGCAATAATAGCCCTGAAACATCTGGTAATGAAACTCGCTGGAATCAAGATGGGCGGATTTGGCGACATCTGTCCCTCCACTGGCTCCAACCTGTTCTGGGTCCTCAGGCTTAAAGGCAATATGAAATCAATATTGACCTTGTCAAAATTTACTTAATGTACATTTTTGGTCTTAAGGTGCACAATTAATCCTTATTCTGAAGGAAACTAAATGTATTAGTATTCTTTTATTGTAAATATCATAACATCCCCTTAACTCTGAAATGACTTTCTTTTTCTGATGACATCACCTAGGCCATGCAGTTTATTGCATGTTAGCATAAAATATCTTTACCAAAACCATTTTACTTCTGTAACCTTCTGTAACACCTACTTTTCACTTTATCAATACTAAATATCCTGTTTCATTTGAAAATACATCACATTACAGCTGTAAAGTGGGTTATGCTGATCTAAGCACTGAAATCAACTAAGACTGAGGTACGCATACCTAAAAAAAAAACACAATGGTTACTAAAAGTTAGACGGCTGGAGTGCCCCAGACCTTCAGGGTTCAATTACCTGAGCACCTCCACCCCATTCCCCTAGAATCCCTTACTCGGTCTGAGGCCGCGAAGGTGACTTCCTGCCCCATTCCCCAGGGTTCATATAGGAGGGGAAGGAGGAATGACATGGTGCCTATGAAAGAGCCATTGTTCACCGAGGTGGTCCCGGTACTGTGTGAGGGGAGGTGGCTAATCACAAGGCGGGCAACAGCACAGGGGTAAATATTTATCTGCTGGGATGTAAACGATGGATCGTGTAATTTAGCAATAGGCCGTTCCTTCCTGCATGATGATGATGTTTAGTCTTGGGTAGTGGAGGCGAGGGGTGTTAGTCAACCTGCCCATTTCGAACACAGCAGCGGTTGATTATCACTGACGCATCTTCACACTAAGACTGACACTCTTTAAATGTGCAGGCAACTAAAGTTTGCGAAACTACAAATATTATTAGGATGTTTATCATTATACACTATGGATTTTAAAACCAACTGGTAATACAAGCAGACAGTTTAAGGACATGCTTGCTGTTTAATGTGTCATGTGGTGATGTTTAATTCCTGCTGCCTTGGTAACCGGTGGGCAGAACCACTTATTATCTCAATCAAAGATAAAGTTTCAACATAGAGATACAGTATGTAACCACCGGTCACTAATGTCACCATACAGTATGAATCATTTTCTGTGAAAAATACACATAACAGTACAGTACAGTACAGTAAAAGTTAAAACTGTGGTTTAACATCACATTACATGCAATTTTACAGCAAAATACTATGGAAATATGTTTTTTGCAAGTAAAAACGATGAATTACCATATAATTTACAGTAGAAAAGGATATTCCCAGAAGTTCCTGTGTGACAATTATATTTTCTATAAATAATTGTTTATTTTTATTTTTTGTTATTAGTAAGGTGTTCCATGTTAAATTTCTATTATATAGTTATTGTTTGTTTTATTATGTTTCACATTATTTAATTTGTTTTATTGAATTATTTTAGTGTTTCATGCTATCCTGGTGGTGTTTTATTTGTGTGTACATGTCTACTGTATATATGAGTTCTTATGATGAACTATGCACATTCATATAAATGATCTTAGCATTAATGAGTTAATAAAACACTTTATTTACACACACAAACTTAAAGGAATAGGCTAGTTCACCCAAAAATGAAAATTGTCATCATCCTCATGTTGTTCCAAACCTGTATGAGTTTCTTTCTCATGTTGAACATAAATAAAGATATTTTGAAGAATGCTGGTAATAAAACCGTTGATGGTCCCCATTGACTTCCATAGTATTTCTTTCCCCACTATGGAAGTGAATGGGGACCAATACTGTTTGGTTCTTTAAAATTTTTCATATCTTCTTTTGTGTTCAACTGAAGAAAGAAACTTACACAGGTTTGGAACAACATGAGGGTGAGCAAATGATGACAAAATTTTCATCTTTGGGTGAACTATTCCTTTAAGTACTGCAAGAACAACAACAACAAAAAATCTTACAAAACACTTGCCACACACTTGTTGACTTCCTATTGCTGTATTTGTGCTCCAATCATTTGCAACTTGACCCTGGTAAACAGCTCAAAAGCGCCAGTGATGTAATGACCAGGCCAGGAAGGACACAAACCACCCAAGATTACAATTTCTTCCCCTCAAAGATGCTTCTAGATTTAACCATGCAAACCTCATGGTGTTGCTATCTGGTTTCTGTGGTATTCCGGGTGGTTGATTACTGGTTTAAGTTAAAACAGTCCACACTCAAGTCTTTATATAGTCTGGTCTGTAGATTCTACCTCCAATGCAATGTGAGAATACTTTTATTGTACATTTGGGGACAATTGGCAGATTTTAAATAAGACTTTGGAGAAAGGAAAGAGAAGTAGAGGCAAGAAGCTAGAAGACAAGACAAACAAGTAGTAGCACAACTGGCACGGGATGACTGACACCTTGTCTACACATGGATGCGAGCTGTCATTACAGACGCCATGAGGCTCAGTGACAGGGTAAAAGAACTCCAACACTTAAAAATAGTGTCTGTTTGACAAGCTCAATTAAACTGAAGCCAAGAACGTCCTTATGTATGCATTCATCTTTCTGTCAAGATCTTTATCTGCATACATATTTCACTTCCTCTGTCTGCTGAAAGAGTTTCTCCTCTCATACTGTATATTCTTTCTTTCTATCAATCTCATCTCCTCCTGCTATTTCTCTTTTCTTCTGACTTTATTTTTCACACTGCCCTCCTCCTCACCCCTACTTCTCCTTCCTTTCTCCGTTGCTTTATCATCTCACCATCTCCATTCTTCCTCCTTTTGTGTAACTAAAACATTATGTTCTTCCCATTCTCTCTTGTTTTTCCCCTCTCCTGTCTGTGTGATGGTGCATGTGAGTACAGCCCTGATGTTTAGGACTTTCCGTGAGCTGACAGCCGTTTAACATTATGAATTGCAGTCAGGATGCTGAAGCATGACATTTTATTTTTTCCCCCACGTTTCTCTTTCTCTTTCTAAGTCAAACACTCACTCAGTTACACAAGTTTACCTAGCAGTTTCAATGAGGATATACCATAGACATATTATACACTATCATTAAAATTTTGGGGTCGTTAGATTTTTTTTAAAGAAACGTTTTCTCTCATTAAAAGTCTTATTTTAAAGTCTCACCAAGGCTACATTTATTTTATAAATAATAAATGTAAAAATATTAAAATTTAAAATATGAATTTTCAGAAGCCATTACTCCACTTTTCAGTGTCACATGATTGTTTAGAAATTATTCTAATATGGTGATTTGGTGTTCGATTTCTAATTATCAATTTTGAAAATAATTGTGCTGCTTAATGCTAAATAAAATTACTAATTACGTTCCTGACCAAAATTAAAAAAATAAATAAATAAAATAAAATAAACATATGGCAAAGAATAAAAATAAAGCAAATCAACAAAATTTCCTGTTCCAGATTTGCTTCATCACAACACTTCAGTTAGGACATTATATAAAATGGTTAAAAGAGTGTAAAGAGTGTTGTATGAATCATTTTTACTTATCAGGACATCCCAAAAGGGAGGTTTTGTCAGATTTGGCTCTGTTCTGAGAACAGTTATGTCCCCACAGTATAAGCTAAACCAAGAGATGCAAACCCCACAACACACACAGTCAAACAAAGGTCTGTAAAGGAATGAGAAGATCAGAAACTCGTGAAAAACAACGACGGCAAACTCAAACATGGCTGGAATGTGGTGTTCGGAGTCCTTCAGGAAGCTTTACAATGCTGCTTATTGTGCTGAATTTAAGTAGCAGATGTTGTTATTGATGTCATAATGAGATAAAAGCTTCCAAATGACTCTCTCCGAGGAATAAAAAAAGCTAAATATAATTGGAATAGACATAAAAAATTAAAACATTCCTGACCTTAAAAAACCAGAGGGTGAAAGTACATCTCTGCCCCATATTCGCAAACACGCACTCAGGGAATATGAGGTCTGTTTGCTGAAGTGACCTTTATCCAGGGTCAAGTCATAAAAATATTGTAGAATAAAAATAATCCCCTAACCCTAAATATAACCCTCACATAAATCTTCTTGAATTTTTTAGTATTTTGTATGTAAATTCCCCTTGGCCTTACACAGCGTTAAGCAGGACCTACAGTACAACCAGGTGTAAAGTGTGTGTGTGTGTGTGTGTGTGTGTGTGTGTGTGTGTGTGTCTGTGTGGACAGAAATCAGGCACAATGGCCTGTTCAGAAATAGCCAGCTGATATGCTGTTTGTGGTCGTGACCTGCGGTGGGTCCTTTTACCTGCTGGGATCTCCTCCCACCCTGTCTGAGTCCCTCTATAGAGGCTGCGTCTCTTCGGTCCCTGGTAGAGAAAAGAACAGACAGACAGCGACTCTGATCAATACCAGCGCCTCCTCTTTGTGGCTGAAATCAAAACCTTTTGAGGTGAATATTCCTTTTTTTGAAAGACGTGGTGACGTCAATAAATTCAGGTAACTGACTCGCTATGTGGAGGAGAATGCTTGAGAGAATGAAAGCAAGGTTTTCATACCTTTCTTTGGTCTGGTTTATAGATTTCTTTTCTTTTAACAGTGTGCGACCCTCAAAAGTCCAAAATGCTACTTATACCAATTCAAATCTACTCACAAAACAGTTGAACAAGTATGAGGAATGATCACTTTTTAGTTTCGTAAGAAGTAGGCCAGTGAAAAATCTGCAGCTCGATTTTGAATTTATTCATTATTTCTGGTAGGGTACAATTGTATAAACTAAACCAAATACAGTTTGATGTACAAATGTTTGGGGTCAGAACTTTTTATTTTTATTTTATTTTTTTAAGAAATCAATACAGCAAGGTTGCATTCAAGTGAGATAAAAAGTGAGAGTACATTTCATATGTGACAAAAGATTTCTATTTCAAAGAATCCTGAAAAAAAGGCTCAGTTTCCTCAAAAATATTAAGCAACACAACTGTTTTCAACATAGATAATAATATCATGAAATGTTTCTTGAACAACCAAATCAGTATACAGACCGATTTATGAAGGATCATGTGACATTGAAGACTGCAGTAATTGGCTACTGAAAATTCAGCATTTCAATCACAGGAATAAATTACATTTTAATATATATTATAACAGAAAATTGATTTTAAATTGTAAACATATTTAATATATTTTTGATCAAATGCATGCAGCCTTGGTGAGCAAAATATCAAAACAAACAAACAATCTTATAATAAAATATTATAGGCAGGCAAAGATAAAATCTTTTGGAATTTCTCTGCTGATTTAATTTTTTTTTATTTAATTTTGTAGAATTGATTTAAATTCCATTCTAAAATCATTTATTACATATAGCTTTATGAATGACAGGCTCCCCAAAACTGCAAAAATCTGCAGCTTTTTCAGCAAATTCTGTGTGGGTCTGTTTATAGTACATTTATTAGAGGGTCAATCCCATTGGAGCAACCTCTTGATCAAGGGCACAATGGTGATGTTCAAACCTACGACCTCTCAGTTACTGTACATGACCACTAGGCCACACCAGCCCAAAACTCTCCATGTTGGATCTCAACCTCTGCTCTATTTGATCTAGGCTGTGTGCAGGTGACTCTCGTGTTTACCACTGGAGAATAAGGCAGGTTGGACAAGAACAAACATTTCAGCGATGCCGAATCCCACCGACCCCTCCTCTCCCTAAGACTCATTTTAATTCCATCTCAGCATGGTAACAAACACTCGTTAAAGCAGATTAATTCCACAAGAGGATTACGCTCCATATTAGATAATGAAAGAGAGAGAGCGAGGGAAAGAAAGAGAAAATAATCACGTAAAGGGATAGATGGTGTGCATTTGATCCTGGGGAACAGAAAGCTAATCCAGGTGTAACACATGTAGAGGAGTGTGTGAGAGAGAGAACGTGCACAGTGGTATTAGGAACAGCTGGCGTCGGTTTAGCCTCTTTGTCTTCATTGACATTGGGAGGACGACAACAACAACACTGACCCACAAAATGGGAAGTCGGATGACAGTTGCTGCTATTGACACACTGCTTTTAGACGTGTGTGTATGAGAGGCTGTGACTCACAGCTTGCGCGGTGTTGCACTGTTAATGTGGTGGCGGTTCTGGCACATCTGGGCTATTTTCTCCAGTATGTGTCTGAAGATAGTGTGAAAAATCTCAGGGAGGAAAAGTGAGTGTAGGCCCCTGTGAGATCAGTTCCTCAGGTTAGAGGGCCATTTTTCAAATGCCAGCAGCTTATCTCGACTGTCACAGGCTAAACGTGTCTGTTTGTGACATTACAAGAACAAGTGTAAGTCTCCCGAGTTCAGCTGCGCAGCCGATTCGGTACCCGCATTCTCATCGTTCTGAAGTGTTACACAAAGCTCTGTCGTTTCAAAGGGGGGAAAGTCCATCTCTAAATCAATTACGGCAGTTAGCTGAAAGAATGCAAAGACTGAGGTTGTACATACATGAGCACGGGCCAGTTCCATAACACGGCTTATGTTTGTTTTCAATCTCAATAATTATCAAAAATCAGCTTATAATAAGTGCTAATAAAAGAAAACGGCTTTACAAGATTTAGAAATTAGTTTGTTTGTTTTTTTTTTTGGTTTGCTGGACAAAATGTGCACAATGCAACACAAAGCTGATAAAAGAATCAGAGTAACAGGCAAAAATGCAGGTATGCCGATCAGTGTTTGCTTAATAAACAGTATTTTTCTGGATTTAAAAATAAAACAGTTTAAGATACATTAGCATTAAAAAGTTTAGGGTTGGTAAGATTTTTTATGTTTTTGATAAAAATCTCTTATGCTCACCAAGGCTACATTTATTTGAGTAAAAGCAAATATTATTAAATTTTATTATAATTTAAAATAACATTTTTCTATTTTAATACATTTAAAAATGTAATGCTGAATTTTCAGAAGCCATTACCACGGTCTTCAGTGTCACATGATCCTTCAGAAATCATTCTAATATGCTTATTTGGTGATTTAGTTTTTATTATTATTATTATTATTATTATTATTAATGTTGAAAAGGTAGTGCTGCTTAATATTTTTGTGGAAAATGTGATTCTTGATAAACAGAAATTTATTTGAAATAGAAATCGTTTGTAATATTATAAATGTCTTTACTGTCACTTTCTGATCAGCTTAATGCATCCTTTCTGAATATAAGTAATAATAAAAATGAAAAATCTGTATTAACATATACATTGTAAGAGTCAACATGAAATGATGTTCACAACAAGTCAATAACTTCTGTAATCTTATGTGTTCGAGTAAAACAGGATGTTGACTAAGAAAAAAAGGGCAGGAATTGGCTTAAACGTAAAACCTGGATGTTACTTGTCAGGATAAAGCCATCCGTGCTGACTATCTGGTATAAGACTGCAAATATAAATGTCTTCAATATTAAAAATACACAATGCAAAATCTAAGATGTTTCTTTTCTCAGGAATAGCCCACCACACCTCTTTAAATCCCACCCACTCAGCAGAAAAACATACAAAGCTCAAGTAATCAAATAAAGACCTCTTGCCTCATGTCAGGCCCCATCCCCGGATGAGTGAGGGAATGCACAAGCCAGGCAGAAATAATCAAATCAAGAAGAAGGCCTATCCGGCACAAATGGAAAGTTTCCTGTCACACGAAGTTAGCTTTCCATCATGTCTGTCAGATTTCACGGTTTGAGAGAGAGGTTACGGGACTAAATCCCTGACTCACTTATAGAAAACACAATCAGGATGTACAGTTTCCTCAGTATTACGGTAAAAAAGTAATTCATTCTGTATCACCTCAGTTCATTATTCCTAAACTGAACAGGAGCAGCTCGGAAAACCAAAAGGAGAAAGACAACATTATTATCTCAGACCTGCAACGGTTGGTTTTGTGCAGACTTTTCCAGTCAGACTTCATCATCTCACTCCTTTTAGGGACAGTTCACCCAAAAAATGATTTCAGTTACCATTTATTTGCCCTCATGTCTTCCAAAACTCGTATGACTTTCTTTCATCTGTGGAAAATAAGTTATATAAGCTGTTCTTTTTTCATACTATAAAAGATTTTAGAATGAAGCTTTTGGTGCCATTTTTGGAGCACCGACAGTTTCGTTGTAAAGAAAAAAGCTGGATAGTACAAAACATTGTTCAAAATTTCTCCTTTTTTGTTTAACAGAAGAAAGTCAGTTGCATGGGTGTGGGACAATGCAAGCGTGAGAAAATGATGACAGACTTTTCATTTTTGAGTGAACTGCACCTTTAAATACACTCGTTCACACAGCAGACTGTGCTAACATCGACATATGTGACCGAATCCAGACAAATGTTCATTCTGCATCGCACAAACTCTGGAAGAAAGATACGCTGTCAAGACAGAGAGAGAGAGAGAGATACTGAGCACGCTGAGAAAATGTAGCGGTAACTAATTGTTATCATTACGCATGTTTGAAAAGTGTTTTCAAACAAGTAATCAAAGTCTGCCACTGTAATTAGCAGACACAGCAGTGAGTGTGTTTCCCTCCACTGTTCTTTTCAAACTGAAAGGCATTAGATATATCAGATCCTTTTCCCCAACGGAACAAAAACCTGTACACCGCGTGCATTGTGAGGGAGAGACAGCTTGACTGAAAACAAACTGACACAAACCATTTGAAGCAGAAAAGAAACACAACAACCTGTCAAGAGCAAAATGCCTCTAATTTTTCTGTCATCTGCCAGCAGTTTAACAAGAGAGGAGCGTTTCTACCCCCTCAATTTTCCCCCTGGCCATTTACACACACTGAGAACCAAACAAGAGGATGGGAGGGGAAGAAATCTGCTCGTTTTCTTTCTCTCTCCCTCTCTTTCTTTCTTTTCTCTCCCCTATATTTTTCACTTTCCTTCTATTCATCTCATCCTTTTTACTCTTAACATTTTCTTTTCCATCGACTCGCCACGACACCATCATTGGAAGAGTGTGGAATTATCCCAATGACCTGAATCTTTTGATTGCGTTCACGAAAAAGATCCACTCAGATACTTACACCAGTAAGTGGCAACCTGTGAGAGTCAATTCACTGAATCATTTGCTTAACACATTCAAAAATATTTATTAATCTAGATTTAAGAATTGAACTGCATATAAAATCTCCAAATTACAATGAAAAGATTAATGAATATTCTAAGCAATTTAAATAAATGCATTTGAAAATGTGATAACATAAAATGCCATTTTTATTAAGTGCAGAAATCTTAACATTTCATTTATGCATGACGGACAAATATGAATCACATTAAGTTTATTCATTTATATTAAAACTCATGGACTGTGATTAATCATGATTAATCGCAAATTTAAAATACTAGGATTTACCTGTAAATGTGTTGAAAAAAAAATGCATGACAAACTAGTTTAAGGAAACAGAACCTTTCACACTTCCGCCAGGTATGAGACATAATCCTTATTATTCTTTTATCATTATTCCTTTGTTATTATTCAGCCATTATGCTGGCAATAAAATGTTTACCAAGCCACATCGCTTCAATCCCAGTATACATTTACCCAACTATTATCAAAAGTATTTCTAAATAAATACAACAAAACATTTCTTGCGACCGTATGTGAAGTATTATGACAAAATGCATTATGAAGAAGAATTGGACCTGTTCTGCAGGTGCATTAGAGCTAATATTAGCATCATGCTTCATAAGACAATTTATGAGATTAATAGTACACTTTTACTCAGAACTCACTTCAAACCACCATCGAGTGTTTGTAATAACTTCCTTTTGCGATCACATGTGGAATTTGGTCGTTTACTGTTGTTAAAATATGCTATTTCTAGCCTTTTATATCGCTGCACAAACTAGCATTTCAAATGCACACATTCAACTCAAGAAAATCACATACAGACCACATCTATCGTAATCGTATGTTTATTATCTTATATAATCTATAGTGGCTGTTGTCATGTTTATTTCTGCTGTGTAAAAGCCTTAACACGTATGCTCTGCTGAAACTCATGTTGTTTGTAATGTTACAACCGCCTCTCCGTTCTTAAGTTGCCAGGGATACATTCCAAGTGTAATGCATATTAGTAAAAGGATCTATTTTTATTTTTATTTGTCTATATACACTTTGGGCAGCCGCGGTACATTAAAAAAGTAGCCCAAAAAAAATGCAACCCATGGCTCTGTAAATTTTCCCGCGACTGTATTTTCAAAATAACCCACTTGTGCCATTACCCTGGCAACACTGGTTCGCTGTACCCTCATCACACAATGATAGATAACCTTCCACACAGCGATGACGGGAAGATGTTGGGGTCAAACCTTATCAAACAATTAATCTGCGTTAAAAAATATTAACGAGTTAAATTTTTTTGATTAATCGCATGCATTAACGCGTTAACATTGACACCCCTAATATATATACACAGTCGTGGCCAAAAATATCGACACCCTTGGTAAACATGATCAAACAAGGCTGTGAAAATTAATCTGCATTAATCCTTTTGATCTTTTATTTTTTTTTTTTAATTCACAAAAATCTAACCTTTCATTGGATAATAAGAATTTAAAATGGGGGGAAATATCATTATGAAGTAAATGTTTTTCTCTAATACACATTGGCCACAATTAACGGCACCCTTTTATTCAATACTTTTTGAAACCTCCATTTGCCAGTTTAACAGCTCTAAATTTTCTTCTATAATGCCTGATGAGGTTAGAGAACACTTGACTAGAGAGACCTGACAAGAGACCATTCCTTCATCCAGAATCCAGACCCTTTAGATTCCCAGCTCCATGTTGGTGCTTCTTCTCTTCTTTTTGTGTTTGGATTATTGTACGGTTGGAAGATCCAAACATGGCCCATTATAAGATTTCTATCTGACCATAGAAGCCAGTCCCATTTGAAGTTCCAGTCGTGTCTGATAACTGAATATGCTGGAGTTTGTTTTTGGATGAGCTAGGAGAATTTTTCTTGAAGCTCTCCCAAACAACATTTGGTGATGTAGGTGCTGTTTGACAATTTTTTTTAAAGGTTTTCTGACCCCAAGACTCAACCTTTTTCTGCAATTCTCCAGCTGTGATCCTTGAAGAGTCTTTGGCCACTCAAACTCTCCTTCTCACCGTGTATTAGGAAGATATAGACACACATGCTCTTCCAGGCAGTTTCGTAACATTTTATGTTGATTGGAAATTCTTAATTATTGCCCTGATGGTGGAAATGGGAACTTTCACTGCTCTAGCTCTTTTCTTAAAGCCACTTCACTAATTTGTGAAGCTCAATTATCTTTTGCTGCACATCAGAAATATATTTTTTTGTTTTTTCTCATTGTGATGGATGATTAAGGGAATTTGGGCTTTGCTTTCCCTCCTGTTTATATTTCTGTGAAACAGGAAGCCATGGCTGGATAATTTCATGTTGTATGTCCCACTGTGTGTGTGTGTGTGTGTGTGTGTGTATACATATATATATATATATGTGTGTGTGTGTGTGTGTGTGTGTGTGTGTGTGTATTATATATATATATATATACATATACATATATTTAGTTGCGTTGTTAACCAAAATTAATAAATAATTTTTGTTAATAAATAAGTACTGCCTTGACAACTAACTTAAGTTGAAATTTAAGTACTAAAATGACTAAAACAGTAAAAAAGACAAAAACAAATTAAAGCTTAAAGGGGTCATCAGATTGGATCTATCTATCAGCTTTATTTCAGTTAATGAAAATTATTTAGTTTTAGTTAACAATAACAACACTGATGTGGGTTTCAGAGTTTTAATATAAATGAATAAACTTAATGTGATTCATATTTGTCTGTCATGCATAAATGAAATGTTAAGATTTCTGCACTTAATAAATGGTATTAATATTAAGTAATATTAAGTCCGTCCGCCATTGTGCGGACTCCGGTGCAGGGGAAGACAAGACAAGATGTCTCTGATTAAGCGATTGAGGTGTTCTGTTGTTGGATGTAATAATGAATATAGCAGCCGTTATTTACTCCCAGCATCTGAGCAGCTGAAGGCGCAGAGGATTAAGGTTACTTTCGCTTTGCGCCGGTCCCCGATCCACCTAAATGCATCTATGTTCGTGCAAATCATTCGTGATCCAGCTTCATCTAAGTGAGTATACAAATCACATTTCCTAATAATGTGCTAGTTAGCCAGTTTCGCAGCTGGAGTTTACAGTCTGCTCGTCAATCCACGGAAGAGAGGGGCGGGGTCAGCAGAGTCATTAGCATTTAAAGCAACATAGACTAAAGAAACGGCTTGCTGAAATCAGAGCTGATTCTGAGAGGGGGAAAAAGGTGTTTTTTTACACCACCATTGAGAAATTTTAACCAAAGTATGTTATAGACTTTTCATTAAGACCTTAAAGAATCATATCAACTTGTGGAAAATGGGCATCTGATGACCCCTTTAATAGAAATGTTAAAAAGCTGAACTAAAATGTAACAATATAAACTAATTCAAAATATTCATAAATACTAGGCTATATAAATCATACAAAAAATTTATATATATAAAATCTAGTATAAAAATACTAAATTATACAAATAATAAATTATACTACATTTCTGTCAGTGCCGATAGCCTTTTGGGCAGTGTACGGACATACTTATATTATATTAGCCTATTATTATTATTATTAGCTTACTTATATTAGTGTACATAACAATGTGACATATTGCACTACAGGAGTCCCGAGTTCGAACCCCCCATACAGAATTTCTTATTTTTAAAGATGATCAAGCTAAAAAAAAAAAACAAAACAAAAAAACACGTTTAGACTCAAAACACTGACATGTTCAGTAAAGAGAGTTTTGTTCAGTATGTTCATCCAGTGAAATGATTTTTTGCACAGCCCACACTTGACTAGCTGTTCACAATATACTGTCAAGCGTCTCACAAGGGTGAAACTTCAGAACCAAAAATATGAGGCAGCGAATAGGCCTCCATTCAAAAATACTGATTTGTTGGGGCGGGTGGGGGGTTACCGTGATCCCGAGGGTGTAGGGGTTTGCGCACAAGACAGGTTAGAGATCTTGTGTTTATGTTCTAGGGGCACAGAAACACTAATGTGGAGGTCTTCTGACTGCACCGGAGACAGTGTTTATGTTAAAGGCTGTTGCTCGTCTTTCTAAAGCACATTACACTGACTGCTGCTGTCAGCTTGTGTTACTTTGCCTCTTTAGTGGCGCAGGCAATTGGCTCCGACAGCCAAGCAGTGCGGATGAAATATTTAACTCCGCACTGTTAAAGGCACAACTCCGCCTTTGTCCTGTGAACTAGCTGTTTGTAACATTAGTATCATGGTGACAATGATACCTTATGCTGTGGAGATGATGGTGAGCACAAAGTACGTGTGCATTTGTGTGTCCTGTCACAGAGTTAAAGCAATAGTTCAGCAAAAATGAAAGTGTGGTCATCATTTACTTACCCTCATGTTATTCTGAACCTTTTCATCCGTATATGACCAAAGGAGATGTTTAGAAGAATGTTTACGCTGCTCTTTACAATATAACAAAATCAGTGTTCAGAGGCTGTCAAGCTCCAAAAAGGTAAAAAAAAAAAAAACAACAAGATCATGAAAGTGAGCCATGACGACTTGTGTACTGTATTGTATATAATCCTATAGCTCTCAATTGTTGTTCATGCATCTGCAAATTCAGAGGGCTTTTATGGCACTTTTTTTTTTTTTTGAAGCTTTGGCTACTATATGCTTTTGTTGTATAGTAATAAGTTACATGAAGATCCCATTTTCTTTGCCATCAAAGATTGGTTTTAGTTTAAACACTTTTCCAACCTTAACAGGTTAAGAATGCAAAGTGACTAAACATCTAGCTCATTCACTGGAGAAATGGCAGTTGTAATGTTTGGATAAGCTGCTGTTCTTTGCATCTGGTTAATTCATATAGTGAGGTCAAATCTAGTATGTATGTATGTACAGTATGTATTCATTCTTTTCATTTAAACCTAGAAAAAAAAAGAAGGATTTTACACATTTTAAAACATATAATGCATGTTATTTCAGAATCTACACTAGTGACAAATAATGACAGTAAATTTGTGACACCGACTGTGTGAACTTATGAAATTAATAAAATTTCCAACCCGATTTCATTGCAATTCATACATATTTTACGAGGTGGCTAAGAATATGTACAACCTCTCTCGTACGAATTAGTATGACTTTTGCTAAATCGCATATATTTTATGAGTTCCCCAATTTGTATGAATTCACACGAATGACCAACCCATCTCTGGGGTCTAGACAAATCGTACAAAAATTGTATGAGCGAGGTCGTGCGAATTCGCATGAATTCGCTACCTCATAAAATACGTACGAATTGCTCATGAGATAGCAAATTGAAATTTCATGAAACTCAAGTCGTTATGCTGATAACATAATTTGTAATGGAAAATGTGGTATTAAATTAGAAAATTTAATTTTGGCTCTCTGAACCTCACTGCATATAAAATTACTGACATATGCAAATTTCTCTCATATGCGCAACATCCATTGTCAGGTGGACATGAATGTTTGGACCACTGAAGGGAAAATTGCGTGAAAAAGGAAGAAATAAACCATGGGAGACAAGAGTTAAAGCAATGCAAGAGGCAATACGCAAGACAATGTGTGTACATATGTATGTGTGTGTTTCATCCAAAGCTCTGGTACAGCTCATGAGCAGCATGAAAACACACTCAACACCTTATATAGGGCAGATTCGCCTGCTGCTCCTATAATTCGTCGGTTGGATTACAGCAAATCATAAATTAGAGGAGAAATTTCAGTGATCCAGGAAAACAGGAGTCTAAGTCAGACTGCTCCGATTCTGTCACTACACCACACAGGTTAGCAAGAGCAACAGAGGGGTGCTCAGCCAAAGTGCTCACACCAGCTTCATCTGCCAGCAATATAATACCGGCTGCAGTCCCCTCTCGCTAACAAATAACACACAAACACAACACACACACATACACCCTCAAAAGCTAATGAGGATGACAGTGCTGGTTACCCTTAATGAGGTTACCCTTAATGAGTAATTGATTTCTCATGAATGAGTCATCAATATGCAATTAATATAAGGGTAATGTGTTAAATGTTGGTTCTGTATGGTTCATAGGCAGTGTTCAATCTAATTTTGTTCTTGAGTAAAACTTTCTAGGCAAACCCATTGGCCAACATAGTAGAATAACATACTATATGCACATTTGAACTACTATATGTATGACTGAACGAACGACAGACAGATAGATAGATAGATTCAATATTATGATTTGCTCTGAGTTAACCATACTGTCCAGAGCATGCTGGGGTCAGTGTTTAGCCATATGCGTTTGTGTGCACGTGTGTCTCTATTGATGGGTCAGCTGTGCTCCTGTGACAGCTTCCATCCTGTCTCCTTAACCTTCCCGGGCCAGCTCGGTGGCAGCGCTGAGGTTTAATCAATGCAATGGAAGTGACATTTAGGGCCAAATCAAATTAGGTGGAAATGGAGGCAAACGGCAGGACTGCATTAAGTGCCGTCCGTATTAACACACAGGTCAGACACACAGGACTCATCGCACACACGTTGGCTGCCCGCCCATTTACAGGACCCTGTACCAGAGAATATGCATCACGATTAGACGCTCACTGACCTGGGACGCATACAGCAAGATGACTAGAGCAAAATCTGCAGAAGAGATGGCAAACAAACACATGCTCAGGAAAGTGTCCTTATTTTACATATAGGCTATATTTACAGTATACATTATAGTAATTTATAATATTATATATATATATATATATATATATATATATATATATATATATATATATATATATATATATATATATATATATATACACACACACACACAATAAGAGTTTTTGTTTACGTAATATATGTATGTGTACTGTGTCATTTTGGATGCAATCGCAATTAATCGTTTGACAGCACTAATATATATATAAAAGTTAAAAGGTATTTTAATATTTTAAAAGTATTTAATACATACTTAAATTACAATAGTTTTTACATACTTTCTTTAAAGATTGAATTAGTTTTTACATTTAAAACATATTACAGTTACTAGAATATCAGAAAAAGAACATAGAACACATAATGGGGTTGAATTTCCAGCTAAATAACTATTTTTTGATATAGATGGTTACTGTATAAAATTACTTGTAGTCTTAGTGATTATATATTATAGGGTAAACGTACCTATTAAGGTCACGTACCCATTAAGCACATTTCCATTTTTGAGATAATAAAATGGAAAAAATAAGAAAAAATAATTGATTATCCTACTTGATATCTTAACCAATTGATGTTTGTTAATACCTCCTCTAATTTCAAGTCAATCAGATCATTGCACACTGAGATATGAGTCTCCATGTGTGCACACTGTCTGGCAGCCATTTTGAAAGCTGTCAAAAAACTTTCACCAAAAGAGGAGCCCCTTAAATGTGCAGGGTTTTTTTTAGATGTTTAAGCCTTTTGGGGTAAGATTCACTACTTATTGTAAAATTAAGAAATTAATGTTCAGACTTTTGCATATTATAACCTGGAACTTGGGTGTGGGAAATAATGACATTAGATCCAAAAGATAGTTTTAGCAACACAGCGCAGATGCTACAGAACACAGTTAGCTGACTAGCTGTATAAGATTGTGTGCTACGCTAATATATTACTTCACAGGCATTACTGGCTTGTACTTTTACATCCATAATATTATAAATTGACAGTTTATTGCTGGTCTGTGGTTTTACAGTGCTGTAAATTTTAAAGATTTAAGGTGAGCTTAAAGGGTGCACTACTATGAAAATCACACAGCTTCAGTGTGACATCAATAAGAAAAAGTATAATTTCATAGATACTGTTAATAATAATTGTTCATATTAAAATATGTATGAAATTAATACATGATCTAGACTATTTATTTAGCAAAATCCTGTCATTTTAATAAATATTACATGAAATTTATTAAACATTGCTCCAATTAAGCTCAGTGTGCTTTCTTTAAGCTCTTCCACATTGAACGTCTATGTAAATACTTCATAAACAGACTTTAAATATTAACTGATAGTTGTCACTAAGTTAAGTTAATCAATTTTCTATGGATTCTGTCAACTCAAATCTGCAGACTGGCTCTGACCTTTAGCATCTAGCATCAACTTCTCCAGACTGTAAATCTGTGGAAAATCAGGGCAAAAATCATGTAGTGTATTCCAGCCATAAGAGACTATAGATAAGTTGACACCCATTTAAAAAGAAGTTTCATAATGAGGCTAGTTTCTGTGTTCATCCCCATGAATTTAATGTTTTATTTGATTTTTGAATGTGTTACATAGCTGAACATGGACTAGTCTAGATGTTGCAATGTGCTTAGATGACACTTCATTAAGAATATATAACTGATCAACTTGAATGTTTTGTTGCTTGATTCTAGTGTTGTTTTTTGTGATTGAGTTTGTACCTAAATTTTTATTTTTTTACAATTATTCTTTAAACATTTTCCTTAAAATAAACAAGATTTTTTTTTAATAAAACATGATGTGAGCTTAATGGGAACAGGGGTGTGCTTAAAGGGTACAAAAATGTACCCATTAAGCACAGCCAGACTTTTTGAATTTAATTATGTATATCTTAATTGAAATGCTTTTGTCATTTAAAATAAAATTAAATATTTTTGTGTGAGAGATTAATATTTCATTTTAACATAACTTTTTGTACTGAAACCAATATCTACCAATGTCTAAATGTAGATTTTGGTGAGCTTAATATATGTTTACCCTAGATACTTATAGATCCTGGTCTAACTGCATACCCTATTAATTATAAGAGTATTTTGTACTCTAAAGCAGGACTGAGAACCATATTCGGCTGCCAAATAGTAACACTGAGCCCATATAACAGTGTAAAACAAGAAGGAAAAAAGTAAAGGTGACTTTAAACAAGCACTGAGGAATTGCAGAATCGAGCATGTTTTCTCCTTCTCTCTCACACACACTGAGAGAACAAGAGATGTTCTCTTTTTCACACTGTTTTTCTTTGTGTCTCGCTTCAAAATCCACATGCAGGGCCAAAATACATGAAATATTCATAAAGCTTATAAAAGAGTGCTATCAAACATTCTGATTGTTCAGTGTCTCTGTCTCATGGGCATAAAAAAAGATCACTGGGTCAGGTCAGACTCGTAAAATAAATCACATATGACGGGAAGAAAGCAGCCTGTAAACGTCTGACTCCGTCTCAATTTGCCTGATTGAAAACGGCCTGTCAGACCAAATACTGACACACCAAATGGGATTGAAAAAAAAAATTAACAGACGGTCCTGGTGGGCTAAAAGAGAAAACGAACAAGTTGCATGAACAGAAACAGAAGTAGTCTGAAAGTCCGGCTCAAGGGTACCAGACCCTCAGGCCCAAACTCGCACTACGGAAAGAGTGTCTCACTTTGAAGGAATGCATGTCAAACTTCCTTCAGTGTCTCTCACTGCTAAAGAAATCCCACTGCATCCAATTGCAAAGAGACAGGGGGGGGAATAGTGAGTGAAAGAGTAGGGATGTAGGTAAGCAAAGCTGCTGCAGATACATATGTCTGCATCCTAAGGTAACAAGAACTGGGCATCCGACTTCGTACTGACAGCTGTCAGTGTAACCCGTCTCGGATTCTCGTTACACGCACACATGTGTGCGGCATGTCAATTAGAAGCCCAGTTTGACCTGAGCAACACTGATTAGATGCCTCATGTTTGCACCCTGAATGTCAGTTTGATCCAAACCCTACTTCTGAAGAGATAACACACCTGCCCCACTCACCTAAGCAAACAACATCCATCGACCTTTGTGGGTTTTTTTCAGTTTTGGCGATACTGATATCTAGAGAACATGGTGGATGATTGCTGATATACTATATGTAAGATACATGTTAAAACTGCTGTAAATGTTTTCAGTTGTTTTGCCAACTTTAAACGCAGACATGCTCACGTAAAACTCTGCCATCAAAATCAATGTCTGCAAATCTGAATGCTCAAAATGACTCATTGGCAGACAGACACACACACAAACAGGGTGCATTCTCTGTCTTCTCTGTCTCCGCGAAATGCTTTAAGAAACGTGTCACTAAAATGAAACTCAGCGAATACTCGGCACACAGACATGGGAGTTATATCTATAGAAAGCTTGACATGTCTACTTTTAAATGAATTAAGTCATATCGAAAACAAATATTCTGCGATAACGTAATCCGTATGAAACCAACACGATGTTCAGTCTTTCCGGTCTAAACTCATTATCTCTAATGTGATCCCGCCCACGAGCGGGATCCCCCATATCCACATGAGAGGAGCGCACATGTAAACGCCCAATGTAAACAAAGCGTGAGGATTGTCAGTTCATTTTCTAGTGTTCGTTTCTGGAAGAAGACGCACTGAGGGGAATAAGCCAGAATTTACCTCAAAAGAAGAACAGAAATGGTTTATTATCCATTACGCCCCATTCACACGGGGAGTCGGCGTCAACGCTTGACGAAAGGCGTGTCTGAAGCTTGGTGTTGACGCGACCGTCATAGTGACAACAGCCAATCACATTACTTTTCTGGTGTTGCATGAATGGGATTGGCTAGCGTCTGTGCTAGGATATTTGCATAAGGCGATCGGACTGGCTGACGCCTGCGTTGGAGCTTGAAAAGTTGAAAAGTTTTCAACTTCTACCGCGAGCAACACCAGTGAAGCGACACGACGGACCCACAATTCAGTTCGGCAAAAAATTCAGTCAGAAAATAACAATGTGTAAAATTGTTTGTACGCTTGTATGCGTTTGTCTTGTACGTGGAAGCAGTGCAGTCAGTGGATTTCTTAGTTAACCTATAAAGCCTATTTGTACATTTAAAAAAAAAAAAAATTAACTACATTTTTTTCCAGCAAGAAGGTAGTTAACACTTCTGTTAATAGGATAATCATACATGGTTATCGGCTGATGTCACTAATCACAAAATGACCAAATATCACCGGTTTGTACACTAGACACAATCCAATAAAACAAACATCCCAGTTGGTGACAAGACCACGTTTAACACGGAGAAGATCCCTCGAGCACAACCGGGGCAATTTAATTCACAGAGGGCTGAGTTCAATGACCACAATGTCAGAAATAAATTCACTTTCTCAAGCAAAGAGCTCTTTTGTTCCACTCGAACAGTACAGAGGGCACCAGAGAAAATGCGTAAGATAAAGACTCTCTCATAATAGATAAGGTTCCTTTGACAGAAGCCTCCGAGAAGCAGATTCGCCCTTGGCCCAAACGCCCTTTAATGAAAGCCTGTATTATGTCTGCATGAAGTCTCTTAAGGACAGAAGAGCAGGACTATAAGGAGCAGCAGGCCCCACAGGCACCACCTGAGGATGAGGTCACATCCACATTTACCCACAATCCCCAGCTGCAGGACACCGGGTGGGAGCGCAACGAGCAGTGGCCTTTCTGAAAACGACAGAACACGGGGCGGGCGGTTTGGGGGGGACCCAGGAACAATACAACAAAAGAGACAGAAAGAAAAAGGAAAAAGAGAAAGGTACAGGCAGACAAAAGTAAGAGCATTCATTAAAAGCCATCAGATTGTCTTCCTGTCCTATCAGCCAGCATCAAAACCATCTGCAATCTAGAGGGGAACTACAAAGTGGATCCCGGGGCCTACAGAAGTGAGGTTTTGATCAGACTAATTAAAAGCCATTTTGTTTTAAACAAACAGACACAACTCTAATTGGCTCTTTTCCATAAGAAAGGGAAGATGTTGAAAGTGAGAGAACGCACAGGGAAGATCAGAGGGACGCTCTCAGGCAGAGGGGCTCTTGTGCACTCTCTCTCACACACACACACACACACACACCAGCTCGATAAAGCCACAGACAAAGAACATGCACAAAACACACACGGTATCAGCAAATACTTCCACGTATTATATCAGTAACAGCTAAAAGAATGTATGATCAAACTTCATGGAATGGAACATCACGCGCTCCATAAGCTACAGAGAATTCCCTTACAGTGCAAGACAAAGCCGAGCACATATTTATCAAGGGGTTTCACATTTCTACTGTATCACAGAACAAAGACTTGATTCTGTGCAGATTTTTTTTGCGATATTAAAATACTTCCTCCAATATAGGCAGCTTAAAATGCAGATAACGGCTAGAAGAAAGACATTCGTAGGTTGATATCAAAGCATTTCTCTGTTTGAACATCCCGACCAATCCTAACATAGCAACAATGGCTAAACTAATGGTGTGAGTTTGGTGCAGGTTTGATGAAAAGTGGCAGATTGGGGTGGGGGTGTATTCGGGAAAACCTGTTTAAATTTTTTTTTTTTTTGGTTAAATTTGGTTACGTAAGTGGGACAGAATTTACACTCCTCAGTTTTAATGGAAGGAGTTTTTTGGGTAAATAACAAATAGTAGTGTACACAATAAAGAAAAGGGGGGGGGGGGAATTGTACAATATTTTTGTACAAATTTATTTTATATTTATTCAAATATTTTTATTACATTTATTAATATATTTTAATAATACTGTATAAATTTATTTGTATAAATATACATTTATATTATAATTTATTATATTTATATATTTTTTTTATTATTATTATATACACATGTATTATTGTTAATATAAATATATTTACATATTTATATTTTATATATACACACACATTTAAAACATTGAAAATAAATATATTAAAAACAAACCGCCAAATAAAAAATATTTTGGATTTTGCAGTCTGAACTTTGCCGTAGAAAGGTCAAATTATCTAATTATTAAAATACTTAATGACATTATTTTAGTATTTTATAGAGAGTGTTTTCTTCAGGACAACTTTATCAACTCAGAAAAAAAATAACATTCATAGGTATGTACTGCAATTTTATTTTTTAATTAACAAAATCGAAAAAAATAAGCATCATGTCATTAATCACTTTGCTATTGTTTTTGGATACACTGGGGTCAGAGAGCAAAACTGTTACCAAACACTGTGCAAAGTGGGAACAGTGAGTGCTTTTACACACTTGGAGGACTTTCAGGGTAAACTGTAGGTCATCCCGTTACACTGACCCAAGACCAGTACAAAATCCAAATCCTGATCGAAATCATTTAGCATCAACAGCAGCAATGGTCTCAGATCAGTGGTCAAGAGACACTCGCTATCAGATCTGAACTCGAGCTCGACCGCTGCAACCGGCCAATGAGTATAGATCCGAAACGTTCTCTTGGGACCTGAACGATGGCATACACATTTACAGAAACACACACACACACAGAGAAGAATAAACAGAATGACCCCCACGGGCATGTGAAAAATAAGCAAGGTTTCGCAAAATACCAAAGTAGGTCATTGATTTATTGAGTGCAAAAATCCATAGTATTTTTCCCCTTTTCTCTGGTCTCCAATCTTCCCATAAAGTAGAAAGACAGGATCATAAAAGCGAGGAAAAAGTGACTCGCACACCAAGAGATGACATTACATTAGCCGCTGCTTCTCATATCCAAGTAACAATGTTCAGTTATCTATATGATAATGGAAGACGTCTGAAACCAAACAATATGAAGATGCACACAATCATGTGGACATAAAAGCCCAAAGCCTTGAGACTAAATCATGTGCGCTGCAATCTGCTCAATAGACGCCTCACGACTTTGTTTGTTTGCTTGTTCTGGGTTGGAAGACAATAAACGCCTCTCGACAAAGACAGCCGTTCTCCTTTGTACACTGGCTGAGACATCAGTTCATGGATTGTGAGATTCAGTCACATTGATATGTATACGGCCACATGGGAAGAACAATAACGGCCTCAATACAGTAAAAACAAAGTGTGCGCTGCAGATACAGATCTATATTTACCTACGGCCTCTATATGCAGATGGTTGTGTGAAATCAACCTGGCATGTTGTTCTCTTGTCGTTGCTGGAATTCAGAATCAACAATGGTGTTCTGGAATATGCGTTTTCATAAGAGAGAGTAAATCCAATTTTCATGCCACAAACACCTAATTGGAGTGGATTATTTGTGCCCTATTTGGCAGCGAGACAATAAATATGATGAATTCTTTGCTTTTAAAGTCTTCACGTATCTTTGTCAAAAGTGTTAGGCCTGAGGCTTTTTAAGGTAGAAGTGTGGGAGGCAAATGCACACATTTCAAGACAAGAGAACATGGATAGAAGACTAAAATGAAGATAAAGACAACACAAAAAAGAGGATAAGCGACAGGAGATAAAGATGAAGAGGTGGTAGACAAAGACAGAGAGTGATGAAATATCAAACTTATTTCTACAACGTTTTCTCCAACGCTGCTTGTTAAAGTAATGAAATGGCATTTTCAACAAGGCCAAAACTTCATTTTATTCATCAAGAAAGTTGGCATTATAAACAAAGATGGAGAAAATGAATGCTGAAAAATAAAGGGACTGTTGATGGCACTTGAAAATGAACAACTGAGAGAATGAGTTATTTCATTATGATGAAAAATGGTAAACACATAAAGACGCACAATGTACACACTACTGTTCGGTTTGTCATCAGTAAGATTTTTTATATGCGTGACCCTGGACCACAAAACCAGTCTACAGCTCTGTTCACATCAACAACGATAACTACAAAGACAACGATATTAGCGTCCACACCAGCAAACGATATCGTCTGTTGATTCCAAGCGCACGCTGGTCTGCCGCTTTAATTCTCGAGCTCATTACTGCAGGATGGATTCTGATTGGCTGTCAATGTTTTTATCGTTCATCAGCTGGAAAAAAATTTTGGAAGTGATTCCACTGACATCGTTTCTCTGTGCCTTTATCGTTATAGCTGTAGTGTGGACTCTGCTGTACTTTAATATTGAGAATGATTTTTAGAACCATATCTTTATCTTTATAGTTATTGTGCTTGGTGTGAACGGGCCTTTAAGTAGCACGGGCATATTTGTAGCAATAGCCAACAATACATTGTATGGGTCAAAATTTTTCAATGGATTTTTCTTTTATGCCAAAAATCACTAGTGTATTAAGTAAAGATCATGTTCCATGAAGATATTTTGTAATTGTCCTACAGTAAATATATTAAAACCTAATTTATGATTAGTAATATGCATTGCTAAGGACTTCATTTGGACAACTTTAAAGGCAATTTATAATATTATATAAATAGGAATGACGCACTGAATTAATAAAAAGTAACAGAGCAACAGGAAAGTAATTTATAATGTAACAAAAAATTATTTCCGATAAATGCTGTTCCTATAACAATCGCTAACAATAAGAAATGTGTCTTAAGCACCAAATCAGCATAGAATTATTTTTGAAGAATTATGTGAAACTAATTGGTGCTGAAAATTCAGCATATTACATATAAATATTTTATATATAATTATAACATTTTTCATAAACATAAACATGCATGTGTGTGTATTTATAATAAATTTACAGAGATCGCACACATATATTATGTGAACAAAAACTTTTATTTTGGATGTGATTAATCATAATTAATCGTTTAACATTACAAATAAATAAATACATTTATTTTTCAGATTCATAATTATATGTTGTCACTCCTAAATGCATTTTTTTAAAGTTTATGCCTTTTTTATTTGGATATGACAGTAGAGTGACGACAGGAAAGCATTGGGTGGAGAGGGGAGCAGGATCGCCAAAGGACCTCAAGACGGAAATCGAACTTGGGTCACCATGAGCGCAGTTGCGCTGTATGTTGACACACTGACCAAGAGTCTACTGGCACCAACCTAAATGCATTTATACCATTTATAATTACTGCTTTTTGCTGATTACAGTTTTTTTTCTTTTTGTATATAATTTGTTAATCAGTTACTAGCCATTATATAAAAATAACCATTGCCTTAGCATATCAGCTAGAAATTTGAAATCAGTGTATCCTTACAAACCCTTCAGGATAAAGTGCACAGATGAACCGTGCACAATAACACCTAGAACGTGTGTTACGAAAGTAGATAGTGTCAAATTTTATTTGATGTTGACTATGAACTCAGCACATCCATTTAAAAGACATATCCACACAGAGCTGGAGAGAAGGGTCAGAACACAGGGTCAGACAGATCACAAAGCGTCTTCAACACACAGGGTACACGGATCCTCCCTCGACATGATCACAGCAATGGACGCCACCAGCACTAGGGATCTAATCAGCAACTTTCTCAAGCACACGTAGCAAACAGTACCATACCGTTCCTCCCTGTATCTTCATTCCTCTCCGCCCTGTCCGTGGCTTCCTTTCAGACTAGATTCAGGTCAACAGCAACAAACAGAGAGTGTCCTTTCATCAGGCATTGTTTGGCTTGTGTCTTTCACACTAGGGAAACACAATCAGCGGGTAAGAAGAAAGACAAGGGAGACGGAGAGAGACCACAAAGGGAGCTGATTTTTCTCTTGGCTCATAAAATGTATTATTAATCCAATTTTTACATGGGCCTTTAAATTTGGCTCAACAGGGGAGGGGGAAAAAAACTGGATTGAGCAAATTAATGAGGTAAACGTAATGATCTGAGATGATCAAAGGCAATCGGTGTTGAGCAAGTACAGGCCACCAATTAGGAAAATAAGCCCAGGAACGGACTTAAATATGCACCACGGCAAACGATGAAAGACAGGGTTGGCGGGAACGTACTAATTTCCCTAAACGAAATAGTTGAGTTATGCAGCGAGATGACTCCGAGTGTGGTGGTTAAGGACAGAGATTAGAGGAGGAACGCAGAAACCTTGAAATCCCACAAGACCACGAGAACAATCGGTTTTGAAAAGGCACAATGAGATGAGCTGCATTCAGCAAACTCTTTTGAGCATACGCTCGAGTGTTGCAAATCTGACACCACAAAATGGAGGTGAAATAAATAAACAAACAGATCAATTAAGTTAACAAAGTCTTTGTGAAATTTTTAAAATGTTCCTGGCCTTTGTGATGAAGAGCATCAACGTGCAACCAGGAACACTTGCTTGTAGCTTTCAAACGACAAATGCTCATCATTATTATTCAGTGTGATAGAAGCGTGCCCTCTCATTTATTCTTGATTGATCAAAGTGTCAAGGCAACCCAGGCCTCACACACATCCACTTTCAACAGAGGACCTTTCAAGTGTTTCTGCGTGATAGAGGAGCACTGTCACCAAACGCTGTCTACTGCAAACATTTTAGCAGAAGCAGATAGAATCACATAGAGCTTGGAGTTTACTATTGATAACCAATCAAGTGATAAACACTCTTGCATAAGGTCTGGTCAACATTACTGTTTATTCTGGCTGTTCGCTTAGACAGGAAGAGAACATCTGACCGACATGTAAAGCAACTAGCTATAGTTTGTTTGTTTGTATAGGAGCAGGGCTATCTGAAATAAATGCACAAACATGAACACACCAAAAAAAAAAATTTGCAGAACATGATGTATATCCTCAAATAATTTCACAGAAATGACTAAACATAATGGCAGTTCCTAAGACAGTAGGTGTCATTCATTAGTAACGGATAATCTTGTAAGTGTTTTTTACAGTACAGTATGTGGGCAGAAAAGGTTCTCACACTTTCTTCAGGATTCAAAACATGCGCGCACATGCAAAAAAAAAATAAAAAAAATAAACGCACATCAATTTTGTTACTCTTAAATTAGTGAGATTTGTTGTAAGGTCACTTACCTATTCAAGTTTCTAATAATAACAACATACATAAAAATCCATCTTAACACATTTCATGTTTCTAAGGCGACCAGAAGTCCATCATTCTATTATTATTACTTTTAAACAACTTTGTAATTTGTCCTCTAGTCAAAGAGATTTAAAAAGAAAAATGCCTTTATTTCAGAGAAATAAAGTGCTCCAGAGACACAACTTTGTGCTCTCCATATTAAGCTGTGTCAAAAGGGATAAGCTGGACCACTGGATAAAATTCAAGAAATTAACACTTTTATTCATCATTAAATTGATTAAAAGTGACAGTAAAGTCATTTATGATATTACAATTTCTATTTCTATATCATGAGTCACTGAAGAGTTGAGTAATGGCTGCTGAGAATTCAGCTTTGCCATTACAGGAATAAATTACATTTTAAAATATACTAAAATTGAAATAAATGTAAACTTTTGCTGCACATTATTCATATTTTCATTTCACAGATGGATATATTAAAGGGGTGACACCCACTGACTCATGGTGGCCCACAGTTTATCCTAAATTTAGAAGAAAAAACACACAAGTGTTAAACTTACTGATGAATAATTAAAGCATCTGCACAAGGTTAGTGAAAGAGACCCGAACTCGTCATAATAAAAAAACGTTCACTGAATATATTCCACAGACTTGTCCAGCTTTCTGGATATTTGCATGTCCCAGAATAGCTCATTTATTCAGAAGTGCTGAGAGAGGGCAGGGGAGGGGGGCAAACAGCTGACCTGCCACACAACTGGAACTGCCAGGAATGATCCTCAGATCCTATCCAACTAAACTCAAACACTGGACCCCACTAGAAAGAGTTCAGCAAGCGCTTAGAACCAATAAGCACACGGCACAGATGCACGCGCATCCAATCAGAGACCCGTACGAGTCCCGAACTGGGGCAGGGAGCGAGAGCATCACGGGTCACATGCAGCTGTGTGGATGTCCGGCCCAAAGCCACCAGAGCGACGGCCCGAACACATGGCCAGTGCTTCGCTCCTGGGCTGCCTTCACAATCTGAGCCCAGAAACTCAGTTACTTTGTTCTCGCTGCATTTTTTTCCCCCACCCCTCATGATAATGACGACCTGTCCCAGATTCTGTGGTTATGAGAAGAATCACATCAGTTGTATGTCAAAACACAATCACAATGCACTTGGCAGACGGCTCACCAGAGGAGAGCAGCAGGGAGAGATATTTCTCAATTTGCCAACAATTGAATATTTTATGGTTTCGTAAAGAAACTTAGTGTCTTTCATCCATTCTAATCCTGACCTCAAAATCGGGGTATTTTGGTTCCCAATCTATTTCTGCTGTTCTATAAGCCAGCTTCTGCATGGTTAAGTAGAGACAATGTTAAGACAAGCCTTTTAAGCCCATTAGCCTTATAATTCATATGTCTTGGCAAATGCTATTCAGCGTAGTCCAAGATCTGCTAGCACTATCTTCCTGCTGGCTTGTTGGAGCGGGATAGAGAGGGAAAGAGAGTAAGTAAGAGAGGTGGGAGGAAGTGCAAGCTCTTCGCTCATGCTGAAGAGAGAGAGAAATGGAAAAGGAAAAGTATGCTCTAGCAGGCCGCCACATGTTGAAGAATTTGTTTACCGTTTCCTGTCCTGTGATCAACACACAGTTCAAACGGACAACAGAGGAGATGCGGTGGGCGAAAAGGATTCTGATCTATTCTTGTGTTCCTGAGGGTCAACGTACCTTTAAAGGGACAGTTCACACCAAAACAAAAATATTTCTCACCATCAAATAACATATTTTTCACAATCAAATAAATTCAGAAAACGAGTCACATTTATGGGTGTTTCACACATAAAAACTAAAAAAATTCAAAGTATAAAGACAGGTTTTTCTCAAATTTGAACTTCTTTTGTAACCCGAGGGCCATGTTTTTAAAAAGACAAGAGTTCATGAGACACTGCAAAAGTTATTATAAAATTATATTATAAAAGAGCAGCTGGCACATTCTTCAAAACTTCTCTTTTTGAGTTTCACATTTGAAAAAAAATGTATGTGGTTTGAAACTAAATGAGGGTAAGTGTTTGAAAAAACAAAACATAAAATGAAGTTCTGGCTTGTTGAAATTCCCCCTAGGAACCACTCAACTTTTCTTGTTCTTGTCTGCTTTCCTTTTCATTATTGAGTTACACTCAGTCAAACAGTTAGGATTTTTTTTTTTGAGTGACAGTTCAGATGTGGCCTTAGGGATAAGGACCATACCTGGGCTATAATACTGTCGTGCCAAAGTGATGTATTCACAGAACCGGTTAAGTGATAAGCTGAAGAGCAATGTGAATTTATCTATCTGCATGACGGAATAAATGAGAGAGAGAGCGAGAGAGAGAGAGCGAGAGAGAGAGAGAGAGAGAGAGAGAGAGAGAGAGAGAGCATGCACAGTGATTTTTCTCTCCCTCCCTGCAATCGGAAACCAATCCCTGATTCTGTGTGGAGATATGGTGAAACTCTGCGACTAACATGGCCTAAAATAACTCTTACGGCATGATATTTTCAACGAGTGTTTTTTTTTTCTTTTCAATGGGAGTTTCAGTTGGAGTTCTGGTATTAAAAACAGCAACATCCAAGATCTAATGTCTGGTTATGTACTTATCAGAGAGGAATTCATTCAGAATAAAGTCGGTGGGTTTTGAATGTAGAAACACAAATTCTCTCTTAAAAGAGATTCTCATAAGAGCCTGAGAAAGGAGAAAAATGAGGGGAAAAAGACTCATTATGCAAATTATGACAGAATTATGAGGCAAGGCTTTGTGGGTAATAGCCAAAACTCACTCCAAGTAAAGTGTTAATAAACATTTGCCAAAAAGGGAACAGCCTCGGTGCATTCAACATGACCCCACTAAAAAGAAAAGCTTAATTCAATATCAAAACAACAAAAAGCATTGTGGATTTCCATCAGAATTTATAGGAACTTTTCCCCTTTTGTTCGTTGAGCCCTTGTCTTCCTATTACATTACATTTCATTCCTATAATAAATTATAGAAATCACACCAGTTGATTATCTGACTACTTTATCACAACGTTTATGAATTCGTGAACACTGAAATCAATCACCAACACAGTAATATATGACTTACTCAAGCAAATTACTTCTCTCCTCTCCACACAAGTCTGCGTTAATTTTTCATTAGATTTATGTGTGAAATCAACAGCTGGATTTTATGGAGATTTTCACTGCGATCTGTTTTACACCATTAAGAGCAAATTGAAATATTTAAAAATCATACGTTTTCTGTGCAAGTCAAATTTGTGAGTGCAAAAAAACCTGTACATAGAATGACAGATTGTACAGGACATCCCAAAAATTATAAAATGATGGTGGGTGTAACTTAATTTGAGCATGCACGTCTCAAAGTCCTGTGTTTCATTTTATAAGTTAAATAATATTCATGTCTGATTTAAATGTCACAGAGCCTTTAATGTTCAAATTATGGTTCCCCAAATTATGATTAAGTGATTTCCAAACCGACAATTCAGAGATGCATTTGCAGACGTAATCGTTTTCCTAAGAGAATACACATTAACTTATTTTTATCAGAAACTTATAAAATGCCAGAAATTCACTACAAATGCACATAAGCCACTTTGTTTACCACTATCAGACTACATAATTTATCATAAGTGCTAATCTATTGACCACTGCACATCTGTCTTATAGTAGTTGAATTTTTCAATAGAGCGATACAGTTTTATATTCTGTCCAATAACTATATTTCAGAATTACTACATTACAAATACATTATAATTTTAGATTATTTTTGTGTTTATTCTACTTTATGTTGTTTCCAAAATAATGAATAGCCTGTGGGCTTGCAGAAAACATATTTCACTAACTCTTCAAAGTGACAAATCTGAATTTGGAGGGGAAAGCATCAAATATATTAGCTTCATAAATGCATGTGTGCACATACGCACAGTAGCTAAATGAAAAGTAATCAATTCCGAGCTGATGGGAATGGTGAAAACTGACAGCATTTGGATTGAGATCTGCTGCGGTTTGAGGCAGGAATGATCGAGTAAGCTGATGATTGGAGGAAAACGCTCTCTAATCCCAGCTGGATTACTATGACTATGGAAAGGGGAAAGATCGCAATAGCGGGCTGAGAGAGAGGGAGAGATCGCGGAGCTCCTTCCCGTTAACGCCGCTCAACAACAGGCAGTCACGCGAGCAGCGGCTCCGCGCGCGCTCATACCGAACACGAAAACACACGCACATATCACAAGTTAAAGTTCAATGCGGTCTCAATCCACTCACCTAATGCTGTTTACGGCTTCGTCCACGTGTCTCGAAGGAAAACGACCCTCCGGGAGAGGTGAACAGGGTCGGGATGTTTTATTTGGGTTGATTTGCGCTGGTCTCTCAAGGACGAGGTGAAATCCCAGGGCTGGTCACACACAAACAACAACGCCAGAGCAAATTACAAAAGGCAAAGACTTGGGGGAGGAGAAGTCAATTTGTTTCGTGCTCTAAACAAGAGTGGTTACCTTAGCGCCGATACTCGGTTGAGCAAAGCAAATGTGTCAAAACTGGACCATTTAAATCCAACACACTGGGCTTGGCTAAAGCGCTTCATGCAGTTCAAAGCAGTTAATGTGCGCGCGCTCTACCTGAGGCGCATCGCGACACGACGTTTGTACTTCACGAGCTTTAGAATAGAGTTTCTCGTTCAGGTAATGTCAAATATTCCCGTCTAAACGCAGGCTGTAAGTCATATCCCGTACTCGAAGACTGAATTTGGGATGTCTAAACGTGAGTGAGCGTTTAGGTCAGTTTTGACACACTTTGTTATTAATTCACAGTTGTCCTCAACCGCTCTTGAACGCCTCTTTACTGGGGTCTTATCAGCGCGAGCCCCTCCAGGTGCTTTATATCAAGGCGCATACGCAGGGCGAGCGCTTTAAAAATGTCAATAACCATCATGTCATCTTCCCTCGCGAGCGACTCTGGCTTGGCTACCTCTGTAATACTGGCTGAAATTACTGTCAGGAGGTGGGTAAATGCTTTATACCTGTGTGCCGGTGGCGCAGGGATGCGCACAGGTGTTCATCGCGCGCCTCGTGCAGTAGCAGTTTCCCGCACGCGCCCTGTTTGTTTTAATTCACCTGTCAAGTCACGCGCCGGGGCATTTCTATTACAAAACACGCTTGTATAGGCAAATGTTTTCAACTGTACTTAAAATTTGTTTATATAAATATGCAAGTATTCATATTTAAAATGATTGATAATTGATTTAATAGTAAACTATAGGCTACTGGTTCCATTTAAAAGTAAGCAAATCACAATCGCTATTTTCAGAATTAGCAATGAACTCGGAGACAAATCTGCACGTTTGATTCCTAAAATGAAATTTGCTACCGATCTGATTTCATCTATCCAAACAAACATCCGTGGATTATTTAATAAGGTCTGCATTTAATGCAATTTATTATTTGAGTGAAACATTGCATTTCATGGAGCTTTTGCTCAGGTTTATTCAGTGATTAAAATGACACTTTTAACTTCATTATCTTATTCGAGGAGTTAACAATGTGATTTTAGCCCTTTGTGACTGACTTTTAACTACCTGGAACTGCTTACCTGAGTGTGTCATTTAGACGCTGTTTGAAGTAAGTTATCATGTTTTGGCAGAAGTTTGGCTGGCGCCTCACGCGTGCGCAGTTCTAAGCAGCAAAGGTAGGCTCTTCGCGCATTTAGTAGGCTAATAAATACATAGTATAAGTAAATATATCAGACTTTTTGTCAGACAATTATAACTCTATGTTTTAATGATAATACAGACTTTTGGTGTAATCGAGAGACCCACTTTGAAAACAAATCACCCCCAAATTATTTAAACAGTGAACTCGAACCCTAATGAAGAAGCTTTTAAATTTGGATAAACGTTTATTGTGCTTAGACTATTTTCTTGCAAATTTAAGGCCAATGTCGGCATTTAAAACTTCCCTTGACTGTTGTCACATGAAGCGACAAACGACTGGTTAACATGTACTAACTGAAAAGGCATTGATGTTATTGTCCAATGTTGTTAGACGATCAGGAAAGTCAAGGTTTAAAAAAGAAAGCAAGCATTACTGAGGTATTTTCGTTATGTTGTGGGCTTCACAAAACAAGAATGAGGCTGCTTCTAGGCATATTAGTTCAGACTCAGAGCAATTATTTAGGGTGAATGCAGCACAAGTCAAATAGGAAAAGCGCACCGTATACAGGTTAAATTATAGCAGAATATTAAAAAAAAAAAAAAGCTTAATCTTTGCAAAGTAGTCCTTTGATAAGAGGAAAATACCAATAGCATTTTGAATTGTGTCTTGCACCGTTAATTAGCCATAGCCTATCTAATCTGGTGCATATTATATTTTATGATACATGCATGTGTATTTATAACATAACATGTAAGGCATGTAGGTACAGCATGTAAATCACATTGAGCGGCTTGAGAGGATATTTTTACACAGACTCCAGCGCTCAGTCAGAAATAGTCATAACTGACCTCTAGCGGTGGATAAGCTTTATTGCAGGCATGTAGTGAATTGTTCATTGACGAGTCAAACTGCAGGACTCTCTGTTTCTAATGCACAATCATGTATAGCTCATTGCCACGTCGGAAACACGGATCCGTCTGTTCTATTCCAAGCAAAAGAATGAAGGAAACAGTTTAAAAAGACACACGAAGTTATGCATCCTGCGTCCTGTTCAAGCCAAACCATATCAGCGCTTTCCATCCGAGAAACTGCCCAGAACTAATCCTTCAATTTCTTGCAGTCAGTGACAACCTCGATTAACTGTTCGGATTCATTTTACTTTCTCATGTGACAGGCTGTAATAAACTATGCTACTTCACCTTACATGAAGCCATCAACTGTTACAAATAATTATAATAAAATAAAAATACAACATGGTGTTGTTTAAAAAAATTAGAAAATACATAAAATAAAAATAAAACTCATTTGAATGATAAAAGTATGATCTTAAATTTTTAGGGAAGAATAGATTTTCTCCAGTTTTATGTAGGTCTATTAATGCATACTAAGTTCTCACTCTCAGAAAGGTTTTTTTTTTAAACTGTCACTAGGGAAGAACCCTTTCAGAAGATACTAACATGTACCATTAGGTAATAATTTGCACCCTTTAGATGTAAATAAGGTACAAAAGTGTACCTTTTGAAAGGGTACTGCCCCAGTGACAGCTTTTGTCAATTTTTAAAAAAAAATTTTATGAGAGTGAGGCCTATATTGATAAGTTATAAATGTCAGCCTTATATAAAAAAAATAATTGTAATGAAAAAATAATGTTAACTAAATTACCTTACCATATTCAGTTACAATATATTATAACATTTTATTTTAACATATTATAAAATTTAATTTTACAGTAAAATACTGTGGGGAAGACAAAAGTCAATATTAATGAATTAGCTTAAAATTGTAAAAGAAAATGTATATTTAACAGAGCAATGTGCATACTTTTACTGTAAAATATTGTTAAAACGAAGTTTGAGTGAAAATTATGAATGTTACATTACAGTTATAGCTGAAATAGGTTGGTCCATTAACATGACATATAGAGTTGTCAAAATTGTAACATTTTTCCTGTAAAGTTCCAGCTACAACAGCTGCAAAATTTTTACTATAATCGTAAATAAGTTACATTGTAAGACAATTCTTCCAAGAGGAGATCAATTCATGAAAGATAGTCAAGACAGTCAGCTTTCTTGTTCAATGCATTTGATGATATTTCCCATAATAAATCTGCTCATGATGTCACTGAACGGCTTTATTAAAATGAAACAACTAGAGGTCAAGCGATTCATCGGTTCTGCCAATTAATCGGCACCAATAGTTAATTTGCAGAACTATCGGTTATCGGCAAAATCCATGCCGATAGTTTTCCGTGTTGTGTCTGTTGCTGGAGTGGCTGAGAATGGTCTGCTGTCATTATACAGTACGAGAGCAGCCTCTAGAGGCGGAAATCACTGACAGCACATGTTGTTTATTTTGAAACGTGACACTGCGCGCTGAAACTTCAAACGTGCATTTAAATGCAGCCGACAGAAAATCCTGCCATGGAACAGAGCGCCATTCACATAGTTTTCCATTAAATAACATTATATTTGTCCCAAATCATTAATGTATATAATGACTTCACCCTAGGCTATAAATTATGTATTATGTATTTTTCAGCAAAACGTTTGTCTTCCTGTGGCTCTAATACAGTCTGTATGCTTCATATAGAGAACTGTAATACAGATCGCGCTCTCTTTCCGTTTGCTCTGTTTATTTTAAACACTGAACTTCAAAATCATTTATGCAACATAGTTCATTTTTGAAGCAAACTTATGTCCGTATGGTGATTAAATAAACACTTTTAGACCGCTGCTTGAATTGCTTTAATTACACATACAATATCAAGAACCTGTGCATGTAATTTTAATATGGCCTTGTGTAGGTATTTTAAGATGGCCATCTTTAAGCATGACTGTTGAAGTGAAATGGTAATACTTAACAATAAGAGTCCATTTGTAACATTAATGTTCCTTGTTAGAGTGTGTTCATTTCATTTCAACATTTACTATTGTACGAAGTGGCTTCGTTTTTAAATTTTAAAGTTTCTTCTTTTAACATTAGTAAACTATGAAAAAAACTTAACTGATCATTATAATAATTAATATTACTACTAAATTTTTATTCATTTCACAAAGTATGGTTCAGTACTGTTGTATGCTTTTTTTTTTAAATAGTAAAGCTCTATTTTAGTTTTCGTTCAGTATCCATTTTAAAAACTATCGGTTGTTTAATCGGTATCGGCCAGTGTGGTCCAACCTAGCTATCGGTATTGGTAAAATACGCTATTGGTCGACCTCTAGAAACAACCATCCCAGCACAAAGGCAGCCAGTTCAGGTTCCCCTAGTAAGTGAATTCAGGAAATGAACAATATTTGTCTCACATTGTTATAAATGCCCTTGCTGCAATGTTCATTTTGGGGGTTCATTATTGGATTCTCCATATTATTTGTGGTAGTTTAAAGTCTTGCGAGTTTTGGGACCCCCATTTGTCTTCACAGAAGATAAGATGGGAATTTGGTAATCTTCCAGTCTGCTTTTCTTCTATATCTAAATAGCCTATCTGTGTTATAGGCACAGTGATTAATGCTGAAGGGATTTAGAGAGGAGGATACAAATGCAGACAGTCTCTCATCAGCCCATATCAAACAGCCTGGGAGATGTTTAATATATGGGTGTATTTGGTCTCCAGCTTACAGCTGTCTGCTTAAAGCTTTATTACTAAAGAATCATTTGGAGGGGGGAGAAAGCATCTCTTGATAGAGTGAGTGACTAATAACTAAAGCCGACAGCGAGCGCAAAAATGCGCTTTCTCTCTCGCGCACACACAGGGCAAGTGACAAGACCGCTCTGTGCGCACAACAGAGAAGTCAAAATGTGACATATTCTTGCTGGCGGTGGGATAAAACTCAATCAACCTAAACCGTCTTCCCTCATACAAAATTACACACGCACACATGCAACACACACAAGTGCATGCAAAAAAGGTGAACAGAGCCACAACAATTTTCTCATGCAGTGTCCGGTATTTAGCCACGACTGTCGTTAACGGCTTAGGAACTATTAATGCTGTGCAAAAAGCAAATGCCACCACTAAAACGATACCTCACCTCTCCAGGTAAAACAGCAGCCCCACAACCCTGTGTGCTGCATTAGGGAGCAGCAGAGACAGAGAGACAGATTGTGTGAGAGTTGTGTCTAATCCCCATAAGCATCAAGGCAGCAGCTGCCGTGTACAGAAAGAGGGACTTGGGGGGTGGGGGGCGGGGGGTTCGCAGTTTGCAAAAGAGATACACACTCTTCTCCAACATCTAGTTATGTTGTGAACATACAGAAGAGAGTCCAAAAGTCTGAGAAACCTAGTGAAAATGCTTATGTCAAATCATTTATTATAATAAGAACACATTTCCTAAAATCTGAGAGTGCTTGGTAAATTATTTTAAATTGAATAAAGTTGTTTTATTACAACTAATATTATTCTTATTTTTATTCTTATAGTCCCAAAAGTCTGAGAGTGCTAGTGAAAATGCTTCTTCTAAATTTAATAAAGTTGTTTTTTGTTTTTGTTTTTTTGTTTTTTTTTCAAATAACAACAATTATAATTGTCCCAAAAGCCCAAGTGCTATTAAAAATGCAAAAATAAAACTTGGTTTACACTTTATTTTAAGGTGTCCTTGTTACAGTGTAATTATATATTTAAGTACTGAGTAATATTAATTAACTACATGTACTTAATATGTACTTAGGGTAAGGGTGTGGGGCTTAGGGTTACTTGCATGTAATTATGCATAATTTATTGGTATTATAACAGGAAGTACATGCAACATGTGTAACAAGGATACCTAAAAATAAAGTGTTTCATAAAAACAAAGGTGTCTTATTCATTGCTGTTTTATTGATTATTTATTTAAATAATAATATATACATACAGTATTTGAATTCGTCACTGTTAAGGTCAACCTGTTAACACTTCTAGATTTGCATTTTCTTTTATCTATGCTATAAGAAAACTTTAATAATTTATTTCAAAGTAATTTCACCCATAATAATGAAATAAAATACTACTAAAAAAAAATAACTGAAGCAAACAGTTCTGTTCAAGATCTGTTATGCAACTTCTCCAGGGCACATCAAATCAAACAATTAAATAATCAATTGATTAAATAATTAATTAAATAATTTCAAATATATGTAATACATTTATTTATTTATTTATTTGTTGTTTAGAAAAAACACCTAACAAACGGTCCTGTTCAAGATCTGTTATGCTGTTTCTCCAGTAGAATAATAATAATAACAATAATAATAACAACAATAATAAAATTAAGCTCTTGGAAACTTCACAGTCATTCAGACTAATAAAGAAGGAAAATGAATAAACTAAAAATGTTATGAAAAGAAAATCATGTGGTTTCATATGATATATATAAAATTCATATTTCATATATATATCTTAATTCTTTTAGATTTTTCAAAATCCTGAAACCTTCTGCTTCCAGGTTTAGATTCAATTTTAAAATCGATTTTCAATGTGATTTCAGACTTTTAGAACCCACTCTATGTTATGTGATCTTGCCTTGACCCCAAAGTTGCAACACACTGTGAACAGTGGGATATACATCTATGTGAAGAATTTACTGGACCGTACCGTCTATAACCTCTCGTTCACAGCGAGATAACATGCAGTGGCTCAAAAATCTTTCAGGCCCAATCCAGTCTATCAACTCTCAATGTAAAATCCACCAAACCCCAGCTCTGAAACGAACTTGCACATGACAATAGAACAACTCAAACACATTGTGATTCTGTAGCCATCTGATAACTTCCACCCCGTGTGATAAAGTGAAAACCCCCGGATAAACAATCCTGTTTACGACCTGGACACGTTCTGAGCGAGCTGGGCTTTTTGTCCCATTCTGTTTTTGTTTGCACTCCTCGGCGCCGTGGCCTCGTCAATCTTTCACCATTCAAGCTGTTTAAAGGTGGACGATTTATGGTTAGCAAGGCATGGCAGACGGAGCTGAGGTCACACCATATCAGCCAGCGACAATGGCCATTGTTTGTGCGCTCAACAGGAAGTGGCTATGTGGGACTTCCTGCGGCTGATACCTAGGGTTGGACGGGGGCGGAGTGGCAGCCAGGCAGCCCCGTGGCCGATCACATTGTTCCAGGTAGGATCTCATGGTAACGTCGGTCCCTCGGGAACGCGTGTTTTCCACCAAAGCGGCCCAGTCCCACAGCCTTAATATAGAGCTGAATACAGTCCCATCGAAACCAATGTAGTCTCCTAGAGAGACACAAACAGAGAGAGGCAAACAAAAACACAAACATGAAAGCGTCCAGACAGAGACATTTTTCCTTTACAAGATTTTATATAGGTATATACATACAGTATTTGTATATGTAACTATTAAGGTCAACCTGTTGACACTTCCAGATTCATGTGCTCTTTCTTTCATCTATGCTATAAGAAAACTTTGATCATTCCTTTCAAAGAAATTTCACTATATTTTCACCCATAATAAACCAACATTCCTCACCAACGAGACCCTTTGAGCGCTAAAGTGCGTTCTCAAATGCCGAAAGGCTTTAACCCACAAAAACAGTTTTTTGTTGGCAGATTACAGCTTTCACACCCACATTAGCTGCAACATGCAGTTGTTCGGCGGATCCACTCGAGAACTAATGCCTAGGAATTTTCCGCAATAACCCCCCTGTCCAAAGCCATCCCGAAGGGCTTGGAGACATATTTATTCTCATTCCTACAGCGAGGCCCGATTCTTCACAACAGCACCTTTTGTGGCAAGCATTTTTCTATTAACCTTTAAAAGAATGGAAGAGGATATAGAGAATAGGACAAACAGACCGTGTTGGCGGGCAGTGTTAACGTCGTGCGACAGATGTGCAGATGGTGTGTTACAGTAAAAGATCTAGGCGAGAGAGAGAGAGAGAGCGCTTTTATACGCCACTCAAACGTTCCTCGTGCCTTTAAAACTCCTCCAACCCAGATTCGGCTCACCAGACCAACTGATATTCGGCGCAGGAGATCTGACGCTCAAGTGTGGCCATATTGACAACCGTTTGTTCTCGATAAGAGCGCAATCTTAATGAGAGGAATCAGGCCCTTTGCTAAAAAAACAAAAGTAGACGTGTTAGTCTGACAAATGCCTTATGTGGGAAACATTTTACCCTACCGCCACCATCCACTGACGAAAAATAGCCATTTGGCTGATTCATTGGACACAAAGAACGGAATATTTATCGGTCAAAAGCATCCACATCTGTTGATTTGTCGTGAGTCACTCAGCTTTGACTATATATAGTATTGCATCTGACGTTTCCTAGCGTAAACATCCATTGGGTTTGTTTGTCATACCTCTAGTCTAAATGGGGGAGAGCTCTTATGAGGCAGACTGTCCTTCTTCTCCCTTTGGGACAACTGCCAAGCGCAGGGAACTAAATATGGCTGGCTGCTGTCACAGTAATTCAGTTATGGGCGTATTAACATACAATGGGTGTGATTCATTGAAGAGAGCCTTAACGCAGCTAATAAGCATGATTTGCTTGTGTTTTTCACTCATAAATGCTGAGATTTCTAAACTGGTCTCTGAATGGTGATGAGCGTTTGTTTAAAGGCATGAAACTCTTCGCAAAGATCTATCCGGCTCGGCTTGGTTCGTTGCAACTATGTTTAGGTGAAAAAAAAAAATGCTCAGTTGAAACCTCACTTTTTCTACAGGATGTTTGGGAAGAAAGCAGATCCATGCAACGCTCATGGTCCAAGAATTTCTGACAAAAAAAAAGACTATTATTCTGGTGTTGTCATCCTTCCAGTCTTTTCCGATCCAGGATGCTGCACACTGAGCACCATTTAACAAGATTTCTAGTTTCTGAAGTAAGTTGTAGCAGTGCTGTTTACTCATACAAAATTTTCTAGGGAGATTAGGTTGGTTGCTATGTGGTTAATAGACAAAATAAAAAAAATAATCAAATTAATTAAAAGAGATTAATATATATATATATATATATATATATAATAAAAAATTTTTAATAAAACACCTAAACTATCCTGTTCATATATATATATATATATATATATATGTGTGTTATACCATTTTAGTGTCTACAATACAGAAACGTTTGATTTAAAAAAAGAAAAAAAGGCTACACCATTTTTGATGCATCATTCACATCAGTAGCACATGTAATGCCCAAACAGTATGGGATGAATTACATGCCAAAATTTCATCGAGTGTGTTGCATATTATCCCTGATGTAAACTCAGCAGCTTTGCCACTCATATGTTCTGAATAAGCAATAGCTACATTTTGCCTCAGTGTATTAATAGTTTGTGTCAGTGAGCGTAAGAAGCTGGGAGGATGTGGAAATGTTGTGTGTTTGGGCTGGGGCCTGTGTCAGTCTCTGGCTGGGTCTCTGTGAGTCAGGCAGGCTGGTGTTGGGGGCATGGAAGAGCTTCTGCAGTGGGCCGCCCAGGCCCTGAAAGAGCTCTTTGTATCCCGCTATATTTTCACAGGAAACGGCTGCACTTTTTCGTCTCCAATGGGGAATATGTAACTGTGGTCACCTAATCAAACTTAACACAGGGAGAGGGGGATGGAGAGAAAGACAGAGCGAAACCGTTAACCCAGCAGCTATAGTTTAGCAAAACACAGACACACAATGGCTTGTTTATGTCCTTCTACAGCTCCTTTTCTCTTTCTTCATTTCCCCGGCTCTTTCATTAGATCCTGCTTTTCATAAATCCAACCACGATGACAGGCTGTTGTTTTAGTGACATGGAAGATAGGTATGCAGTCTTAATTTAAACATCAGGAAACGCTATAGGGAGGGTTTAAAACCTATCCACCCACTCACAAACACACAGACGCCTCTCACAAGCTTAAAGAGAGACTCCCTCTGATACTCCATCAGGGATTAGAACAGCAGATCCAGACCCTCGGATTAACACACTGCCAATCCAGAGCAAGCCGGGGAAAGAGAGCAAAAAGAAAGTTGGGGAAAGAGAACAACCATTGTGAGCCAATTGTATTATGGCTGAATATGTCTAGAGCTGTTTTCATACGGCACAGAAGCCACATCAGTGTAAATATATCACGTTTACACAGATGCACAGAAGCAGCATAAATATATTTGCACAGATTCACAATATATGAAGCAGTGGATCACATGCAGATGTTGATGTTTGATTAGCATGTACAGTGGGATTGAAAATAAGGCCCTGTCTCAAACGCTGCACTAAGCACTTGTGGTTCTTCTCGAAAATCTTCACTTTGTAATGCCGTATTTTAAATTTTTTGATAGGTTTAAAATTAACATGGCCTCTTTAGCCCCTGCTGGCAGATGCTGTAACTACACCATTTCTTATTGATCACAAGAAATCTACATATTAGAATGATTTCTGAAGGACCATGTGACACTGAAGACTGGCTGCTGAAAATTCAGCTATGCCAACAAAAGAATAAAGTACATTTTAAAATGTATTAAAATAGAAAATATTTTAAATTGCAACATTATTGCAACAGCACTACAGTTTTCACTCTATTTTTGATCAAATAAATGCTGCCTTGAGCATAAGAGACTTTTTCAGATACATTAACATATCTTACGCCAAATTTTTGAATGATATTGTAATGTTGCTTGATATTAAAAAATATATTATGAAAAAAACAGAATATAAAAAATAAGACATGTATCTTGATGGAATAATTTTTTTTTACCAAATGCCTATCAATGAAGAAGTTTTTTAAAAAAATTGTTTTGTTTTTTATCAATAAAACCTAATATATGACATCACTGCTAGCGGAGGCGGGGCCTGGTTCATGGTTGCTGGGGGACGGACAACAGATTTGCGATATGCCACTGAGAACAACACTAAAGAGGTATGACAACTGACGATGTTCAAAGACGAACAATGAAAATGCTCAAAAGGAAGCAAGAAGCTTCAAAAGTCACGAAAAGAAACCCTTTGACACCCTTGAGTGAGTCCACACTGGATTTGACAAAAGAGGCAGATCTATGTGGGAAGCAACCCTAGAAGCATCATACAGACAGAGCCTGGTGATTGAAGAAAAAAAAAACACCTCTTTCTCCCTCTGTCCTAGCCGTGGCCTTGACCTGTTCCCCCCCTGTGCTCACTGTCTATGTGCTCAACAGCTTCACAACTCTCTTCTCTCCCAGATGAATAGGACCCAGGATCCCAGGCTGCATGAGTATAAGCTTTCTAAAACAGGGTTACACAGGTCATTCTTGAAGCAATTAAGTGCTTTTTTGTCTCATTCATTTCATAGAAATGCCAATTATGGAAACATTTGCTATATATTAGAGTCACATATACTGATTCTTTAGAAACTGCTGCTATTGTCCGACTGAAAAACTTCAAGTCAAAATATTGTGGCAACAAGATATACAGAAGGCAATTACTCAATTCAACCTATGAAAGAAAGGAGTCATTTTCCTCTACAAGAGTTATTGGGGATTGCTGTGAAGAACAAAAAAAGAGAAATAAGGCAAAGCAATAAGGCTGAAAAAAGTTTTGAGATGAAGTCTTGAATATGGAAAGCAAGAGGGAGAACGAGTGGTGGATGAGCAAATTGAAGAGGGGAAAAGAAAAGAGGTGGGATGGAGGGAGAGGAGGAGGAAGGCAACACAAAGTCCCATGGCTGCCTCGGGGCATTGTGCAAAATTGATGGAGGAGATGAGAGACCTCACACACACACACACACACACACAGAGCACCTGGGACTCCAATCTCAGACCTCTATCTATGCTTCTCCCTCTCTAACCTTTATAGGCAACAATGCACCATGAAGAAAGCAAGAACTGAATTTTTCTTAATAAAAGTTTGGGTTTTTTTTTTACCTGTTTTGTCTTTGCATGCATTAAACACGCATATGGAAAGTGGCACAAACACGTGACACCAGCAGTTGTTCACGCAGGACACGTTCTGTTCTGGAAACGTTAGTCACCATTTGCTTTTGTATTGGGAAAAGATGATGCAATAAAAGAGAACAAAATATTTCTCTTGTGTTCTACGAATAAATGAAAGTCATTTGGTTTGAAGCAACACAAAAATGACAGAATTGTAAATTTTGGGTGAATTATCCCTTTAAAAGTAACTGGTGAAGTTGGTTGTGCAGGGAAATATTGTTGGTTAAGCTAGTCAAAAAGCCTGGAGGGAAAACAAGTACACCAGCATCCAAAACACAGCATATGCTGGTGGTCTTTTCAGCAGGGAAATACATACCTCTGTCACTTTTTCAGTCTCTCTTTGTGTTTTTCTGTCTGATTTATGGTAGACTTGAAAACGTGGACTTCATCAAATCATGTTCTCTGCTAAGAGTGAAATCTGACTTTGGGAAATTTTTTCCATAATTATGGGTCTGTGGAACAAAACCAATGGAGAAAGTAAAAAACAACAACAACAAAAAAAACAGACAATTAAAAATGTACATAGAATAGCAAAAACTCCGCAAAGAAATAGAAAGCCATGTAAAGTCACAGATCGGAGTCACAGAGTGCTGAGCACATGGTGCGTTAAAGTCACCAAAGTTCTGCAGATTCCATAGCTGAAGATTTCCAAATATCTACTGGCATTAATATCAGCACAAAAACTTCATGGAATGGGTTTCCATGGCCGAGCAGCTGCAGGGAATGAGTGTGGATGGAGTGGTGTAAAGCATGCCGCCGCTGGACTCTGGAGCAGTGGAAACGTGTTCTATGAAGTGCCGAATCACGCTTTTCTATTTGGCAGTCTGATGGGCAAGTCTAGATTTGCCAGATGCAGGAAGAATGTACCCTGCCTGACTACAATGTGCCAACTGTAAAATTTGGTGGAGAATAATGGCCTGGTACTGTTTTTTTAGGGTTTAGAGCAGGCCCCTTACATACAGTGATGGGAAAGCTTAATGTTTTGGCATACCAAATCATTTTGAACAATGCTATGCTTCCATCTTTGTGGGAACAGTTTGGGGAAAGCCCGTTTCTCTTCCAGCATGAATGTGCACCAAGGTCCATAAAGACATGGTTGGATGAGTTTGGTGTGGAAGAACTTGACAGCCCTGACCTCAACCCGATTGACGACCTTTGGGATGAACTAGAATAGAGATTACAAACCAGACCTTCTCATCCAACATCAGTGCCCGACCTCACAAATGCTGTACTGGATGAATGGGCAAAAATTTCCACAGAAACACGGAAATCCTTCCTAGAAGAGCCAAAGCTGTTGTAATAACTGCAATGGAGGGAACAACTCCATATTATTGTCCATATATTTAGAATGCAATGCCATTAAATGGTCAGGTGTCCCAGTACACACATCACATACTATGTTGCCATTCCTTCTAAAGTTATTGTGTGCTGGGGCAAAAGACTTTTTGTGTGTATGTGGCACTTTGCAAGCATTAACTCTGAACCCTGGTAGCACTAAGTCAGTTTGTTATCAGGTGAACTGCACTGAAAATCTAGAGAGAAATCTACTGACTGCACCCTCTGTGACTGGCTTGGCAATAAATAGCCGCACTGTGAAACTGAGCTTCTTATTCTCTCATTTCCCTCCAAAAACAAACATGTCTCAATGGTTCACCACAACAGACAATGTGCATTTGTTCAACTGCAACTACACTCTTTCAAATCCAATCTTAGAGTGTGAATATTCAGTGTCACAGCGCAGCTCTAGTGCTTAGCATTAGCAATTAGCACTAGCGAGCAGTATGGTCATTAGCTCTTCTGCACAGCGAGAGAATGGGATCTTGCTTCTGTGCTGGCATGTCCTGGCTCGCGATAATGCCCGCTGGTTGAAATGCCCCATGGCTCCTTGACTGACATAGCGATGGTTTGCTGGATGGCTGAGCTGGCACAGAGACGGCCAATCTGAGTCACACAAAAAGAGAGACACCGACACACACGCCTGCCGCTTACACACCCACCTGCAGCAAAAGTGGCCGCGCCAAAGCCCCGAAGAGACTTACTCACCAGTGAGACTCCTCTCTCATTCGTTCAGCCAGATCCCGAGCAGAGGCCCCCCTTTCTCTCCTCTGCTCCTGAACCGTATCAGGCCCCCCGTGCTCAGACAAGGCCCCTGTTGATGGAGGTGATTGGGAAGACGGTGAAACCGCTAGACTCTCAGGAAGGGCCAGGGATGCAGAGCTGCAACCAAGTCATCTGTTAGCAATCGAGCAACTGGGCCTGATATTAAAGAGTCATGCGGGTCACAGACTGAGGTCTCTACACCCCATAAGGAGCCCTACTGTTTCAAGACACTACTTTCCAGCTGCAAATATGCGTCGGGAGGGTATTGGAAAATCACTATACAGTACATTTAAGAGAAAAGACTTTTGTAATGACGTAAATGTAATTATGGTACCAGTGGGTGGTTTGAGTGGTTTAGAAAACCCAAGGAACAAGTTGCGATGGTGAATTTTCATGTTTGTAAACACTTCCAAGTAGCCAAGCAGCACTGACGGATGCTTTCAGACCAATTTCTGATCTGCAATCCAAAAAACATTCAAGGTAATTTTGTGTATGGACGGAGGAAAATTGTGAAAAGGGTGGGAAAAAAATCCTTAAATGTGACAGGAGACGTTAAGTTGCTGTCCCTGACAAGAGTTTATGGAAAATGAGTGAGGCGTGATTCTTTTCCTACATTACCGCAAGGCCGTGTTAAGCCTTTGAGTGTGAAAAAATGGGCTAAAACTTCAGCAAAGGCAGATAATATGAGAGAAGAGCGGATAAACGCAGATCTAATGTCACAACAACGCGGCACAAAAACGCGTCAAGGGCCCAAAGCCGCTCTTCATCAAACCCTGTTATTTAAACATTTAACGCAACAGTGGAGGGGAGAGGCAGGAGATGATGATGATTTGCGATTTAATGATTCCATCACTGTATTAGGGGATTAAGATGTCCGTGGAAATAGATTAGTTCTACATCCATTTTCTCTCTGACTGGCAGAGACCCAAAAAGCTCAGAGATGGAAATATGAAGAATGAGGCGTGCTGTGACAGATGGAGCACAAGTGACCTGAAGAGCACCAGTAAGAGCACTACCGCCACCTGCTGGTGGTGACAGAAACATATCCCCTAAAGTGACTGGCTTACAGGAGTGGTTCAAAATAAAAATGCAATTCAGTCACTATTTATTCACCCTCATGAGCTTTCAAAACCCGTTATTTTTCTGCGGAACACAAAAGGCAGAATTTATGAAGATTCTTCACATAGAAGTTTATAGTCAACATGTCTGTGAAGCTTAAAAGTCAATGAGTTGAAGTTGAAAACCAGACGAGTCAATAAATCATTCTTTTCAGTCAGTACTGTATATAGTAAACAGAATGATCGAGTTCACATATGGAACGGAATGAATAGTTAATGTGGGTTCAACTCACTGATTCAATGATCCAAGTCACAGCTGTTCTTGAATTAACAGCTCATTGGAAGTGAAGATTCTCACACAAAGCTTTGTTGTCAGAAGTCTTGGAAAATTCTACCATATTTTTCAACATGGAAGCAACCCATTTCCTGTAAATGTGCAAAACGTCCAATTCATTAGCTACTATTTAATACCTAAATAACTGGAAGAATAAAGTACAGTAAATGGTAAAACTTTGTGTACAAACCAGTGTGTTTATGATTACGATAAATTAAAATGATATAACAACAAATGCCAGTTTGCAACAAGAAAGAGCATTTGTTTTTGTACAGCTAAAATAAGCAGATGACACAGGAAGCCTTGCACTTTCAATGTTTCAAAATGACCTCTTATGTTAAAAAATGCTTTTTTATTATACTTTTTTTGGCTTTTTTTTTGACTGTAGCCAAGCTGTTTTCTTGTCTGGAAACCTGTGTGAAGATTCTTTAGAAGTATCTAATTTGTTTTCCACTGAAGAAAGAAAGTCATCTGGATTAGGAACAACATGAGGGTGAGTAAACGTCCAGACCATCATCTGGTCGCACACTCAAAGCATGGACATTCTTGCACTGCTGAAATAATCAAAATGAGGCCTTGTTGAGGAAGTGAGGGAACTATTATTAAATGATCAAATCTTCAGCGCTCTTCTTGAAGCCATCAACTTTAGCGATCTCAAGTCATTACGCTTTGCCTTATGCAAGGTTTAATTACAAGAGTGTGACCCTCCTTCTGCTGTTCCCGATAACATCAGCGTTGTGGCGAGAACGGTCACATGCTAAAACACGCTGGGGCTCAGGAGTCAATTAGTCGAGAGAACAAAGGAGACTTAGAAGGATGAGGAAAAGACAAATAGAAGACGAATCCTGCAAAGGAAATAAACAGCAACTTGGGCAAATGAAGAGGGGGGGGGGGGGGGGGGGCAGATGCAAAAGGAAAAACAAAAGTGGCTGCAAGTTCATTAATTAGAATTTCAAATCGGACAAACTTGAGCTGACAGCAGCGTGCTTGTCAAATCAGATCATGGCCTAGCAGAGCGGAGAACCTCCCGGTGCTTGGAGCCAAAAGCAGGAACAGCTCATCGCAAACAGCTTCCTGGGGACTGTGTGTGTATATATGCGCGTATGAGCGTAAGTGTGTGTGCGATTACTGCAGCGTGTAAGCCGTCTTCATCGCCTCTGATTACTGCAGCCCGCCTTTTTCCCGCCTGTCCGCCCTGAGATGTCACTCTCCCCCTAAATGAGAAGTGACAATTAAAACATTCTCTTAAGGCGCTCCAAATCAAGACGTGCTGGCAAGGCTGGCGGAGTGCCGTTCACCACAGGGCCGGAGCTAGCGAGGTGAGAGGCCACAGAAACTGTCTGATCTGCCCCCCGGGCATGGAATCAGGGGTTAAAGTGATGATGGCTGTCCTCAGGCCCAGCACCAGTGGGTAAGACAGAGTAACACACGCTCTTAAGAAACTGGAGGGTCAGTGAAGGAAGAGAGAGGGCTGAAAATGTGTCTTTAAGGGAAAGGAGGGAGAATATTAAGGACTAGATTGACTGTGTGCTACATTAGATGCTGTGGGGTGAGTAAAGAGAGTGAGAAAGATGATTTCAAAGGTTTAGCTGAGTCAAGCCAATTTCACAAAGCACATCTTCAATCAGTCAAAAGGGTTGGGGATCAAGAACCAAGATTCAAGTACCTTTAAAAAGAAATACTGGAAACAAATAACTTTCGGTTCATTAATTGCTCTTGACTTGACCATGCCTGTGGATGAAAAACACTGTACTAAAATGCACTTACAATGCTTTCTGTATTACATTTCAGCAGCCCTGGAAAACAACTGAATCTACTATGTAAATGTAGTCTGATTGCTAAACTGATGACTCTTATGAGCAGCTCATTTTAGTGAATCAAACAGCTGAGATTTAAACCTGTGTAGTTACTAGACTGGTTATTCTTATCAGTGTTGCTATTTTTAACTAAACCTACTGTAAAACAATTAAAAATAGTTTGTGTTAATTGAAAGACAGCTGAAATAAAAGAAATAAACATAAATATTGTATGGAAAACTTAAGAGGACGAATAGAAACTTAGACATGGTGCCTTGGCAACTAACTAAAATTACTACAACTAAAACTGAAATTTAAAAAAGCAAAAAATAGAAATAGCAAAATAGAAATATAGAAAATAACTAATAAAAATTTAGAAAAGCATAAGAAATTTATAAAGCTGAAAACATAAAAGCTTGATGTTAATGAATACTATAACTTCTACTTTAGCATTGTACTACTCACGTACTCACGTATTTATAATGTGTTGTACTTTGGATGAACCGTTTCTGCTTTCATTATTGTCACATATATGTCAATTCTGATAAAATGAATAAGTGTAAAAATAAATTTCCTGACAAAAACACACCACTGCTTACAGAAAAAGAAAACTTGAGAAAGGGATATGGATTTGACTCAGTGTGTGGGACACATTAGAGAAAAAGAGGTTGTTTGGGCAGGATACCAGGTCAGTCAGTAGACAGCTGCAGCACTGAGGGAGATGAAGCCAAACTAGGCTGGCCTCAGTGAGGGCACAAAGATCCAGACCCCCACCCAACAGAGACCAAAGTTTCGGAGCACAGCCAATGAAGGATCCATTTCAGATTTATCCAAACTCTTTAAAGTAGAACAGAGGTCATCGATTGGACAGGGTGAGAACAAAGGGGCATCAAGTCTAGGGCTATCGCTGTTGCACCTTTACAGAGAAAAATACAGTTATTCTAGAGACCTTGGCACAGACAAGCACATAAATAATACAATATCTGTATTACAGAGACTCCTGAAAGTATTTGGACATTGTAAAAAATGTCTGAATGTCATTGAATGAAATATCAAAATATTAAAACAAGAGGGATCTGCAAGCCAATGGATGCCAAAACTTTTCTCTGAAATAACTTCTGGTGTCAAGGCAGATTAAAGCCCATTTCTGTTTAAATAAATGAAATAAAAAAAAATAAAAAAAAGTATGTGTGAAATTACTTCTATAATATCTCCCAATTTTGACTTTATAGCCTCTTTCACAATTACCAGTACATATTTTGTTAATTTATCATACCTGTGACTATATATCTTTAAAAGAGACTTTATATCTTACAATTGCCTATTTCAAATAACTCCTTTCTTATAATTTATCTATATATGTTGTAATTCCACTTTATATCTTACAATGTGACTTGATTTCTTATTTTAACCTCACAATTGCCTGTTTTTTTATAGGCGGAAATGGATAAACTATGAACGTTCCACTGATGTTTGACAACCAGATATTTTCTGTTGGCATTTTGTAGATTATATCTATTGCTTTGTCATTTGAAACCTTAGAAACTGTGTTTAAGCTACATTTCTTTAATTTTATTATATTACGCACTGACATACATTTTTTTAAAGTGTCCAAATACATTTCAAGGCCACTGTAGATTGAGACAACAAACATTCTGACGTCCGATGCCCGAAAGGAGTGAGCACAACAACAAAACACAAGTTTCTGGATGCTTTCCATGTTACATTGTTTAAGCTGAGATTTACAGGAACGTTTAGACGGCGAGTGCCCGCTGGCTTGGCGCTGTCAAGCATTTGCAGCTTTAATCTGATCTATTATGCTGATGAGTTTGACTCGTTTCCAGAGCCTTCAGTGGCTTCACACTCACACAGCGAGCTGGCAGCCGACTCCATCACCTGCGCTGGTGAGCACACCAACACTTTGTCACTCAGTCACACCTGATTCTAGTCCAAAAGCGGGTTGTTCACACCAACTCTAGCTCACGTTCTCTCCTCGAGCATGCCAGAGAACTCCTTTGTCTGTGGAAATTTAAGTAAGAGGAGGTGTGCTTCTCTTCCTTCCTGGGATCCTAGGCGTGTATGTGTGTGCGTGTGTTTGGAAGAGAGGCATGAATGAATTAATGATGTCTAAAGTAAGTAGGGCATGTTATAATGATGAATGTGTGTAAAGTGTGTTCATAGGACAGCGGAGCAGGAAGTAAGTGTGAGCGAGTGGAGCTCAGCTTCAGCCCTGCAGCTTCTAAACTCTAAGAGATGCTCTCCAACAAACCCTCTCATATATCATCAGAATACACAGTCCCAGCACTCCTCTCCCTCATTCCTATGTATTCTTGCTCCCCCTTCAGCATTCATGCACATTTTCTACAATATGCTTTAGAATGTTATAGGACTGAAACTAAACCATAACCAAACTTAAATGGATAGTTCAATCACAAATGATATCATATACTCACCCAACATGTCATTCCAAGCCTGTATGACTTTCTTTTTCCCTGGAACATAAAAAGTTTAGCAGATTGTCCCAGGTGCAATGTACAAAAATGCATAACAAAGGAATTTTAGAGGAATATTTTTAGTGAATAGCGAGCTCTTCGCAAAGCTCTATTGCACGGCTTCAGAGAACTTAACGCACATGTTGTATGGATCACTTATGGTGCTATTTGTCAGATATGGAGCTCGAAGGCACCTGTCTCCATGCACCTTTATTGTATGGAAAACAGCATCTGGGACGATCTGCTTAATAAATCCATTTGAGATCCACAGAAGACAGTCATAATGGGCTTGGAACAACATGACAATTTTCACTTTTGATTGAAGGAACTGTTTCTATAAATGTGTGTATGTCAACTGAGGTTTCATTCTAAATGCAAAATATAATGTACAATAAGCTGTTTTTACAATATTCTGGTGTAGCTGAAAGGAATACTCAAAACATACCATATACATACACATATATACATTAGTGGTCAGAATTATTGGCACCCTTGGTAAATATGATCAAAGGCGACTGTGAAAATTTATCTGCATTGTTAATCCTTTTGATCTTTTATTTAATAAATTCATAAAAACCTAACCTTTCATTGGATAATAAGAATTTAAAATGGGGGCAAATATCATTATGAAATGTTTTTCTCAAATATACGTTGGACACAATTATTGGCACCCCTAGAAATTCTTATGAGTAAAATATCTCTGAAGTACATTCCCATTCATATTCACAATTTTGAGCACTCCAGGGTGATTATGAGCATGAAATTATCCAGCCATGGCTTCCTGTTTCACAGAAATATAAATAGGAGGGAAAACAAAGCCCAAATTCCCTTAATCATCCATCACAATGAGAAAAACCAAAGAATATATTTCTGAGCAAAAGATAATTGAGCTTCACAAATTAGAGAAGTGGCTTTAAGAAAAGAGCTAGAGCAGTGAAAATTCCCATTTCCACCATCAGGGCAATAATTAAGAATTTCCAATCAACATAAAATGTCACAAAACTGCCTGGAAGAGGACGTGTGTCTATATTAGGGGTCGACCGATATGTTTTTTTCAGGGCCGATGCCGATACCGATTATTACAGACCAGGTGGACCGATAACCAATATATTATGTCTGATGTAAAAATGAAAATTAATGTCACAATTAAGAATAACAAGGGCTCTGACAAAAACTGCCTTCCCTGGTGTTGATTGCACTTCTTACTCTTGTCATCCTCCATGCATCCCTCTACAATAAGGGTAATATAAAGAGAGAGTTAAAAGTGGGGCCACTGTATGCTTCATAATTAAGCCTATGAATACTCTACTACAGCTAAACAGCTTGGGGAAATGTAAGTATTTGGCTTCAATAATTTACATGTTAGAAATGTATGTGTAATAGCATAACCTCTCATAATATAATATAGTAAGTGTAAATAATTTAATTGTCTTCATAGCTCCATTGTAGAAGTTGTGAAGACTGCAACTATTTTAATTAAACTATAACACTAATGGCCTGTTATATGCACACTTGGTTCAATAGCATATTCAAATGTTACAATTTATGTCGTCCTAATCTTGGCCTATGTGACAGTATCTTAATCTTGGCCTATGTGACAGTAATTTCGATTAGTTTTAATTTACAGTGCAGTGCAAATGAAGCCATAAAACATTAATTTCAGTTATGTTTTAATCAAAGTTAAACTCAATTTTTTTGGCAAACAAATGTTTACCATTAAAATTAAAACATGGAAGAAATAGCGTATTGTGTGATTATTCTTTTAAACAAAAGTTGTTGTAGTAGTGTTAGTAGATAAACCGAACTTTTATTTTGACGGGTTGCCATGAGGACCTCTTAAATTTCTGTATACGTATATGATATGACGGTCGTATTACTCAAACGAAACGGTCAAATGCTCATGAAGAAACTCTCAGAGCAGTTCTGGGGATGTTGTTCATGTATTTATGCCCTCATTTAGTGAGACAGCAGATGCTGAAAACACCGCGAGCGTCACGCACTTCAGTGTGTGTGTGTGTGTGTGTGTGTGTGTGTGTGTGTGTAATAAAACCGCGCGTCTGTGCCATTCACATATACAGAGACATGCAGAATTAATATTTAAATAAGTTTTTGCAGCTTAATATTTACAGATACTAGTCCATAGCGCGAGTCGATTTAAGTGTACTGACCTACTTTTGATTTATTCATCCAAACTTTGACAAACCCGTGACTCCGCGTTGTACAGTAAATTCCCTTTATATGACTGCGATTCCGCGATTCCGTCCGCGTTTTCCCATCGCGGAAACCATAAATAGATAATATTGAGGTGTTTTGCAACTTCAGTGTTGTGGATTGTGATTTATTGCAATTTGAGCAACGTCTGCTGCTGCCTTTGAGAGACGACTGATGCGTGATCACTGAAACTGTAGCAAGTGCTTTCAGTGTGAGTCTTCCACATTGATTGGTCAGACTTGTGACTCCCAACAAATCAGATGCGCGGCGGGCGGAGACTGCTCTAGGCCACAGAATGGTGAGTTCCGACAGGCTGCATCAGAGCCAAATAGCGCGTTTCAAAAGAAAATAATTTTATCAGCACATCGGTTTTGAAAATGACGGATACCGATAATCATAAAAATGCTTAATATCGGCGCCGATAATCGGTCGACCCCTAGTCTATATCGCCCTAATGCACGGTGAGAAGGAGAGTTTTAGTGGCTAAAGACTCTCCATGTTTGGATCTTCCAACCGTACAATAATCCAAACACAAACCTCAAACACAACACAAAAATGGGTCACTGAGCACAAAACCAAGCTTCTGCTGGCCATTCCAGTCCTCTGACCTGAACCCTGTAGAAAATGAGTGAACTGAAGAGAAGAAGCACCAGCATGGAGCTGTGAATCTAAAGGGTCTGGAGTGATTCTGGATGAAGGAATGGTCTCTGATCTCTTGTCAGGTGTCTCTAACCTCATCAGGCATTATAGGAGAAAATTTAGAGCGGTTAAACTGGCAAATGGAGGTTTCAAAAAGTATTGAATAAAAGGGTGCCGTTAATTGTGGCTAATGTGTATTAGAGAAAAACATTTATTTCATAATTATATTTCACAGCCTTCTTTGATCATATTTACCAAGGGTGCCGATATTTTTGGCCATGACAGTAATACATATATTTTATACAATGTTAGAGATTTCTATTTTTAATGTTCTTTTTTGCTTTTTATTTATCAAAGAAAAAATTAACCACAGAAAAATATTACTTAACACAACTGTTTTCATCATTGATAATAATAATAAAGTTTCTTAAGCACCAAATCAGCATATCAGAATGATTTCTGAAGGATCGTGTGACACTAAAAACTGGAATAACGTTGTTTCAAATTGGAATAAAGTTGTTTCAAATTGGAATATTTCACATTATTATGGTTTACTGTATATTTGATCAAATAAATGCAGCTTTGGTGAGAATAAGAGACTCCTTTCAAAAACTTTTTTAAAAAATCTTACCGACCAATAAATCAAACTCCACTCATCTGAACTCAAGATGATAAAAAGGAAAAAGGTGAGGGATGGAATGTCACTGAGCTGAGGATATGGTATCTGCAATCTGCTCTTTGTGTCTGCAAAAGGACAAAATATCCAAAGGCAAATCTGCAAACTCAACTACAGGAAATAAAATAACAAACAAAAACAAAACATCCCCCGTCCACGACAGCCATGAAGACAAATCCAATTATTTGTCTCATGTTGCAAATTTGTTCTAATGGATGGAATAGGAAAATAAATAAGTGCCTGCAAAAGGAAACAAAGGGATGCGATTTCTAATTAACATGAAAGAGAGACGAAGAGACGTGTTAGTAAACCCATCTTTCATCCTTCTCCTCTCCTCATAGCCGGCACATTTGTTTGTGCCCGAATGTTGTCTTTTAGAGGGAAGCGTTTTTCCGTTTCGCCGGCAAATTAAATGTCAACAGATTTAACATCGCCTCCAATCTCGTTTTTTTCTGGAGCATTTTGTCGATTTTATTGTTCATTAAGCGTTTTTTTTTTTCTTTGCATTGCTTGCGCTCAAGCGGCTTTATTTGTCACATCTTGGCTTTGAAGATCACAAAAGTCTGGGACAATAATTAGGTTTAGTGTAATTACGAACTGAGCATAATGAAAGAGTTGAAGGGAAATGTCTGGCCCTATCTGCTCACTGCCTCTCTCTGGATAACCATTAATCCCACATTAGCCCTGCACTGTCACTCTAAACAACGGCTTTGAGAAAGATGGTATGAACAGATGACCCCAACCAGGTCACAAACAAATACTGAATGTGATATCAAAGATGTGGGGAGAAGTCAAATCGCTCCAGCTGCTATGTAAAACACTGAAGTTTATATCCTGTCAGCAAGCCGCCTGCACTAGACCCTAAACAACAGTAATAATGAGAAAGGAAAAAGGTCATCTATCCATGCTAAAAGTCAGTAGCGATGCAAATAAAAGCTTCTGTAGTAATTATCTGATGCCACCAAAGAACTATACAGCAGAAGACTGGCCTCACACAAGCCTAAACCGGCAATATCTGGTTTGCTGTTGTTCAGCTCAAGCTAAGTTCAAGAAAGCACATGGCAAGCAGTGTTTTTTTTTCTTCTCGTTTTGACAAGAAAACACCTTTTTCAATTAGCTTTATAAATACCCCAGTAACTTACCTGATTTAGGGCTTTTATACACTCCATGCTGTGTGTCAATGAGCATGTGACAACTCCTGTTCTGCACCTGAATATCTGCAAGCTCCTTTGGCAGTCTGTAGACAAGAGCTGTTTCCACTACGTAGAGTGTAGATCATACACAGCAAGAAAAATGTTTGTTAGTTAATTTTCACAAAAATATTGGACAATTGAATATTATTATAAAGTCTTAAATACACAGACAGACAGACAAACAGATGATGGATAGATAGATAGATATGACACAACATCATATTTACAAACAATATCACAAACAAATGTAATGATGTTATTGTCTGTCTATGTAACACGTGGCTGCATTTGTCATGACAATGTCACGCTCCTGTTTCGGTGTCTGGATAGACATGTGGTGTGTAAAAGCACACAGATGAAACTCCAGATGGCGAGGACAGACCTGTGCAGCGTAATGCAGGGAAGAACAGCCTGGGTGTGTGGACAGGTTCCAAAAAGGCTGGATGTGCGGCTTCTGCCAGCCTTCCTCAAGACAAGTGAGAACTGTCCCACACATGTGAAGTGCAAATTACCTTTGATCAGCAGATGATTTTAGGGCAATGACTTTACACACTTATAACATCACCCCTCAAGGTTTACTCACTTTGCAATGGGGCAGTAGCTGGAGTGATAGGCAACAATTTAGGGACACTGGTGCGTTGTTGCAGAACATGAGACCACATTGAGCTGCCTCTGGAAAGAAAATGAGGATTCAGTTCAATGTAACATTACATAGACACTCTTATATATCAGGCACTCTCAAAACTTGTAAATAACCTTTACCATAACCAGTTATAACTGTCTAGTGTGATGAGATGGTATGAGAAACAGAAATGGTATGAGAAAAGTAGCTAAATTTGGATACTATATAACGTTACTGCATTTCCAAATGATTTCGGTTTACAATTTGTAGTTGGAATGAGGGTAGTTAAGTTGACTCACCTCGGAATAAATTCGTTTTAGTTTACCTAATCATAAATCCAAAGAGTTCAGCGTGAAATGATATGTAGTGAAGATAAAAACCACACTTTGTGCTGAAAAAACGAAGACGACTCATCTTTTGCGCCATCTTGTGTAAAAAAAAAACAATTTTGCTGCAGCCGTCAAAGCGTTATTAAGCGTGACCAGGAGATGACAATATTAAACCTTTAATGCAAGCTTATTTCTTACAAAATCACAAAACTCATCTGGACTATTGTATCAAGCCGTCGAATACACTTTTAATGGTTGTTTGTTATTTTTTTCAGCATATTTTCTTTTAGGGACGTTTCCTGATAACAGTGCTCCGCCTGGAGCTGATTGTTTTCTATCTAGCGTGCGTCGTCGCCATAGTGACAGGAGGACGCCCGCCTACTGCCTGAGAGCTCGTGAACATGGTGAGTCAAGTTTTAACAGTGTTTAAAAGAAAAATATTAGTGATAGTACGAACAATTATGCATATATATGCAATAAATATTTATTCTTGAGACTTCTGGCTTCATATTTAAATAAACATAAGCAGTAAAAGTCCCGAGCCCAAATGTTATGTTTAACTTACCATCCTGGGTTTGTTAGCGATGTTTGTCTGATTTATTATTTACTTTTTTTTCTGTAAAGTTTCCCCCTTAATTAGTTTATTTGTATGTCTTCTTTAACAGCCACCGAAGGATGGAAAGGTATGTTGTTTGATGGGAGTATGTTTGTAAACAGCTTTCAACTTAAAATGACCTTTAATTGTATTAAAATCATAAATGTTTGTTGGTCAGTTTTCATTTTAAAAATAAAATCACAATTTTGTCAGTAAAATAACGTTTGTAGAACATCTCTTCACTTGTGTACTTAAATTTAACAGCTGAATTATTTTTGGTTGATTTTAATCCATTACATACCTTTCTATCAAAGTTACCTGACACTATCAAGATGAATTTGTTCTGACAAAGTTTAACTCTGAGTTTTTGTCATATTTTATTCCCATTTTCTAAATTATAGAGAATAAACTGTGATATGAAATGTGTGAAATGTGAGAAATGTTGAAGGGGTCTGAATAAATTTTGGTTTGACTATGTATAAACTTTGTAGAATATTTGTAAAACAGCCTCAAACTTTAAATCAAGATTAAAAAAATCATTAAAAGAAAAATAATCAACTCAGTTTGCACACTATAAATAATTAGCATTTTGAATCCAGTCTGCAAAAAACAAAGGAGGAAACATCAGCAAGGCTGAAAGGGAGAGACTGCAAAGAGAGGCAGATGAACAAAGACGGAGAGAGGAAGGTACATCTGCAATTTTAATTCAAATAATTTAAAATCAGTTTTTAATTGATAATAAACCTGTATGCTGTGTTTCTGCTCTGTAGAAGAAGCTCGTGTCATTGCCGAGCGTGAGGAGATTGAACGGCTGGAGAGGGAGCGAATAGAACAGGAGAAACAAGAGCAACTTGAGTTAAAGGTCTGATGAACTTCCATTTGAACATTCACAGTTGTGTTGCAGACATTTCCCTGCAGGATTTAGTGCATATGCATCTGTCTGTACTGACGGATTGTGTGTGACAAGTTTTAATGTGATGATTGATTGACACCTGTCAACATCCACAGGACAGAGAGCGCAGAGAGGACGAGCTGAATGAACTGCGGCACATTCTAGATGAGAATCACTCTGCAGTCACTGCGTGGGAATCTGAATGCAGGGACAAAGCTAAGGTACAAGAATCATGAAACTATTCAGATGCCTAAGGCTAATACTGGGGTTACTTTAAGTGCTGATTTGGTCTCTGGTCTTTATAGTGGGAGCGTTACATGCGTTGCGACGGCAGCCCAGATCCATCAGTGCAGCCGGAAATCAACTCCTTCATTAGTTTGTGGAGAGAAGACTCAGAAACCCAAATCCAGCGGGTCTTGGAGAATTGTGCTCTGGCTCTTCAGGTGAGACCAACACTCTGGATCTACTGTTTTCACAATTCATTCAAGTCTGTTATTGATGATCGAGAAGCCAATATAGTTCTCGTTCTTGGTGTGAATGGGTTTGTTAACTATTTCTCTTGGACAGTTGACAAACGAACTGGAATTTCTCTTGAGCGAGGGTCCCGACCCCAGTGTTCTTCAGCAGTATCGAGAAACACTCCTGTGTCTACAGAGTCTTATCCACTGCAAACTCAACCAGGCCACTGAGGAGCTTTTGAAGGTAAGAGCTATGCTGAGATCTTCCTACGAAGCTCACTTCTGTTTCAACACATTTCAGATGCGTTTCATCTCCATTCAGTCCGCAAGCTCTCATTCTGACATTGAGACCGGCAACATGCAGACTGCAGTACAGGACGAAAATATCACTCTTTGTCTGTGGGTGAACCTCAACAAAAACCCAAGGTTTGTGTATCTTCATGGTGAATATTAGGCCCTCTTGTGGGATAAGGGAAAAACTTGACAATCCATGTTTCCAGGTTTAAAGGCTTCCGATTTGAGGAGGTGGGTCTGGGCTTTGAGTTGCCAAAGCCACTTGCTGTGATTGACGTCGCTGTCCGGATCCTTCATACACGGTATGATCACCTGTCCCATCACAGCGAGCAAGAACAGCTCCAGAGAAGGAGATCCATGATGGAGGCTGTTCTCACTCCACCAATTGAGAGCATTGCAACGGTGCAGGATGAAAAGATGGAGGGAGAGGGGGATGAGGGAGAAAGCTCAAAGCCAGTGGAGGAAGACAATCGTTCGGTCAGATCAGACAGCAGAAAGAGGGTGAGTGAGGCTTTGATCGTGTGTATGTACTTGTTTTCTAGTGTGTTCTGTGGCTGTTAATATCAGTGTGTGTCCATGTGTCAGAGTGCTGTGAGTGTGATCTCAGCTAAGGAGGGGAGGAAGAGCTCTTCAGTCAAGCCGTTAGAGGAAGGAGAATGTCAAATGGTGGAAATCACAACAACATTAGAAGCTGGTTTGGATTTTTCATATTTTTTATACATTTTTTACTTCCTGATTTTCCCAATTTCTTTCTTCTTTTTCCTTATATTAAACAAAATTAGATAAGGTTGAATTTTTTAGCACATAAAAATAATGTTTTAGTTAACTATAACCATATGTAGAATACTACTGATGATTTAAATAATTCTAAAATGGATTGTTCCATCTCTGAAATCTACTTTGAAGCTCATATAATAGGCAAAATATTCACATCAGTTGAATTATAATAATTTCATATTAATAAACCAAATCCAATGTGTTTAATATTATCAGATAGGCCAATTATTTGGCAGAACAATTATTTATTGTGGTTATTATTATTAATTAACACTGGTATTTTAATCTGCTGCCACAATTTTATAAAATCAATACACCACTGAAGGATCACAGCACTTCACATTATGCTCCTGAACTGTGGTAAATTTACTTTAACATACATACTCTTGGCTTATTGCTTTAATAAGACTTTCAATTCAAAACCAATAACCACGCACATTTGACTATACGAACTGAGATCTGTATTAATATGAACATATTGTATTTGCTATTTTGCTTGGCATAATGTAGGCATCACATTATTACTGACAGTATGGAAAACAGGTTTCCATTTTAAAATCTGCTAAAGATTAATAACTAATTTATTTTTTAGTCATTTTAGTTGCAAAGGCAATATTTATTAAGTTATTTTTAATTTTAAGCTTTTCATCAAATATTTATATTTTATATCAGCATTATTTTAAATAACGAAAACAATTTTTTATTGTTTTGGGTAATAATAGCAACACTGCCAGATATTGATTAAATAAATAAATAAATAATTTAAAAAATATATTATATAATGATATATAATAATAATATATATAATGTGTATCAAGTGATATATTATGCATCACTAGTAATATCACTGTAATTGCTAGCTTCTTATAAATTAATTAACTTGTCTCTAGATCAAAATGGTTCCGACTCATCACCAGCTGAACCTGTGATTGACAGTGCTGAGGTACATGTAGTGGACCTGCAGCAGTTCACACCCCTGGGCGGAGTCTTCTACTTTGATGTGCTCCAGCTACCACCTCAGTCTCGCATAGTGAAGGGCTGGGAAATGAGAGAGGTACATTTTTGGATGTAATCTGGGACAGTCTGCAAGAGATCAAAGAGAATAATGTGCATTAATTGTCATTTACTGTTGTGCCTCATCATAGCTGTTAGAAACCGGTCTCCAGGTCTTCCCCTATCCCACAGAGCAGTCTCGCACTCAGAGCTCTACCTCAGTGAGGCTGGATGAACACAGTAGCACTGTTGCCTCATTGCCTGTAGGGGTCACTGTAGCTCTGCCTGACTCAATATTGTTTCTGGAGGATCCACATGTGGCACGTTGGGATTCTATAGGTGAACAGTTCACACCACACATATGTAGCATCAGATTGTGTATTGTATATACAGCCTCTACTTTAAAGCCTCCTTGTTATTTTCATATCTTAATATTTCACTGTATGGCTGTTTATTGTGGACCTGTTTTTGCAGGTCAGCACTGGCGGGCGGACTGCATTTCTGAGGCCTCCTATGACGCAGAGACCCGCAGCATCTCCTTTAAGATGAACGCATTCTATGCCTTCACATTACTGCAGGAGTCTTATATTAACATGCCTTTCCAGTCATGGGAGTTGAGGCCTCTGGGCCAAGACTCAGCTTTGTTCACAATCACTGGAGCTCTTATTGAAGTCAGCATCACTGTCAAGGCAAGAGAGGCCCTGTCCAAAAATACACATATCTGAAAAATCTTTTAAACATCTACTTTAAAACATAGAAATGTAGAACTCTTCTGTATTCACGTTGGTTTCATTTTTTTTTAAAGGTAAATAAGTTACAAATATAATGAATTAATGATTAGTATGGAAAGTATAGGGACCAATTCTTACAATTAACTAGTTGCTTATTAGCATGCCTATTATTAACATATTGGCTGTCCTTTGGTGGCTATTAGTACTAATAAAGCACATATTCTGCATGATCATATTCTACATCCTTAATCCTACCTAATGCCTAAAATTAACTACCTACCTCCCTACTATTAATAAGCAACAAATTAGGAGTTTTGAGGCAAATGTCTCAAAAATGGTCTGTTAATGGTTTGCTAATAGCGAGAATTGGACCTTAAAAAAAAAAAGTGTGACCAAAAAGTTAATATATTACTGACTAGATGCACTCAAATTACTGCATGCGTGAATTGCACTTTTAATATATTTCTGACTAAATTAATGGATCCAAAAAAAAAAAAAAGCATCCTGTCATTGTGCAATTTCATTTATCTAAGACCAACAGTATGGCATCAGTTCAAGGCCAGGCTGTTTTCCATACATATCGAAGGCTAAAAAAAAAAAGTTCTTCCCTCTGTGTGCATCACTAGTACTGATCAATAGTTTTTTGTTTCTCAGGGTAAGCAATGTATGCTGCACATGGAGGAAACAAAGAACCTAGATCATCTTTTAGGGAAGTGGATGAGCCCCTCAGATCTGCAGAAGGCCATGCGGAGAGCTGGAATCAATATATTTGTGAATGAGTATTCAGACAAGTACGTCAGCATCAACCCAAAGGTAACCAAGGTGCTGAATTGCCTTACACTCTTATAATCATTTTCTGTATTGGTATAGATGGTTCCATGAAGTTTTAAACTGAAGTACCATAAACAGTCTATTGCACAAAGGGTTCTGCATAGTGGAAAAAGGTCGATGTGGAAGCCTCCTTTTGAAACCCTTATTTGAGAGGGTTCACTAATTCCTTTTTAAATATAGACCAGTTGTACAAACCCATGATGTAACTTTTTTTATCCATGTTTCTAGGACCCATTAATAGAGCACACAGTGTATGAACAAATGGCTCTAATGTCTTCAGCCGTGGCTTTTTCCTGGAGCCGTTGGAACACACAGTGTGGACAAGAGCACCTTGTTCTTCAGGTGTGTCATACACTTTGACAGACTGACTGAAGCACTATTGAACTACTGTATACACAGCAGTACCTCTGACCTTTAACCTTTTGACACTGTAGGCCTGTGAACAGTTGGAGGCTGGGCCTGTGGCTGAGGAGGCATGGTCTCTTTACTTGCTGGGTGCTCAGAGGAACCAGCATCTGAAGATGAAGGAGCATAACGACAGCTTCTCTCCTGAGCTGGCCGAGGGCAGCGAGTTCCACTCCACCTTTCTGCACATGCTCAGACAGGACATGAGCACTGAGGGCCAAGCCAGAGTCCGTCAGTCTCACCATCTCTACACAGACACTGTACAGAGGCTCCTGTGTGCAACACGTGTCCTCACATATTCCTGAGAAGAGAAAGCATACACATCCAGAAAGACTACATGCATACACACTAATGTCTTAAACATCTGATACCCATTTTGAACAGTCATTGCTACATCTTGATGATATGCCGAGATGTAATAACACCCTGTAAAATTCTTTATAAGCAGGTGGACCCAAATGATTCTCTTGAATGATTATTTTTAACAAACAATAAATATAAATATATACACAGTAGATAGATAGATACCACCACAAAAGAAATGAGAGCATGTGCACTAAATCTTTCATGGACAAATTGTTCCTAAATGCCAGAATATTACAGAAACTCACAAGAGTATTTAATTCTAAAAAAAAAAAAAAAAACTTAATTTTGAATTCTATTAATAATATATTACAAATAAATACAAAAACAATGTTTTTTTTAGCTGAAATATGACATTTTGGTATATATATTGTTATACTCATGATGAATTTGTTGCTACTTGTCAGTGGTTCATTTACTTCATTTCATACCACCAGCTTTGGTTGAACTACTAAATTAAGAACACACCCAAGCATGAGTATTAAATACATACTGACTGAAGCTTTGTGATCCATTTAGCTGGTTTTGTTCAGTAAATGATGAGATGAGTTGGATCGGTTTCTTTTATTGTGCAAAGTTTCTCTCCCCCCTCTTTGGAACATACAAAAGTTTATGAACTTCTTACAATGAACACCAAACCAACAGCTTTATGAGGATAAAAACCAGGTGTTTGTAACAATTAATAACGTCGGGGAAAAAATCTACTGCATAAAACTGTAAAATAAGTTAACAAAAAGAAAAAACATTTTTTTTAAAAAGGTCTCATCTCAATACTTTCAAACTGCCCATAAAAATACACTGATCAATTTCAAAATGTTAAAAAAGGCAGCCTTTTCAGGCAACCGATATGATATGATGTTTGACATTCACACTGTTGCAGTGTGCTCATCTCACTCCAATCCAAATATCCACCGTGTGATTGGCTGGCACTGACTGTCTCATAAAAGTGCTTATTACATACGTGGCCAACCCGACGGTTTGTGTACACAGCATCCAAGCAGTCTGCAGTTTTCAGCACATCTCTCTCTCAAAACGCCCACATTTCTTTTTACCTTCGGTAAGAATTGGTCACAAAGTGTTCTGTTAGATGGACAGGCAGCAGTGTTGCATCACAGCTCTTGTAGCCGGGGTTTTTTCTGAATGTCAGAACCGGCCACTGCAGCCTTGCCGACCCCCTGGTGTCACACAGGGGGCTGCCCGTTGTGCCTCAGCCCAGTATAGGGCCACAGAAGCTGCTGGATGGTCATCCAGGAGTCCCCGGTGCCCACAGGTGCTGCATCTACTGCAGGCTGTAACATCAGGCTTGCCAGCAGGGCCAGTAGAACAGCTAGAACTACAAGCAAGGCCAACCAAATCCAAATGCCCCTGGTGCCTCTGGAAACTGCAGGCCTCCCATCCATCAGACTGGGTGGAGCATGATCTGTTGGGCTGGGGCTGGGACTGGGATGGAAAGTGAAAGAAATGTTTAAAAAGGAAAGTACAAGCATACCTTCAGCAGCAGGAAGCAAGGTGTTCTCTTATGCTAAATAGGGAAGGAGCAAGTAAAATGTTCATGTTATTGTAATGAGCTGCAGATGAACCCTATATATCCTTAACCCAGAAACATACTCTGTACAAGCAGGAGTATCCCAACAATGGGGTTTCACTGTACATATTTAACATGCATTCCTTTGGAATCAATGACATACAAAATCAAGCTTGCATAGCCAGGATCACTGGCATACTTGTGTAGAATATGTTCTGAGCCCTATTTTCATTAGAAAATAGCAGGTCATAAAAAGCTCAAATGGTTTAAAATAATAAATAAATATCATTCTGAATAGGTGAGACGGCTGAGGCGACCTGAAGACAAAACATTGAACATTTAGACTAGAAGAATGTGAAAAATGACAGCTGTTGCTGAAAGCAATGTTTGACAAAGTACATGATGAACAAGACATACAGGAATGTTTCAATGTTTCAAGACAAACAGGAGGTCTGTGATAGACTGATATATAGGTCAGGCAGAGTTGTTGGCCAATATATGACCCTTTTGAGGTCTGCCAATAACTGATTGGCCGATTAACAGAAGCATCCATATTCTGCCCATTTTATTGCCTTTCATTTTTTAAATTACACACACATACCACTATTCAAAAGCATGGAGTCTGTAAGATTTTTATGTTTTTAAAAGTCTTATGCTCTCCAAGGCTACATTTATTTGATCTATTAAATACAGTATTATAGTAAAATATTACAATTTTAAATAAGCATTTTTTATTTTAATACATTTTAAAATGTAATTTATTCCCTTCTTTGGTGTCACAAAATCCTCTATAAACCATTCTAATATGCTGATTTGACGCAATAAGAAAAATTTCTTATCAATATTAATTCAGTTCTGTTGGAAACCTTGAAACATTTTTTTTTCCCAGTATTCTTTGAAGGAAAAGTCCAAAAGAACAGCATTTATTTGAAGTAACATTTCACTGTCGTTTTTGCTTTTATTGCATCCTTGCTGAATAAAAAAAAATAAAAATCATAATTTCTTGACTCCAAATTTTGAACCGTAATATCTCTCAATCCTGCTCTCTATTTATCAGTCTACCACTTATCCGGTTTAAGAAAGTCCCACAGAGAACATCCGAATAGCACACAACTGTGGGATCAGAGTACATTGCCAAATGCCCATACTGTCCACCAATGTGGGGAAAAATAGATTAAATAAAAAAAATAGAACTTTGTCTTCTCTCTGAAACCACAGATGGGTTGCTTAGCTTATTTGCTGCAAACCGAAGCAGAAGACATGCAGTGTGTCAGCACTGGTTTCATTTTTCCACTGAAGAAAAAAAGCAAAGCTGATGAACTTTGTGGGTGTCCATGTCCAAACAGAACTCTACTTAAAGTTAGATTTTCTTAGCTTAGCTGCAGTAGCAAAAGGCAGCAACATTATTGACAGAAAACCCTTGATTTGTAGATAATGCCTGAATGCTATAGCAGAGAATAATGGGAGGCGGGAGGTACACTGACGTCTTGGCTGGCATTATGAAGGAGGTGATTTTAATGCCTAATTCTGTTATGCTAGTCCTTCTTTCCTCTGGTTCCTCTTTCCTCATCTCCTCCGAGTGAGAGTCTGTGTCACATCCATACCTGTGCAAAGTTCACACTTCAATGTTCACCATCTAAGTTCAAGGCCTCTGCTGTGGTTCTGCATGACATGATGCTTCGATGGCACATGCACTTTATGGTTTTGGCATGAAATTCATTCCAAAGATGAAAGGTACACAAGAGATCTTCACGCGTGACCTTACCTATTCATCAGAGTGGGCTCGTCAATGTCAGCCCAAGTACCAGAGCTAATGAAGCGTTTTAGTGGTGGCCTCTTGGTTGCCATGTTCCTGTAAAGCGGTCGACACACAACTATGACATCCTTTCTCGCAGTGCAAAGACGTGCACACAATATTATAAAAACAACTGGCATGCGACTCCAATAAAGCATGGCACTAGCAACGCCAAAGTCATGGGTTCCATTTCCAGAGAACCTACTGATAAGTGTATAATTGGAAATTGGTTGAATAAAGTGAATAAATCTTGTTCTGATACGTTTTGGGTCACAGTATCCCAATTTTTGGTGGACTAATACTGACAGACAGTGCAAGAGGTGCATTTTGTGGACCATGCAATCTCAAAACAGCATCAGTACACTTACCATGGTGATCGGCGGGAGAGTCTCTCTACCTCAGTTTCCGCCATGTCTTTGGGCTGTGAATTAGAAACCAGTTTATTCAGTTGGTCCACTTCTTTTAAACCAAAATCATCTGTGTAAGAAGAAACTTGACTCTTACCATGTCAAAATGTGTCTGTCCTCCACTGCTGCGGGGAATAGTAGCTATACTAATGCGTCGGCTAGTGGTCTTAGGAGAGAACGCACAAAAAAAAAGAAAGAAAAAAGAACAACAAAAAAAAAGTCAGTCAAAATTAACTCAGCAAGCTGAATTCACGACCTTGAAGTGGTGCTTTATCTGCCTTAACTCACTTTGAAAATGTTTGCGGTTGACTGCTTCTTGATTCTAAAATCATCTGCAAATCACAAAAGGAAAGCCATGTGATTGAGTGAGAGACTTGTTTTAATCACTGCTTCTTTTTTTTTACAAGTATTTTTTATTTTTAAGAATAATATCAACTTACCCCTTTCAGTGTGGGACCCAAAGGACCTCTCATTCGGCGTGAGGTTCTCTCTGAGCTCCAACAGCTCCGCGTGCTCCTTGGTATACATCCTCCTCAAGTTCTCCACATGCTGAATCATCACCTCCACCGTTTTACCCACTCTGGTCTCCTACACATGCAAGGAAATTGAGAGGTAAACAAGCAGGCATCTTTGTTAACTTTGACTTTAGAGGGCCATTTCAGTACTATGAAGAGCCTGAGTAAACACACAAACCTGATGAATGGCCCCAAGCATCTCTGAACGGCTGGACACTCTGGTCATGGATTGAATGAGGATTTCCAGGTTCTTCTGCAGGCGATGGATGATCTCCATGGACTGGTTATCTTCCTCACATCGTGGAATCAGGGCCTATATAACAAAACGCAGTGTTATATTCAAGCTACTTTTTCAAACAGGTCAAATTTTGGAAGAAATTTTCAGTAAGAATTTTCTGTAAAAATACATTGTCCTGAACAAAGTACTACTTCCATGCATTGAGAAAATACACATGGTCATGTATTTTTTTATTTTATGCCAACAGAAAGTGCACAAAATGACACTGACCTGCAGCAGACCTTTACAACTGTTCACTTCCTTCCGAACATTCTCCTCAGCCAGGTCCCGCGAGCGTTCCTCCAGGCGTAGCCTTTTCTCCAGGGTGAACATGTCACATTTGAAGCCCAGAGAGAGCCGGTGGAACTCCGCCTGGTAGGAGAGCACATGGTAAACACTCTAGAAACATCACTGAGAAAACGGATATACATTTGTAGATATTTCAGCTTATTCACTAGTTCACAATCTATTTCAGGTCTGTAACATCTTTATACCAATTCTGCAGAATTCTTTGTAATTTAACAATTATTACGAAAATGTAGATGCATAACCCTGCCATTTCATATCAAGACAATCTATTATTATTATTATTATTATTATTATTATCATCATCTGTCTATCAAATATAGTTACACTCTATACTGAAATTGGACAGAATGGAGAGAAAAAAAAAAAAAAACACCTCACCTCTATCTCTTTGTCACTTGGCGACAGGCTGCAGATGAAATGCACATTTCAGATTAATGGGTACATTAATATGTCAAGTGAGTCATGTGAAGACATGCTTGAATCAGATTAAAATTTATGTATATAAATTCAGTACACAAAGCATTATAACCTGTTCTTGTCATCTTTGGTGGAATCATTGGCATTTTCAGAGATGACAGATGTGTCACCTAAGGGAGGAAGAGAAAACTGACATTGAGGAAACAAGCAAAACAAGATGAGGAAGAGAGACAGATAGGGAGAGAAGAGACGGTTTATCTACCTTCTTTTTCTGTAGCCACTGAAGGCTCGCCATCCTCCTGAGCATTTTGCTCCTCAATGGCTTCCATACTGCTCATTTCCTGTAGGAAGACCATTTCTTTTTAAATGTACAACACAGGTATGTAAACTTCATCAGCACATTACAATGGTTTACACTGGGCATCAGATGGCATGTTATGAATGTTTACTAATAAAAACAATCACCTTATGTAAAAAAATAAAAATAAAAATTTGTCAAGGCAGGTAGGACCTGATTCTTCAGGCTTTTGTTGTATTTGTTTAGTTCATAGACTCTAGTGAAAGTGGCTCTTACCTTCTTGAGCTTGTTCCTCAGAGTCAGCGGGTCTTTTTTGGAGCCTTGTGCAGCAGGGACTGTTGGAAGACTACCTTCATTGACAGTGGGGTCAAAGGTCATGTCCTTTGCTTTTTCAGAAGGATTCTTCAATGAGTCAGCTGAGTTTGAATCAGATGTGACCACTGTCTTTTTGCTGTCTGACTTGTCTTTGTCTAAAAAGGAAAATAAAGAAAGAGACACTTAGAGAGCAACTTTTCTCCAAAACCTAGTGAGCTGCCAAGCAGACAAGGTGAGAGAAATGATGTAGACTTATTTAATTCACTACTAATAAATTGTATAATTAAAACAAATAATTTGGTGTAATAAATAAAAATGGATTTCCCCTAATATGTGTGTGCTATACATTTTTTGGAGTAATGCACAGCTATCTTTAGCAGCATGCTAACAAAAATCTCTGTTGGAATTGTGACTTAAGTCTCATGCACTGCTATTGGTAATGGCATACAAATTACGCACCGAAGGTAGGGTTATAAATCAGTTATTAATTTGCATTTTAGTTAGGATGCTCCTTATGTACTGTAGGTTGCAGATAGCAATGCAGCTCCCCAGAGTTATTATACTGTAGTTTTTATTCATATTTTTAACTCTCTTTTATTTTTATATATATACTTTTTTTTGTTATAGTTTTGTAAATATTTATCTTTATCTTTAATTTAAATTTATTTCACTTTTAGTAATTTTAGCCCTTCCATTTTTCATTTCAGTTAAGCTGCCAAAGCAATATTTCTAATTTTCATTTTAGTTGTTATCTTATATTTACATTTTATTTCAAATAACAAAAACTATTTGATAGGTTTAATTAACATTGACAACACTGCAGATCTCTAGCTTTTAGAATTGAGCTACAGTTATTGATGACTAAAGGTCATTGCACACACCGAGTCCAAAATGTTCGCACATCAAAACAAAAACAAAAAAACGACCTGTGACGTTGTGTCAATCATGTTTACACACTGCCTCCGAAATTTTCGTCCGTCACAAAAAAAATTCAGATCAGGTTCGATTTTCTGCATTTTCGCATCGTATCATGCATTTGGATAGGAAGGGATGAGGAATACGAAAAAAACGTACACGATAATTTCGGACTCAGTGTGCAATGACCTTAATGCTGAGGGTTTGTCACAATATCAAAATGTTAGTAACAATAGCAATTCCAGTGACACTTCATAATTCTCACTATCAATTTCAAAACCATAGCAAAAGCCAAATTGCTATTGAACACACTCAATTAAAAAGTAAAATACGAATATAAATATTAACAAATTAAATTAGAACAATGGCATGCAGCCTTCAAGTTTTGTCAATTATGTACACGTTGCTTCAAGTCAGAAATGAAAACAAATAAATGAACAACAGTTCCTGATTTTCTCTTTTTCCTGTCAATATTGTTCATAGATGAATTTTAACGTAAAAAAAAAGACATTGGCAAATCTGCATTTCCATTAATCAACTTCATTTTGTCAAAGAAGTGTGCTCAACTGCAGTCATCTGAAGCAGTGCATTTGACATCCCTATTTCAAAGGTCAACAGGGAACATCCTCAAGTGTATTTCCTCCTACCTGGTGAGTTCACCCCAGTTGATATCACCTCCGCCGCCTCTGGCATGGCCTCCTCTTCCTCTGCTACTGGCAACAAGGGACTCCTAAACAAATGATTAACAATAATGTACAGCAACTCTTTAAGATACACACATTACAACACTAACACACTCAGTCCAGCAGCCCCTGTGTAATAAATACATTCAAATAATCAGTTGCACAAAGAGGAAAAATACTCACTTGTCCGATTTTCCAGACACTTTAGAAAGCTGTCCCTCACTCAGTCTCTATAAGAGACAACAGAATGGCATTATGACCCAGTGACACACTCTCAACAGCAACGCATATACATTTGTGTAAATTACCTACATACGCAAATAAACATCACACGCGCATACATTTCCATACCTGTCCCATGACATGGCAGATGAAATATAAGAGCTATGCTCTTCTTTACAGAGAGAGAAGTGCTAGATACTTACATAATGTGTGTGAGAGCTCTACAGCTGGCAGAGAGAGAGAGAGAGAGAGAGAGAGAGAGAGAGAGAGAGAGAGAGAGAGAGAGAGAGAGAGAGAGGATGGTGAAGACAGGAAGAGAGAGAGAGGGAGTGACAGAAAGAGAGGGGGAGGGCTGGAGGGGGAGAGCACTTGTACTGGCAGAGTTCATTGAAGTGGGAGTGAAAAAGTGCTATACTTATTCCAAACATACTGATGAAAAACCACACACACACACACACACACACACACACACACACACACACAGCCTGAGCAACATATTTTATCACCAAGTTAAAAAAACACAAGGAAAATAACAATTAAACAACCAACAAATAACACCAAAAACAGTTGCAGGTCTGTTCCGATTGAGTCACAGTCACCAGGGAAGAAACAAATGCATGATTAATTGGTTAGTTGCACTTTGCAAAGTTAAGATAGCAAAATAAATAGGCTTATGAAAACCTTCCCATATTTTCTGTTGACGTCAAAGGCTGAGAGCCCAATCTGTCATTTGATAGAAGCTAGCCAAATTAGGCAGATCGCAAAATTTATTGCACTTGATGTCCAGTACAAAATATGGGTACTAAACCAGTTAAGCATTACGATTTTTCATGTATTTAAAACAAGTCTGCATTTATTTGATCAAAAATACAGCAAAAACTGTAGTAATATTGTGAAATTACCACAATTTAAAATATTTTTTTCTATTTGAATAAAATTAAGGCCCGAGCACCGATGGTGTGATGACCCTATTCGAATTGCTCCATTTCTTATTTAAAATGTAATTTATAACTGTGATCCAAAGCTGACTTAATTTCAGTAGTCATTATTCCAGTCCTCAGTGTTACATGATACTTCAGAAACCATTCTAATATGCTGATTTGGTGTTCAAGACACATTCATTTTATTATCAATGTTGAAAACAGTTATGCCTCTTAATATTTAATATTAGATGAATAAAAAGCTTAAATGAACAACATTCATTTGCTGTCACTTTTCCTTTTGATAAACTGAATGCATCATTGCTGAATGTTTTATATATATATATATATATATATATATATATATATATATATATATATATATATATATATATATATATATATATATATATATATATATCTCTCTAGTAATATGCTACGTACTGTATTAACACTGCCCACTCCCTATGAATTGAAGTGCAGAAAAGCCCTCAGATGAAGTGCAATTTATTTTGGTTGCACTCCAAGTTCACCTGAATATCTCCCATCTTTTTATAAGTTAACAACGTTCACGAGAGAGAGTCAACAATAGGGCAATTATCACAGTGCACATGTCAGAATAACCCTTGGCTTCACAGATTAATAAAACAGTTAATACCTGATTCTGGACAAACAAATGGCCAAATTCCACTTACAAAACCAGGCTGTCAGATGTCAGGTGCTTACATAATGTTGCAAAGCAGCACAAAGCAATTCTAAACAACAGCGAAAGTCCAGGCACATCACATCGATAAGAGGGTAGGCACGTCCTCTCATGAGCAGTCATTCCTGCTTACCGCCATCCAGAACTCTCTAAAACGACCAACTGCAGGCTCCTCTTTACGGCACAACAGAAGAGACAGCTACTCTCTCACTACATAGGGCCACCAAACAGGAAGTTTTTTGCAAAAGAACATGACAAGAGAGAAGGGCAGAACTAGAAAGAAACAGAAACAAAAAAGGGGAAGAGGAAGAAATGGCAAGCGGTGCTACAAACGCAACAAGCTTCCCTTTGGTTTCCTCAGCTTCCTCAAACTGACCTGCGAGTCACTCATGTTGGCTGTGGCGGCCGCACACTCTCCCTCAGATCCTCCGTTTGCGGCAGTGGGCTGCTGGATCCTGACCCGCGAGGAAAGAGAAAGTTTGTCACTATATGTTTGTCACCTGATGTTTCAGGATGCAGCTGCTCTCAGTAAGTGCAATGATGGTTTGTGTGCTCCAGCAGAGCATGGATGGGGCGTCTGTCCGAGCCTGGCCACACAGGTGCATGGTAAGCATGCAAAGCGAGGCTCTGTCAGTAGTAATAACTCCTTAATATGTCTACACAAAACAGCCCAGCACAGGAAGAGATGACACACATTTGACTAGCAAATGTGATCTTTGGGTGTGTGGTAGGCATTTCGAATGAAAGCAGACCATAATTTCTTTCTGGTGATCATTAACTAGCACTTTATATCAGTAAGCCAGAGAAAATCCAAAAGCAAATGCTGATATATGGAAATTATACCTTGCTGTAATGGAATCACCAACTTCAGGCTGGCCCGCAGAGGGAGATACCATCTCGGAGTTCACAAGGGAGGAAGGTTCAGTAGATAGCAGGTCTTTGACTGAGGTCACCTGTTCACGGGGCATCTCGGAGCTCAAAGATGCATCTGGAGAGTGAGTGGGGAGGTGTGTTCACATTGAAATAAAACATTTCATAACAGGAACATTTAAACTTTAATTGTGTGTTATGAAAATCATCTTATATTCAACTGAGAAATTAAATGTATTTTAGTCTAGTACTGCATGTTACTCAAACATTAAGCAGAGAAGGACAGTGAGAAGAAGAGCTTTTACCAGCACACTGACTGTGGGTGTGAGGCAGAGGAGCAGCCTGCTCGTGGGCGTCCTCAGGCCCAGTGCATTCTGGGAGTCTGTCTTCCTCCTGCAGTGGCCAGGAAAAGATTTAGAAGGGCAGCATAAAATGAACCTCTACTCTGCCAGAGAAAACGTCTCCCCAAAGACGACATATTGGCTACTTTTGAATGATGATTGGGCGCAAATCCACACTTCAGACATTTGCAATGCAAATGGTGGCAAGTTCATTCAGGTGTGATGTGCAATACCCTCTCAATGCGTGTTTGTGTGTACACTGGTTCTAAGGGTCATCCAAATTCCCGCTAGCATTCAGGAAGTTGCATTCTCTAGTAAAACTACCAACCTGGCGGAGTAACATGGATTCACCGACCAAGCCAAACATTGAATTTCCATGACAACAAAAAGAACAATGTGGCTTGGCATGCCTAACACATGACAAGGTCACTAAAAAATGTGTTTTTGAATTTCATGGTCAGCCACTCTGAAAGCTTGTATTTAAAAACTCTTTGAACTTCACTATATCAATGTGCATAAAGCAGTTGCTTTTGCATCACTGCATCATGAGATAGACCACAAGAATGATAATATTTACACAATTATTAATTGATTTGTTATCTGATAGAGGTAGCTGATTGAGAGGTATGACGGGAAATTAAGATAAGAGAGACTGAAACATACCTTTAGAGCTGTGCAAGGCCTCTGCATTCCTCCCTCACCCACAAACAGAGTTCCTGAAATGGAGAGAAAAAAAAGTCATGAAATGCAATACAAAGCAAAGCAGTATATTCAACAAGCATAAGAAAGGGATTCACCTATATTTATCTAATATTAAAATTCTATACTATTTTGTGAAAAATTAAAGATATTTTAAAATCAATTATTATAAAAGTGAATTGCAGTTGTTTGTACTGTACATTTCAACATTTCACATTTAAAGCAAACTAAATATCAGCCAATAACCAATATGGTACCAATATACTGTGCATTGCATAAACAATGTGTTAATTGTAAAACAAAGCCTAAATAGCTTAGCCTAGGTATTGTTAACCCAACATTTCATAAGCAGAAAAAAATAACTACATTTTCATGAAAGATTACAAACATTAACATTTTAGAAATATTTACAATACAAATCTGTTCTATTAAGAAATTTAAGTGTCCCAGTTTTCATAGATTTTCCAAAAAAAAAAATCAGCCTATTCGTACTTTGCATTTTTAATTTTTTTTAATGCCTCAATGTCATGTCCACCGTCCAGTTGTTATGATCACACAATGGAGCTTAAGTGACAAGCCTCTGGTGTTATTGGCAGTCATGCGGTCAAGGATGGTGACAGAGGATAAAGATTAACCTAACATACTGACCAAAGATGGCAGAACAATGGTGGAAGGAAAGCCAAAAAAGGTTTGAAGCTAGAATGACCCTGCTTTTCCAGCTTGCGTTTAAGCTTCAGGGATGGCTGCCTGCCCTGTGCCACTAAAGGTTAAGGAAGGATTATATGGCCTGAGGAATCTGACACAGACCGGTTGTCCTCTAGGTGTGACCATTTACACCAGACAACTTCATCTCAAATCGCACACCTCCATTAAACCTGAAACAAGATTTATTCACATCCAAAAAAGGTTCTTCTTTAGAGAGGAAAAATGTACCACTTAAGCTAGTTCTTCCATTTTACCATTTATAAAACCTTCTCCATCTTGCAATTTCAGACACTAACTTTGAAACTTCTTCAGAATCTTGTTTGCAATCTAAACTGAATTCCACTATGGAAAAATAAGCCTTACTAAATCAATTAATTTCTCACCTTGTGATTCTCCGTCAGTGGTGTCGTCTGGTAGAGGCGTCTGAGAGAGGGCGGAGTCTTTCTGTAGCTCCTTGGTCTCTACTCCAGAATCGTGTGTTGCTTCACCTTCTCCCTCAGTCCTTTCCGTGATCTTCTCCTTGTCCCTCACAGTCTCTGTGTGTTCCACCTCCTCCTCTTCCTCCTGTTTCAGGGCCTGTAGTTCCTCTTCATCACAACAGAGCTCCTGAAGCATCTCCTGGTCAGCCCTGAGCTCTTGTAAAGGTGGAGACTCAGACAATACATATTCTTCATCCCATTCAAGAGAGGGGCCATCCAGCTCTTCCACAACCTGAAGGTACACAATCACACCAGTCACATGTCAACAGTCAGTGACAGCAGCTTTACATAAACACTATATTAAAGGTATATGGGTTTCCTCGGCTGACTCCTACTGTAGTTCTTCAAAAGTTTACAGCAGCTCTACATAAACACTATATTAAAAGTGTATGGGCTTCCCCTGCTAACTACTAGTTTTTCAAAAGGTTTCTTCATTTACTTGAACTTTTTTGGCAAACTTTTGGAGATTTTAGAACGATATGCATAGTAATATATACAAATAAATTGAATAGGAAAATAATAAAAGTGAATCAAACTTAGACATGAGCCAAGTTCTGAACATAAGAACATTGTGGGGTAATCGGTCAACGGCGTCTAATCTCTAGAGATGAGTTCAAGATGAAGTCAAGTTTCAAACTGGCTCACAAACCACACTTGCCTCCTACACACACAGCTCTCAGTATCTTGTAATGAGACTGTAAAAGTATCCATCTGTGATCTGCAGAAGCTCACAAAAATCTTTATTTCTGTTTTGCCCAGGGCTGAATCTAAATCTGTCATGAGTTTTAAAGCCCACATATGCTGAAGCATGTGCAGGCAGTGTTTAGCGAGGTTCAGTACCTGCTGTAGGTGATCCGGTGTTTGGCTGCTGGCCTCTCTGTTGTCCAGCGGAGCCTTTAGCTGGTCAAGTTCCTCTCGCAACTGCTGCTTTTGATTCTCCTGCTCTTGTACCCTAAAATTTTAAACGGAAACCACTGAACTCACAAAATTCTAAAAGACAGTTTCTCTCCACCTACACCTTTTGAGCAAACTCGCTATAACACAACTTGTGCAAAAGGTGAATGCGAATTGATTCACTGATGAATTGTGATTTTTTTTCCCCTCCCCCAAATGACTCAGAATAGATAAATCTACAACAACAATCATTCTGGTTATTGAAAAGCATTACACATGAGACAACACCCCTGCACTGTTGATAAACATCTGAAATACATCAAAAATCGGATCATGACTTCAATCAAAACCTATTAGTGGGGTACCTGAAGATTTACACAGAAAACACATTCTAACAAACTCAACCCTCATACATCCTCAGCAGATATCTGAACTGTTCACAAGTGCTACAAAATCAAAAGTTGGACATACTATACCCAATCCGCAGGCCCAAGCAATGTCCCATTGCGCCTTCACCCAAATCTTAAAGCACCACTGGACGATGAAACCTCTTAACTTCCCTGGCTTCTCTCAACAGCCTTTGCCTTTTATCTACAGTACGCTGAGTACCGTAGCCTTGAAAGTCTTATGTCAGATTAGAGACACCTCTTCAGTGAACCAAAAACAGCTTGAGGGGGTCAACCGGAACAGCCCCTTGACAAATGCTTCTAGAGACATTCACACAAACATGGACTAAATTGGTAAGTCCTCTCCCCATAATCCTTCCACTGCTTTGAAAGGGGTGACATTTTAAAATAAATATACTTCTTTAAAAAAAAAAAAAAAAAAAAAGTATGGCCTACATAAAAAAAGTATGCTTACTACCAATATCTACAACTAAGATCAAACTCTAAATTAAGTTACTATGTTTAAATAAATTTAACTTATAAAATACCACAAGTATCTGGATACATGAATATGACAGAAATAATCGTGAAAAGGTTTCTACTAGCAACATTTAAAAATTGGAAATATTTCATTATAATAAAGTAGCTGTTTTGCCAGTGACTTTCTCAGGGAGGCATGAGAATGTGCTGTTATTCCCATCACAGAATTAGTCTCAGGGCATTTACTACAGCTAATAGAGACATGCAAGTCTTTTTAAGATTTATGGTCGCATTTTGGTGAAATTTCCTTGGCAAAAACGGGCCATTATCTATTGTTGAGTAGTGTAGCGATGTATGAAGCATCTCGCACATTGGTCTCAAATTCAATTCCAGGAGGGCCACAGCTCTGCACACTTTAGCTCCAACCCTTATCAAACACACCTGATCCAGCTAATCAAGGTCTTCGAGATTACTAGAAACTTCCAAGCAGGTGTGATTTGAAGCTGGTTGGAGCTAAACTCTGCAGAGCTGTGGCCATCCAGGAATTGAGTTTGAGACCACTGACCTAGCAGCTTTCTGTTAGTCAACTCCACAAATTTGCAAGACCTCACGTGAAATTCCTGAATACGTATATATTCCTAATGAAGTGGATTTCAACCTTGAAAATTCATAACACAATGGTAAATGTAACTGGAAAATGGAGAATTTTTTTTTTTTCAATAAACAGCCATCAAAAATCATACAATAACATCTCTGCTACCATATCAGTCCACCTACTTGACAGACAGGTGCAGGATCTCAGTACGAGAACGTCGCATGTTGCTTGCCATCTTTAGAAGCTCCCTCTCCAGAGAGTCTGTGTACTGGTCCAACTGCTCCAGACTGCGGGTCCAGTCACTCCTCCTCTGCTCGAGCTGCACCTCCAAGCCCTGCCAGAGTTCACAAGATCAACAATGAGGCTCAATGACTAAATACAACACACAGTGCACCAGTAAGTCATTAATACCAGCTAAATCTTACTGAATGCAATAAGATCAAAAAGTTTAATCAAACACTATCTTAAGGAGAGTCACAGAGTTACTCTGACCCGACACACTGCCCCTGTCCATCGTGGGAATTGGAGTGGGAGAAATATTGGCCTGTATAGTTTACCACCGGGGAAGACCGCACGTACTGATGCGGTCCACTGAATACACACAATAAGAGTGACCATGTCCAGCCAGGCAGTTATGCAATGTGGTAGATAAAAGTTCAGATAAGTGGAGAGGAGTTCTTATATAATTTTTAAATGCCCATGTGTGTAATTTTATCATAATTGGTTATTTACATATGTGCAAAAATTTGCATAACTGTTGATTGATACTTTATGATTTGACTTCGTTGAAGAAACTCTCTTACCTGTATCTTGAGGTCAGCATTGATCTCATGAGTTTCACTGTTCTCTGTAAGGCCTCTGAATGCTGTGAGACAGGTGATGCCATCTTCCTCAAACTCCCTTTTCTGGAACAATTCATGTTTGACACACTTGTGAACGCTAAAACATTATGGACACCAGCATCATACAAACCAACATTCAGGTGTCTAAAGATGGAAAGCTGGCAAAATTAACATCAGACTAACTGTACAGACAAATTTTGCTTAAAAACTGAGTGTGATGGCTGGTTAGTTAGTTACCAGTCTGCTGATCAGAGTTTTAAACTCCAGAGAAAGCTGCTCTGGAGTCGGACCTTGAAGGAGCAGAAGAACCTCCCGATCTAGAGTCTCATCCAAAGAAGATGCAAAACAAACAGACGAGGACAGATGCTCCAAACCCTAAAAACACAAACATGCATAATGAATGATAATGTTTAAGCAATGTAAAACCAATTTCTAATCAATATTTTATAATATTATAACATTTACAATATATTAAATATATTTTATAAATAAATACATTATATATTTTGTATTTATACTTATTTGTAGATAGATGGATAGATTGATAGATAGACAGACAGACAGACTACACACACACACACACACTTAAACATACATATTTACACTTTATTAGGTACACCAGTTCAACTGGTTGGTAACGCAAATATCTAAATCGACCTATCACATGGCAGCAACTCGTTGCATTCATGCATATAGGCATGGTCAAGACAATCTGCTGAAGTTTACAACATGCACCAAAAATGGTGAAGGAAGGTGATTTACAGTAAGTGATTCTAAATGTGCGGTGGATGTTGGTGCAAAACAGGCTGGTCTAAGCATTTCTGAAACTCTTGATCTACTGGGACTTTCACGCACAATCATCTCTATGGTTTACAAAGAATGGTCAAAAAGAGAGAAATATCCAGTGAGCAGCAGTTCTGTGGATGAAAATGTATTTTGATGCAAGAGGTTAGAGGAAAATGGCCAGACTGGTTCAAGCTGATAGAAAGGCAATAGTAACTCAAACAACCACTCATTACAAGTGAGGTATGCAGAAGATTATCTTTGAAAGCCCAACACGCTGAACCTTTAAGATGGGCTGTAGTGGCAAAAGACTGCACTGGGTGTTACTCCAGTCAGCAAAGAACAGGAAACTGAGGCTACAATTTGCACAAACTCACCAATATTGGACAATAGATTGGATGAGTCTCGATTTCTGCTATGACATTCAGATGGTAGGGTCAGAATTTGGCATAAACATGAAAGCATGGATCCATTGTGCAATGTATCAACAGTTCAGGTTGCTGGTGGTGTAATGGTGTGGGAGATATGTGACCCTGGACAACAAAACCAGTCTTAAGTGTCAATTTTTCAAAATTGAGATTTATACATTTTATATAAGCTTTCCATTGATGTATGGTTTGTTAGGATCGGACAATATTTGGCAGAGATACTATTTGACTGATCTGGATTGAACCATTTGAAAATCTGGAATCTGAGTGAGAAAATCGCCTTTAAATTTGTCTAAATGAAGTTCTTAGCAATGCATATTACTCATTAAAAATTAAGTTTTGATACATTTACGGTAAGAAATTTACAAAATATCTTCATGGAACATGATCTTTACTTAATATCCTAATGATTTTTGGCATAAAAGAAAAATTGATAATTTTGACCCATACAATGTATTTTTGGCTATTGCTACAAATACACCCCAGCAACTTACGTCTGGTTTTGTGGTCCAGGGTCACATATATTCTTGGCACAATTTGTGCCCTTTAGTACCAATTGGGGATTATTTAAATGCCACAGCCTGCCTGAGTATTGCTGCTAACCATGTCCATCCCTTTATGAGCATGGTGTACCCATCTTGTGATGGCTAATTCCAGCAGGATAACATGCCATGTCACAAAGCTCAAATCATCTCAAACCGGTTTCTTGAACATGACAATGAGTTCACTATACTCAAATGGTGTCCAGAATCACCAGATATCAATCCAATAGAGCACCTTTGGTATGGGGTGGAAAAGGAGATTCACTTCATGGATGTGTAGCCGACAAATCTGCAGCAACTGTGTGATTCCATGAAGAATTAAGGTAGTTTTGAAGGCAAAAGCAGGCCCAACCCTAGTATACCTAGCATGTAGTTATCACCAGCTACGACGATGGAATCTCCCACAGCAAAAAAAAGAAAGAAAGTGAAATAAAGCACATGTAGTCAGGCTCATTGTAATGCCTAAAGTTTGATGTAAAGGGTGTGGATTACTGAGTGCACTCTATGGCAGTGGAGTGGGAGAGAGAGTGGGCGGACAGAGAACAGCACATGAGTGTTGGTGGGAGTGGAGAGAAAGAGACACTCCAAATCATGGACGGGACAAAGACAGACGAGTGAATTGCAAACACACAAAACACAATGCAAACCTCCAGGGGATTCTGTGCCAGAGCCAACTCCGTCTGAAGAGAACCTGAACTCATCTGATTTAGTCTGTAGGCCACAGAGAGAGAGAGACCTGGGCTGCAAACACATACATACACAGTTAGAAGAACATGAAGTATTTTTTGATGTTTGTGTAAGTATTATGCTTCACATTAATAAGGTCAGTTAATCAGCTAATATTTTCATTGCTGTGTTAAGTACATTACATAGAGCTCCTACATTGTCATATCAGGCTGCATCATCTGCATTTGACTCTCCAGTTTGTTCTTGTCCGCTCTCAACAGCTGAAGCAAGCAAAATTAACACACACACAATAATTAAACACTCTGGAGTAAATTTAACTTATTCCACGGTTACCACATGTACACTTGCTCATCTACAATAATTTTTCAGGCTTTAGTCCCTAGAACATTTGCATGTAGAACTTTCTTACACCACTGATTCAGCATTCTGAGTGAGAGAGTGACAGAGTGAAAGTTGTCTGCTGTGGCTCTCAGCCAAATACATGATTTGCCACATTATTATACACTGCTATAGTATTTTCTCATAGACAGTGACCACATTTATATTTCTGAGTTTCCAAAGAAACATATACACTATTATTCAAAAGTTGGTGGTCGTAAGACTTTTAAAAACGGTAAAATCATGAAATATTTAAAATAAATGTTTTTAAAGCCTTACAAACTTAAACATTTGGTTTTCTGTGATGGATTTTAAATTGCTGTTGCAAACTTTGCTTATTTGGTACACAAATACTGTCACCTAGTTGGTAAGCAGATTGCAAAAATAGCTTGTGGAAGTCTTGGAAGCATCAGCTAAAAACAAATCAGAAATGTTTAATGAAATATTTCAATAAAATATAAAAAAATATGTTGGTATAAAACTAAAAAATGATTTTCCTTTTGTGAAATCATAGATTCTTGTCTGCCAAAGAATAAATCTTTACTGTTGAGTTCTTTGTAGTAGGCTGTATGGCTCTTTGAAGATCTGTTTATGTGAAACTTTAAGTTTGGACAGACATGGCAATATGATATCTAAATAAAATGTGGTCACCCTGGAACAACTTAACAGCCAAGCAGTTTTAGAAAAGCAGCATTAAAAATAGCGCTGTGGTAAAAATGACAGATTACTGATATTAGAGACGAAGAGAGAAAAAGAGAATCGGAGTTCACCTCTGTAACTGAGGAATACTCCACAATGGCCACCTTCAGTTCATCTATCTGTTTATTTTTCTGGAGAAGAAAGAGCAGTTTCTGTTATGATACTGGACAAATATAATTTAACATGATTGCAGTGTCTATAAACATACCAAATGAATAATGATAACACTGAATGATTTTAGTAATGACTAAAGAAAAGCTAAATTCTTCTGTAAAGTTTTATAAACAACTCGATTTTATTTGTCTAAGTTTTCATATCAAATCATTGTCTTGGTGATACACAAGATGGACTGACCTCCTGAAATAGTGAATCTTTGTCAGCCAGAATGGCATCAAATGAATGAACTTGGACCTAAGTGTGCAAGAAAAGATTCAACAATGACTGAGCTAAATGTTTTGTTTTTTTTTTGCATAAAAGACCAATCATTAATTAGTAAACCAAATTAATCCCTACCTGAAGGTCAGCATTAAGGTCACAGAGGTCATTGATCTTTTTCTGAAGCTCTTCTGCCTCCAGTGTGACTTTCATGTTCTTGTGATGAAGGAGAAAAGTGGAGGTAGAAGGACAAAGAAAATGGAATAAGTATGATGGATGAGAACCATTCAGTGAACTACATGTCTGACACTGGATGGATGTGTAAATGGATAGAGCCATACCTCCTCTTGTAGAGCAGCAATTTTGGATATAAGACTCTGGTTTTCCCGTTCCTGTGGGAAACCAGAACGAAAAGTTATAAGTGTTCATGTTTGTTCTAATAATGTCATAATCAATGTCAATATGTGGTCAATAAACACCAGTGTGATGGTGTTTATCTGGCAACCAGATTTGTTTACTGTGGATGTTTGCATATCCTTGGTTTATGTAATATTACTATCCATCTTATTATGAACATAACGCATGTTGTCTGTTTGCATTAGTTTATGATACCCGAGTCTCATAATATGGCTTATTAACATCAGAACAGCCATCAATGAGGTTTGTGCCTCACCATCTGCTTTCTTTGAGCTGAGGCCTGAGCTCGACTCTCTTCTGAAGAGGTCAGGCTCAGCTTCATCTCCTCAACTTCCTCTTTAAGCATCTTCTCCTTCTGTAATAAATGCTGCCCTCTGCAGGATTAGGGTAGGGAGTGATGAGAGGCATGTTATGTAGATGATGATTAAGTGATTAGAGGTTTCAGAGGATAACAAAGAAGACAGAACGTAATATAAGTTTGTACATTTTAGCTTGTGCTTTGAGCTCTTCATTTTCCTCAATGAGTTTCTGGTTGGTGTCTTCCATGCTTTCCACCGCCTGCTTCAGTTTACGAACCTCCTCCTGCAGCTTTTGGTTATTAAGTTGTAGATCTGCCACACAAAAGACCAGATCTGATGTCTCCCTGTACAGACACACACACAGAGTAAATAATTTTGCAATAAAATATTGATTGCATCTTTTTTTGTTTAAATATTTTTAGTTGTGTAAAAATGGCAGAAATAATTTTTCAAAAGCATCCAAGCATAAACCTTTAGATCAAAAGGTTTTTAAGATCATAAGAAACAAATTGAGTCAACTGTGTCCAAAGTTTTGATTGTTAGATACAGTTGAAACTGTCTCACAAACCACACTCTCACTACTGTTAACTCTTTATCTATCACAAACAACTCACACTCCTAAACTTACAGGTCAGCTCTGGAGACTTCCCCTCCAAATGCTTCAAGACTACCTGAGGTCATATTTAACAGAGCAGATCTTCTTGCTAAAGGAAACAAGAGGTGATTGTATGCAAAATTATAACATTAACAACAAAGAAAATATGAAAAACATTGCATTTTTGAGCATTCTGACATTCTCACCTGATAAACTGTCCCGTAGTTTGAATGATTCCTGTTGGGTGTCATTCTTTGAATCCTTTCTAATGGAAAAAGGGAAAAAACTTGTCATGAGGAAAATGTTGGAAAGAACGGCCTTGTGATCAGAACTGATTGTGGATTGATAGCAGACTGATGAAAATCTGCAATGTGTCTTTGGTTGGGTTGGCAACATCCACAAAAGACATACCGCACAGAGCTGATTTCAAAAACAAGTGCTTCCTGTTAACTGACCAGAGCCTTTAGCAAAATTATCAGGAGTTAAACAACCGTCAGATTTGTTCAGCTTTTTTTGTCCTGTGCACTATTTCTCAATCTAAAAAGGCCTTTATTAAAGTGCATCAATGGCAATCGCTGTTCTAAAGCATAGGGTACACATATATATATACATATGTGTGTGTGTGTGTGTGTGTGTGTGTGTGTGTGTGTGTCTCTCTTCATACCCCTGGTTCCGGCAATCATCAATCCACTCTTTCATGATCGCATGGTATGTGTCCAGGTCTATGGAGATGTCCTTGTGCTCTGGGTCCAGCATATTGCAGAGTTCCTCTAGGCCACTGTCCTCTGAACTGCGGCAAGTGGTGTGTCTCAAGAAGTCCACAATGTGTGATACATAAACTTTACCTGCAACAGAGGAATGTGTTACTATAGTTACAGTGGCTACAGTCATAGAGTACATGGGTCTCATCAGAAGCTATCCCAACAATAAAGTCAAACAGAAAGTTTGCAAAGCAACACCTACTTGTTCTGAGTCACCATGACCGTGAGTCTGTGCATTTCGAGGCAGTATATTTTTTATTTATATATATATATATATATATATATATATATATATATATATATATATATATATATATATATATATATATATATATATATATATATATATATATATATATATATATATATATATATATATATATATATATATATATATATATATAATACACACACACACACATATGTGTGTGTGTGTGTGTGTGTGTGTGTGTGTGTGTTCTTGTTTATGCTACATTGAGGGGACCAAATGTCCCCACAAGGATAGTAGAAAACCAGTAAACGTTGACCTTATGGGGACATTTTTTAGGTCCCCATGAGGAAACAAGCTTAAAAATCATACAGAGTTTTTTTGAGAAAGTAAAAATGCAGAAAGTGTCCTGTAAGGGGTAGGTTTAGGTGTAGGGTTGGTGTAAGACAATAGCACATACAGTAAGTACAGTATAAAAACCATTACGCCTATGGAAAGTCCCCACAAGGATAGCAAAACAAACCTGTGTGTGTGTGTGTGTGTGAGAGAGAGAGAGAGAGAGAGAGAGAGAGAGAGAGAGAGAGAGAGAGAGAGAGAGAGAGAGAGAGTCTGATGCTATCATCTCTTTTAACATGCTTAAAAAAACATTTTGAATTCACCTAAATTGCAGATGCCTTCATAAGAAGAATGGCTATAAATCAAAGCAGTTTTTGTCTCCTGTTAGCTTAGTGGTCTGGTCACCACAGAAAGCACATCAGGTCAGAGACATCATGAGGAGAGAGCAGGACTTCATTGAGGACAGATCAGATGGTGTTTGCCTCTAGGTTTGAATGCTAAGAAGCATCTCTGCTGCTGGGTTTGAATGAGTCAATGTTCTCAGATGCTCTTAGAGGTTACTTCAGTTTAACCAAACAAAAACACAAGTATTGTAATATTTGTTAGATTCAAAACCTGCTGAGGAATAACATCTGCGAATCCAAGGGGTGAAGGAGCAGTTAAAATCTACAAGATATCAAAATCTGATTGATTGTAACAGACATTCCTAGTCTTAAGATGCAGTCACCTTAGTGAATTTTCATGAGCTGAAAAAATCCATTTTCAATAGTATAGCAATATATGAAACACAGCTCACAGTTACTTTCAAACCAAGCTTTCAGACCAACTCTTGCAAAATCTGCAAAGGTAAATCCCTAGTCCTCATGCACCGTGTGGATACCTGTCGAAATGACCACTTTGCCCACAAAAAATTGCCAAACAAACGTTAATGTGACTGCACCTTTATCATCTACATATTATCAGTACATGTTATTCTATAAAGAAAAGGCTTGTCTTTGTAACTAAAATTGATGATTTTACATTTTTATTCATGTCACTAATATGTAAATAATCTAAAGTTTAAATTTGCTGATAAACACCAGGAATTGTTTTAAGAATAAGCTTAGCCACTATCTTAAAAAAAAATAGACTTCAACTTCATATTCGCGTCACCATCTTGAACCCAGTGCAAAATCTGCATGGGAAAATCTTTCTTCCTTCGAAACTCTCAAATTGCACAAATTTCACCTGTGAAATTTATCATACAATAAATATAACCACGCTTTTATTTGTATCAGCAGCACAAATGGTACAGAGCAAGTGTTCCGCACACAACCTGAAAAGTGAAGCCAAAACATTTCGATCACCATCTGGTGGCTGGCTGCAGTATAGGTTATAAACCCCTACCTCTCCATGAAAGAGAATGGGATGCGAGCTAAAATAAATAATCAAATTACATTTCAAATAAAATTTTCCCAAAGATGGTTTCCATCATTTTAGGTAGTTCTTATCACACTAATGTATGTTTGTTTAAGTGTTTGTTCTTTTAATAAATTTGCATTAAGTTAAATAATGCAAAAACGGGACGATTGGGTCTGCGGGAGTTTGAGTGGGACTTTGATACTGCGGCTCCACCTCACGATCACTACTACACAGACTCAAGCTCCAAATGATGTTATTTTCACAAGATGACAGTGGCCATACTGGGATGTTTTAGCTTCACTTTTCTATAATGGAAGGAAGTGGAGACGCGTCGACCATCTTTTTTTACATTCTACTGTACAGAGTGATAATCAAGATAAGCAAGTTTTACTTTCAGGGTTACAAGTTTGTTAAAGTGCACAATATGACTGAAAAATACACAGCATAAAAGCAATGAGGGGGTGATGTATTTACCTCTGCACTGTGTGTCACAGGCCTGAAAAATAGTGTCCAACAGGTCTTCCTCACAAATCAAACTGACCTCAGCCATGCTCTCTTTCTTGGGCTCAGAGGGAAACAGAGATCCTGTTCAAAACCCAAGAAAAACAAAAACCATGTAGTCACTGGTTTTAGCAAAACAATTATAATGTTAAAAAGAGATAATTCATTACCCTCGCCCAGTGAAAGTCTCTTGACCACGAGGGCCGGGTAGGAGAGTTCGCTGTCCATGTTAGAAATATCTGAGGAGAAGTTCAAGTTATACGAAAACAAGCCAGGAGTTGGGATTTTCGAGGTCTTCACCTCTGTGTCGGGCCCCTCCAGCAGGGTTTGTGTGGAGTAGCGTGGGGTAAAGTTAAAGTAATTGTCCCCAGTATGGGCTGCTGGGGTGGAGCAGTTACGCCGAAATGGCCGGCTGTGAGCTGCTGTATTTTTTCTCTCCCCTAACGTGCTCAGCGTGCTGGTGATGGTATAGGTGGCATTGCCGGGTGTTATGGGAGCACGAGGGGTATTGGCGGCAGACCCCGGTCCCGGGGAAGCTGTGGGGGTCAGCATGCTAGCTGAGGAATCGCAATCAGAGTCTCCGTCAGTTTGGACGGTACGCTTCTTCAGGATGGCCTCCAGGTTGAGGCGCAGGCCCGAGTGAGGGCTGTCGTAGCTGCTGGACTGAAATTTAGGGATCTGAAAGGGCGAGTTAACCTCTTGATCTCGCCGCTGGATGGTCTGCAGCTTGCGGCAGATGCTGTCCACGGGGTTGTGCCGTCTCGGGGTCACTCCAACATCCATGTTGGAACGAGCAAAGAGAGAAAGCCTCGAACTACAGAAGAGGCACAAGTTAATTACTTTGAAGTCTAAAGGCCTAAGGTACACACAGTCTAAGGTACGCACAGATTTGATCTTTGGGTGTGCGTACACTTAAATCCACGCCAATGCTCATATTTGTAAAAACTGGTTTTGACGTGGAAAAGTGCTTAGCTTTTTCTGCTAGCGTTTTTGAAAATGTAAGCTGTTCTTGCAGCTCGCTGTTGTAAATTAAAAGATTTGGACGATGACTAGTGATCTTTTATATGTTAATGACATTAATTATGAGTAGTTACGAGACAGAAAGCTGAAACCATTCAGTTGCACGCAAGTTCAAGATAATTTGTAATTCATAGATTTCACATTGAAAGAGAGGCGTACGTGCGTTTTCTGTGCATATGTTCATTCTATGAATCTCACATACGCACATTTGCGAGATGATCGTAAGATCAAATTTAGGATGGCAACATTTGTGACCCTGGATCACAAAACCAGTCTTAAATCACGGGTATATTTGTAGCAATAGCCAACAATACATTGTATGGATTTTTCTTTTATGCCAAAAATCATTAGGATATTAAGTTAAGATCATGTTCCGTGAAGATATTTTGTAAATTTCAACTTTAAAGGTGATTTTCTTAGCATTTTGATTTTTTTGCACCTTCAGATTACAGATTTTCAAATAGTTATATCTCAGCCAAATATTGTCCAAACAAATCATACATCAATGGAAAGCTTATTTATTCAGCTTTAACATGATGTATACATCTCAATTTCAAAATATTTACCTTTATAACTGGTTTTGTGGTCCAGGGTCACATTTTATAAATGAGGCCCTTGGACAGAGAGAATAGTATTTAGCAGGTCATTTGACCTCAAAATGTCCAACCCCCATAAGGTGACCCACTCCATGACTGAATACATTTTTTTTTTAAATTATATCACACGTGTAATTAATTACATATAGTTTAGATACCGTAGATATGTTTTAAACAAACACACAGCGCTTGTAAATAAAAAGACAATATAAAAGCCCGTTAACTTTACATGTTTAAACGGCCACTGCATTATTTGTTTATATGGATGACGTGAAAAAGTAATGATAGAAGTGAAAACCTTACACCTTTATCTCAAAATATTCTTAAAGTCTCATCTAATATATACATCCAAAACCATCAAAAACAAACAAGCAAAAAAAGCAAACCAACCTGTCAAAATCCGACTGACGGCCAATCAAATAAACTTCACACAAACTGAATGACGCAAAACGTATTTGCCACTTTGAGAATAAAAATAACGGCCGCCTTCAGTTTTATGTGGTGTGTCTGTTATATTTAGAGAACATTTATAGGGGACAACCAGATATTGAGACGCCAAGGCTGGGAAAAACAAACACACCAGAACCTGTTCAAATGTTGCCGCCGCGGTCGGTTCACAAATACTAGCGCGTGAAGCGCCAAACAGCTGATCGTAGGCCGTATTAAAACCTGCGGCGCACTGACACCGTGCGTCCAATGATGGAACTGCAACTGACGGAGGGCGCGTGATTCGTTGGTTCCTCACATTTTCAATAAATAAATCGTTAAATACATAATTAAATAATTAAATACATAAATAAATGAAGAAATACATAAATGTTTATTTATTTATTTAACCATTTATTTAATTATGAGTAATTTGGCCCTCCATACAAATCAGTACGCATACTATTTAAAAATTTCTCAAGTAAATGCACAAAATAAACCAAAAATAACATTTGTGACCGCGTGCCTATATTGTAAATAAAAAAATAATAATAAAAAAAAACATAAAGGTCTATGGAAACCTGTTTATTGCAATTCAGGGATTCTGCATTTCCCCTCTCTGCCAATGCTATGCACAAAAACAAAGAAAGAGATGAGAAATTGCTGTGGTGTTAGTTGTCTTGGGAGAAAAGAACATTTAAAAAGAGCCCACTATCACACCTCATCCTGTGCCATATATTTTAAACTGATGTTTAAATAAATGAACGTCCATGCCAAGTACCAATATGATATCCATCCCATAATTTCTAAAGTACTGTTGTTGTTGTTGTTGTTGTTGTTGTTTTTCCTTTTTCTTTTTTCATTAACTCAGTAATGATTGCACAAAACGTGCATTTCCGTCCTAGCACACTTTCAAACATACTTTGTTCGTTTTAGCACATTGGCTTTGATATGGTGTAATCTGTAAGATTTACAGACGGCGCACATTTCATCATGGCGAGCGTTGCATCAGCCACGAGCGCACCATCATCTCAAGAGGTAAAGGCGCGCGCATAGCATTCATAGCGTTTGAACCATACATTACATAAATCTATGGTTACAACCTTTGTGTGTCTGATAAATATAGTTAAACCCTGTTGTATTATTTCATAAAACCGCGTATGTCTGCACGTGCGCGCTCGGTGGTCGTGTGTGCGTTAAAACGGAGATTAACGAAATATCTCTGATGTGGCGCATTGGTTTTCACATTTTTGAACGCATTATTCTGTATTGTTTCGAAATGGACAACAACGTAGACGATATATTGTGTTAAATGGGAAATATGTCGTATGTTATATAACGTGTATATATAAACTCATGTAGCCTTTGCATGCATTCGTCAGATGATGCACGTTGTGGGTTACACACATCGTGATGTAGGTTACTAATGCACATACGTCACTGGACTAATGAAATAGGGAAGCAAAGTCCCCTGTCAGGTTTTTTATACTCAAAAAATAAAGTTCCAGTTGCATTCAATGTTTACATGCTTTCCAGACTTACTAATTGTTCTTTGGCTATTATTTGTAATGGCTATTATTTTGAATGGTTCAGACCATTAAGTAACAATTCTTCTCCCAGTCAACACAGTGGCATCACACCATGAGTAGTATGTGAGCTCATTGTGAATTAAAAAATATTGAGCAGGTCAAATGCCAACACCAGGCATTTCTATTCCAAAAAGTATAGAAAATAAACAAAATAATTGGATTTTTTGGAAATACTTTGTTGATGGAAATAAAATATAAACTATATTAGTCAGAAGTGTAGTTAACAGGGACACTCCTCTCAAACCACGATGCTGTATTTTTATTTTTATTTTCATACCATGTGCATAATTCAACCCGGTTCATCAATTGAACCGGTATATCTCCCAGCACTACAGTGAATTCACACTAAAATAATAGAATTAGAGTTTAACACAGCAATATCACAATGGTCTCACATGGTGAACTCACAGTGAGTGCGCTGTGAGTTTACACTTTCAGCTCACTGTGACATCACATTGTGACCATAGTATGAGCACACAGTGAGTGCACTGTGAGGTTACACTTCTAGCTCACTCTGTGACCTCAAAGTGTAAACTGCTGTAAACATTGCAAGTGTAATGAAGGTCACTACATGGAGGTGTGCCTTTAATTCAACCTAGCTGATTGGTCACTAAAAACCAGCTCACTCACATTTCATTTCATGGTTCAAGTCACTTCAAGTTCATTTCATGACCGAACGTGATGATGTCTAAGTGGGTGAGTTCATTAGGGGTGTAAAGTACTTCTTTGCTATACTTATTAAAATATAATTCTTTAGGGGGTTTCACTGAGTAGGTGTCTATGACAATTGAAAATTACAGTAATTGCATTTTTGCTCCTTACAGTTTCATTTAGACCTTCAAAGTAAAAAGGTCATAATTATAAGGTCGTCATATACTTGCGTTTTATTTAGGATAATTTGCACTTTACTTGAGTGTTATTGAAACTGAATGCTTGCACTCTTGCTCAAGTTACATTTCTAAGGCAAAATAATACTTTTACTCCTTCATTTAGACCTCCAAAGTACAAAGTCTATTTTTCACAGGTCATCATGACTTAAATGTTTTATTTTTTTGTCCACCAAGATTACAAACCTGTGATGCTCATGTTCTGTAGAAAATGAGTGTCTATATATATATATATATATATATATATATATATATAAATATATATATATAAAACTATGCTCATTCGTCTTATCGTTCACCGCAGCAGAGTCTTTGACCTTAAGAAATATGTTGTAATTATAGCTGTTGCTGAACACTTACACTTTGTTGGTGATCATTCTATAAACAGCTATCCTAAAAATAAAGGTTTCAGTTTCAGGACGGTGGTTGGTGTGTTCTGTAGATAGTCAGGATATTTTTATTTCTATTTTATATTTTATTTTATTTTATTTTTTGCATCTTGATTTCTTCAGTTTGTTTCTAAAAGATTTTACTTTCACTCAAGTATGTATGTTTTTGACTAGATTCTTGGATTTTTAATGAGATACATTTTGACAGTATCTATACTTAAAAATGTATCTGTTCTTTTTATATCTCAGCTATTGCATCTTCATATAATAAGACATGAAGAGGACTCAGTTTAGCCTAAGAATTAAGTGATATACTGGATATTTTGTAAGGGAAGACATTGTTAAGGGCATAGAAATTTAAGATCAACATTGCTTATTCTTTTAGAGCAGCAGTAATGAATATTAAAGGAAATCAGTGAAGAGCATCAGCACTCTAAGTAATATTCCTTCACTTTTTAAGGTACTTAAAACGCCAGAGAATTTTAGAAATGTATCAAAAAGGAAATTAAGTGATCTGATTGTATAATCCAACTTAAAATATACTGATGCCCATTATATTATATGTTGTATTTTTGTTCCCTTTTAGGTACTTGAGAATAATGATGTGGCTGGCAATGCCTCTAGCTTTAAGGTAAGGCATATTATATACACATAATATATATATATATATATATATATATATATATATATATATATATATATATATATATATATATATATATATATACATATATATATATATACATATATATATACATATATATATATATATACATATATATATATACATATATATATATATATATATATATATATATATATACATATATACACATATAATTTATGACAGGTTATTTATTATGATATTTACATACATATATATAGTGTACTAAACAGCACTTGCCTTTCGCAAAATGTCCAGTGGCATCATTGTGATGTTTGATTGATACACAGACAATTAGAAACTCTCCTCCTCAGTCAAAACTTGATTATTTCTCCAATAAATTCAATAAATCCACTTTTCTTAGGGTTGTCTCAGTGTCCACACACTGTTTCCAAAATTCATAGTATAACTAACGCATTTTGAGTGGCTATATATTCCTAGTGAGTCATAATGTCTTGAGTCGACTCATGGTAGACTCCTTTTCCCTTTGCATATTTTGACCTCCATGACTCCGAAATGTGACCTTGGACCCCTCTTTCTGGCAGTTAGCAGAAAGGTCCTATCTCTTCCAAGAGGTCCCGTGCTGAGTAAAAGAGAATCCAGTCTCTCAGATCACTGTAAGCCCTGTCAATCAAGCTTGGCTTGGCTTTGGGCATGCTCTCTGTCTCTCTCTACCTTTCTCTGACTCAGGTGGTGATTAAGCCTGAGGTCTTTTCAACACAGGCTAAATCACACCATTGCCGTAAAGTAAACATAGTATTATATAGTCAAATATCTGCAATCATGCCTCAGGTTGGTGGCTGCTTTCAAAATTAGAGCATTTATAGTATATGCATGAGGGAAAGATCTAGCATTAAAACAGTATTAAGTAAAGAACACTCAAAAAGTAACATTTAACTCGCATTTATGTTGTTCTAAACCCATGTGACTTTTCTGAACATAAAAATAGAAATATGTTGGTCATTTTTTTCTTGCATTACAATGAATGGACAATGAAGCGTTCATGCTTCAAAAAGGACACACAAGCACAATTAAATATCCTAAACGTAGTCCATATGACTTGTGCATTATATTGAAAGTCATATGATTTCTCTGTGTGAGAAACAGATATTTAAATATGGCACATTTTAAATGTATGATACTGATATATTTACATCCTTGTTCCAGTCCCTCATTCACGGTTATTGCATGGGAAAGAGCGACAAGTACACCCCCCCCCCCCCCCCCCCTATATTATTTCCTTTGCTAGTTTTGCAAGTAAACACCCAATCTGATCATTTGTACATTAATGGACATCCAACATACTTTCTATTCCCTTATTCATAATGTCTCAGATCAAAAGGCAGAAACATGTGTGAGCTGCTGCTAAAATAAGGCTTTTTGCAGAGGTGTTTATTTTTGGGTTCATCATGGCAACATGCAGAACATTGTTTGTCTATTGATGAGGATAATCACATTTAAGCTTCTTAAAGGGACTATATGAGGTCACACACGGCAATGACTTGATGATGGCCACAAAGCAGCTCTCATTACAGTGAAAGCTCAACAAAATTATAGCTTTCTAAGAAAGCACTGTGTCCAGTCATTCTTTATAATATGTAAGAGTACTAATTAGCATACTAACTAAAGAACTGAAAACACCATCTTCAACAACAATAATAGTACTCCTGTTGACCACCGCTGTAAATCTGCCAGCATGATTGCTCCCGAGACTCAACAGAGATTACAGACGGTTGTTCAATTGGATCTAGCACTTTTAAAGTCAGGAACTCACCAAGCACTCGTAAACTGAGGTGTCAGACAGCACGGTCTTCAGATTTGTGCTGCTTTATGAGCCAGCACCTGAAAATGTAGCACCATAAACATTGTCTCAAAGAGCTGATATTATTTTAATTAACAATCCATGAAAGAAGACAGATAGACTGATGACCAGCAGGACAAATCAACATTTTGGAACACTTTAGAGACACTTACAAATATAATATCTTTGCATATTTACATAGTTGCATATAGTTCCATTTATTTTCAATTAATAAATAAATAACCTTAAATTATCTGTGTGTGTGTATTTCTGTATACACACACACACACACACACACACACACACACACACACACACACACATATATATATATATATACACAGTCATGGCCAAAAATATCGGCACCCTTGGTATATACGATCAAAGAAGGCTGTGAAAATTAATCTGCATTGTTAATCCTTTTGATGTTTTATTTTTAAAAATTCACAAAAATCTAACCTTTCATTGGATAATAAGAATTTAAAATGGGGGGAACTATCATTATGAAATAAATGTTTTTCTCTAATACAAATTGGCCACAATTAACGGCACACTTTTATTCAATACTTTTTGAAACCTCCATTTGCCAGTTTAACAGCTCAAAATTTTCTCCTATGATGCCTGATGAGGTTAGAGAACATCTGACAAGAGATCAGAGACCATTCCTTCATCCAGAATCACTCCAGACCCTTTAGATTCCCAGCTCCATGTTGGTGCTTCTTCTCTTCAGTTCACTCATTTTCTATAGGGTTCAGGTCAGAGGACTGGAATGGCCAGCAGAAGCTTGGTTTTGTGCTCAGTGACCCATTTTTGTGTTGTTTTTGAGGTTTGTGTTTGGATTATTGTCCGGTTGGAAGATCCAAACATGGCCCATTATAAGATTTCTAACAGAGTCAGTCACTTGTTGATTTTTTAGCTGTTGGTATTTGATAGAATCCATGAAGTCATGTGTCTAAAGAAGATGTCCAGGACGTCCAGCAGAAATATAGGCCCACAACATCAAAAATACAGCAGTATATTTCATTGTACACATGGGGTACTTTTTATCCATGTGTTCACCAAACCCATCTTGAGTGTTTGCTGCTAAAAAGCTCATTTTTTAGTTTCATCTGACCATAGAAGCCAGTCCCAGTTGAAGTTCCAGTCGTGTCTGATAACTGAATATGCTGGAGTTTGTTTTTGGATGAGCGAGGAGAATTTTTCTTGAAACCCTCCCAAACAACATGTGGTGATGTAGGTGCTGTTTGATCATTTTTTTTAAAGGTTTTCTGACCCCGAAACTCAACCTTTTTCTGCAATTCTCCAGCTGTGGTCCTTGGAGAGTCTTTAGCCACACAAACTTTCTTCTCACCATGCATTAGGACGATATAGACATACGTCCTCTTCCAGGCAGATTTGTAACATTTTATGTTGATTGGAAATTCTTAATTATTGCCCTGATGGTGGAAATGGGAATTTTCACTGCTCTAGCTCTTTTCTTAAAGCCACTTCACTAATTTGTGAAGCTTAATTATCTTTTGCTGCACATCAGAAATATATTCTTTGGTTTTTCTCATTGTGATGGATGATTAAGGGAATTTGGGCTTTGTTTCCCCTCCTATTTAGATTTCTGTGAAACAGGAAGCCATGGCTGGATACTTTTATGTTCATAATCACGCTGGTGTGCTCAAAATTGTAAATATGAATGGGAATATATTTCAGATATATTTTACTCATAAGAATTTCTAGGGGTACCAGTAATTGTGTCCAGCATTTATTTCATAATGATATTTCCCCCCATTTTAAATTCTTATTATCCAATGAAAGGTTAGATTTTTGTGATTTTTTAAAATAAAAGATTAACAATGCAGATTTTCACAGCCTTCTTTGATCATATTTACCAAGGGTACCAACAATTCTGACCACGTGTGTATATGTATAATATGTATAAAATGTAAACAATTTAATTTATATAAATAATTGAATTTAAATTAATGTTTAATTGTTTTTATTTATTAATCAAAGTTTATTCTCCTGAAGGTCTCTGCCTGTGCTGCAGTTAAACAAACCTTTCCCTGATAGCACACATACGTCTGCAAGATGTTAAAGGTCGCTTCATCTGAAAAGCATCTGCTGTGTACCAACATCTGATAAAGGTCTTAAAGATGTCAGAAGACAAAGACAGATACATTTTCTAAATGTCTATTTGATGTCTATTATTGCCGATGAGCAAACACTCCAAAATATACGTCTTCCAGATGTAAACACGCACTTCAAATAGATGTCTCTGAGATGTATGTGTGCTATTAGGGTTTGATAATAAACGCTGAGGCCAGTGTGGTGCTCACCTTTCCACCATAATCTGGGATTACAGAGGGCTACTGAAGGAACATGTAATCTGTGAGAGTGTCTAATCTCAGAGTTTGAGTGCATTTCTGTCAGGCGGAGAGATCTAACTAAATAGAGGACTAGAGAGATGGATTTCACAGACTGACCCTTTTCAATGACTATAAAAATCTTTTGGCTGGTGTATTATGCCATCTGATGCTGAGTATTTTTGGCTGTGTTCTGTTTAGGCTGCAGACACAGTGATACAGTTAGCACAGACTCATAAAACAAAACCTGACCCGAATGGCCTGGTGTTTGGGACGGTCTTTACTGACCACATGCTGACCATTGAGTGGAGTCTTGAGGAAGGCTGGCAGAAGCCGCACATCCAGCCTTTTGGGAACCTGTCCATACATCCAGGCTGTTCTGCCCTGCATTACGCTGTACAGGTCTGTGTCTGTGTGGTTAGGAAGCATATAAAATCATTTGACTTCCACAGTTAATAAATGGCATTTATTTATGTTTAAATGTAAATACGTACTGTGTGCAGCTTTTTGAGGGTATGAAGGCGTACCGGGGGCCAGATAACAAAGTGCGTCTCTTCAGACCCTTGATAAACATGAAGCGGATGCAGAAGTCCGCCCACAGGGCCTGTCTGCCTGTAAGACTGACGTTTCTCACCTCTTTACTGCATCCACATTCAGTATTTAATCTTGATACAGACACAAAACTGCATGTCTGTTTCTCATTTTCTCTGTTTTTCTGTAGAGTTTTCATTGTGCAGAGTTGTTGGAGTGCATCAGGAAGTTGGTGGACGTGGATCAGGATTGGGTTCCTCACTCAGACTCTGCCAGTTTGTACATCCGTCCCACCTTCCTGGGCACAGAGGTTAGAGCAACACAAACACTCATTCTCACAATAATCTCATTTTGACTATTTTCAGCTTTTCATATTTTGTGATTAACAAGTGCATGCAAATGTAGGTCTTTGATTCTGTCTGAACATGCATTTATAACTTTGTCTATTTAAACTGGAGTTCCAAATGAAAATGGGGTGTTCATATAATTTTACCCATCACAACACATATATACAAAGATTTTTTATTCATTCATTCATTCATTTTTATAATGTTTTTTTTTTGCATGTATTTATCTTATTTTATTATTTTTTTTTTTCATTTATCGTCGAACACTTGTTTAAGTTTTCCCATTCATTCATTCATTCCGTCCTTCCTTCCTTCCTTAATTTCTGGCTTGTAGGTCAGGTTTTTTACTTGCCCTGATAATATATATATATATATATATATATATATATATACGTGTATATATATATATATATATATACGTATATATATATATATATATATATATATATATATACGTATATATATACGTATATATACATATATATATATATATACGTATATATATATATATATATATATATATATATATACTTTTTATATTAACACACATTTATTACAAACATATTTTATGCATCAGCAAAAAGTAAAACATTTATTTTACCTAAATAAACAATTTAAACAATATTTAATTAATAATAATTAAAAATAATAATTTATTACATATAATGATTTTAATATTTTAATTGGCAATAAAAGCTGGTAAATTAGCATTCTAATATTATGATGTAAAAAATACACAATAACTCCATGAAAACTTCATAGATGTAAATCCATGATAGCTATAGATAAAAAAAAAACTTTTGCATTACATAAACATGTTGTGTTTTCTTTACATATGCCTGTGTGAGCAGCCCACCCTTGGTGTCAAGAAGCCCAACAAGGCATTGCTTTTTGTCATCCTTAGCCCTGTGGGCTCATACTTCAGCACGGGTGCTAAACCAGTGTCACTGTGGGCCGACTCGAAATACATCAGAGCTTGGAGAGGAGGGACAGGAGACTGCAAGATGGGAGGGTGAGTGAGTGAATGAATGAGAGAGGTTTCAATATTTTACACTTAACACTAAATGAATGAGGAGCATTGTTGCAAGCTTATTGCCACATTCTTAGCCTTGATTCAAATGTGTGCAAGCGTGGTTTAATACCGAAGCCTCATAGTAAAACTTTCAGATTTGTATGTGCTAATCTGTGCGATCTTGCTTAAAACTTCTCACATGAGAGCAGAAATATATGCAGAACGTCTCAGCAAAGCAGTCAGCACTGAATCAATTTTGGAAGGAATGATAAAGACAATGGGGTGTTTCAGGGCTAAAACAGATCTTTGGTTGTGAGGAAGATACAATATGTGAAACCTCAATTTTTTTTAGGAACTATGGCGCGTCTATCTATGCCCAGTATGAGGCAGTGGATTACGGCTGTCAGCAGGTTCTGTGGCTGTACGGGGACGACCATCAGGTCACAGAGGCCGGCACCATGAACCTTTTCCTCTATTGGATCAATGAGAAAGGAGGTGATTGCTGTTTACATTTGTAAAAAAGATACTCTTTCACTCTGTTTTGACAGATAAAGTGTTTTGGTTATGTATATTTACTTTAACAGAAAATACAGATTATGTGGAAGTCAAAGATTATGGAGGTCAAAGTAAATTTGCAGGACCTTCAGAAGGCTAGAATCAATTATTTAGATTCTCATGGAAGCTCATTTCTGCCAAACAATAAAAAAGGTAATTGAGGTTTTCTGTGAAATCTAAGAAATAAACTCTGAATTGTGTGTTAAAACTCAAACTTTACTAAAACTTTGGAAAAGTCTGTCTTTTTTTTTTCAGACGTCAGAAGTGCAAGTTTCTATCACGCAATTAGAAGTTTATATCTTGCAATTTCAAGTTTATATCTAAGAATTCTTAATTACGAGATAAAAAGTCACAATTGTGAGATATAAAGTCACACAAGTTACATTTTTATTTATTTTTTATTCCATGACAGACATAAGCTTTCCTACTAAAGAACTCTAGTTGTCTATAAGAAAATGTTTATTCACAGCAATTTTGTAATTTCTTCATTAGCGACAGAAATGGTATTTGAAAAAAAAAAAGTTTAAGATGAAAAACCTGTTTTTTTCTTTCCAGAGGAGGAGCTTGCAACACCACCTTTAGATGGCATTATTTTGCCGGGCGTTACACGACAAAGCATCCTAGAACTTGCTCGCAAATGGGTAAAACCTGTCTAAACCATACTGTCAGGAAAAAAGTGTTTTATGAGTACAACAGCTTGTCACTTTCACCCTGTTTGTTCTAAAACCTTTCTTTCATGGAACACAAAAGAAGATATTTTGAAGAATGTTCATAAGTAAACATCTTCAGTTCCCGTTGACTTTTTGTCCATACAATAGAAGCCAATGGGAACCGACACTGTCGAGTTACCAACATTCTTCAAAATATCATCTATTGTGTTCCACAGAAGAAAAAGAGTGACATGAGTAAATTACAGCAGACTACTTTGAACCTTTTAGGGGTAAAAAGTTGTCCCTTTTTAAAGGGCACTGCCCCAGTGACATTTTTACACATTTATTCTGAGTGTTTGGTTCAAAGTTTCATTTTATCTAACAGGGTGAGTTCAAAGTATCCGAGTGCTATTTGACCATGGCTGACCTGCGGCAGGCTCTGGAGGAAAACCGAGTGAGGGAGATGTTTGGTTCTGGAACCGCTTGTGTTGTTAGTCCAGTTGGCAGGATCTTGTATCAGGGAGAGGTGAGTTTAGTTTGTTTTGGATGGTTAGAGCACCGCACACTGGTTCAGTATCAAAACATACTAGCGAATCAACAGATATCTGCCTCTGGGTCAACATTTTAGCCAGTTTTTTTGGCACTTAACAAATTTTCAACATCCTTTCAACAATGTTTTTCTTATTCTAATCTTTTGCTGTATAGAATCTACATATTCCATGTGAAGGAAGCTTTCCTCCACTTGCCTCCAGACTGCTAAAAGAGCTCACAGATATTCAGGTAAGACACCACACACAACACACCGCATGACATATTTTATAGCCCTATAAAATGTATTTGAAACAGTGTCTAGAACGAAACAAATATTTCATGATGCTGTTAAAACAATATAAGTAAAACTCCTCTCTGATTAAGTCTTAAGCTGGTTGATAACGCTTTCTTTAACATAGCTTATAGTGGCATCATTGAATGTGCAATTAAATGCACTTAAAAAAAAAAAAAACAGAAATAAAGCAAAATATACTGGGTTTTATTCAGCGTTACATTAAATTGCTAACAAATACATTCGTACTGTGTTAGATTTGAAATTTTATCTGGAATTATTTTCAGTAATTTTACTGTCATGGAAATGTTTGTTTTGTTTTTTCCTGTAGTTTGTAGTTTATTCATTTATTCATTCTGCTGAATATACCTTTTAATATTTAACTTATATAATATTAATAACATTTCATAAAATTATTGTTTTATTTTATTTTATGTTCTGTCATGGTGGAACACTTGTTTAGGTAAGATTAGAGAGATTTTTGGTGATTGATGTGAAGGGAACAAAAGGGGGCCTAAAATTGGTTTATTGCGCCCTCAAGTGATGAAATAGAAGAATTAGGATTTTTCTTTTGGTCTTTCAATGTTCAATGTTTTCAAAAACCATTTTACCTCCACCTTTCCATCCCAAACCACATTGGACAAACAGAACAATCATGTTGTGTCATTTTGTTTTCATCTTTGTAACATTTTTGTTTTTTGCAGTATGGACGGACCCCCAATGACTGGTCTTGCATCGTATAAAGAAACCTCACCTATGTCAAAGTACACAAGCTCTTCAACACATTTAAAACATGCACATCATACAAAAAAGCTTTATTTGTGGCTCCATGGAATAATTACTTGCCACATTTTATGTATGTTTTTGTAAAAAGTTTACCAGCTAACTAAAAACTAGTCTAGCAATAATATGTTGCTCATTAGCATACTAAAGCGCTCAGATACCTCGTTATGATCACAGTTTATTCTAATCATCAGTAACCAGCAGATCAAAGTTGGTTACCAACTGTTTCATTAAAACTAGTTGATATTGCTGTTATATGAAGTATATGAGATATTTCCTCACTGTATAGTTAGATTCAGCTTTCAGTGGAACTATAAATTAACTTTATTATTGATGCTGGTAATAATATGCAATTACTGTCTTATTGCACAAACTCCTTAAACATATGAAAGACATTTATAGATATTTAAGGTACTATGTTGTTGTGGGTAGAACTTTATTTTTAAAAACATTTTTATCTGTGCATTTTAATGTTGTAACATTTTGAAAGAAGGTGTTAATGTTGTAATGTTTACTTTCACCTGATAATTGTGGTTACAGATGGTTTTTTAAAATGCTTCCATTCCAAGCGCACAAACTCATATAGTTGACATGGAGATCCTATTTGCACCTTAAGGGAACCTTAAAATTTATTTGTTTAAAGATGTTTGTACAATTGACTACTTGTAGACATTTGTTGCTAGGAATAAGATTATAACAGTTACAAAAGCACAAATAAATGTATAGATAGATAGATAGATAGATAGATAGATAGATAGATAGATAGATAGATAGATAGATAGATAGATAGATTTAGAGATATGTAATACTATTATTGTTAATTGCCAAAGTATTTTAGTGATGTTCTGAGTATTTTGTGATGTGATTTAAGAAATAAATAAATTTAAAAAACAATGTATCATACTTTCTTTCTTTATTTATTTCTTTATCTGCTTAATATACATAATAATATTTTAATCATGTATAATATTCATAATAATTTTATAAAATATTTATGATAAATATTTATTTGCTGTCATGGGGTGGAACACTTTTTTTTAAACAAATAGTGCACCCAAAAATGAAAATGTTGTCATGTATGCTCAAGTTGATGCAGTTGCAGTTGCAAACAGTTGTTGGTCCCCACTGACTATGGAAGAAAATACTATGTACGTCACAGGGGATAATTTCCTCTATGTTTAACAGAAGAAAGAAATTCATTTGGAACAACATGAGGAAATTGAGTAAATGATGACAGAATTTTTTTATTTTTAGGTGAACTATTCCTTAAGTTTGCCCATATTCTAATGATTTGCTTTCAGCTCATAACATTTTTTCCTAAGCAAGTGTGTTAGTGTGTATGTGTACTGAAGGGATGGAGCACCCATAGATAAGGGAGAGGAGTGCTGGGACTGTGTATTGTAATGATATATGAGAGGGTTTGAGCTCCACTCGCTCACGCTTACTTCCTGCTCCGCTGTCCTATGAACACACTTTACACACATTCATCATTATAACATGCCCTACTTACTTTAGACATCATTAATTCATTCATGCCTCTCTTCCAAACAAATACTGTACACACAACATGAAAATGTCCTCTAAGTAAAAATTCTCTCACTTTGTGTGTGTGCATGTGTGTGTTTATATAAAACACGTGAAATAAGCAGAAATGGTGGTATCTGTATGTAAATGGCTAGTCATGATTGGTTTTGATATTTATTTACTTGCTGCTGGACATTTATTTTGAACTCATTGGACATTACAGTTTCTCAGTGTCATTATTCAGGTGTACATCATTGTCAACTACACCACAGCTGGGGACTGTACTTTTTCCTCGTTGTTTTTGTACTCTTTTGTTAATCTAATCAAGCTTTTGTTCCGTTCTTACTACTGTTTTGATGACGTAAGAAGAAACAAGAAAGATGCGGTACCACCTTTTTACACAAGATGGCGAAATATAACAAATGATGTAAAGAGCTAATGATGGGTCTGAATAGATTTGAATCAATGCAAGTTTGAATCACTGAAATAACGGCTTGGATTTGAATCACTGCAGTACTTTTTTCTGCGTTACTCTGAACTGGAATTAAATGAAAAAGTGCAAAATGCACTGTCAATGTCAAAACAAAATATGAATAAAACATGATTTCATTTTTTTTAAGTTAAGTCCAAATTAAATTATTAATGAATTAAGAACAAATGCTTGTTTGCCAAATAAACTCGACTCATATTTATAGCCCTCACTAACCCCCAACATGACTTAATAAGGCTCAGGTTAATGGTTACATGAAAGAATGTGAAACTGACTGAATGTCAGCCCCATCCAGAGCTAGTTCAAGTGATCTAAATCACTCCTGAACTGTGAAATAATGCTCTTGCCTTGAGAAAAGGGGAGAGAAATCAAAATGGACCTGAGGGAGACCAGGATCCAGAGCGTGCTGGGATCAGATCACTTTTTTAAGCAGAAGCATATTGATTTATATGGAGCTGTAATTGCTTCAATATGTTCTGGATGACTCCCCCGTAATTGAGGCCTGGCAAAGATGCACTCCTGGAAATGCCCAGTGCCAGGCAGCGGGTAGAGACGCACCCCACCCAATCCCCTGTGCCAGCAAGAGGGGAGAGCATCCCCAACCCTGCCCCATCTTCATTTACAAGCAGAGGCTTCCCTGTTTGCAGGTTCACTGAGCATCTACTCACCTGATAAAAGGCAAGAATTTGGAAATGCTGAAAGCTGAAACTTGCAGTCCATTGATGATTTTGTACTTTCATTGCACCTAACAAGCTGGTATGGGTTTGTCATAACAGCATGTACTTTCTTGTTGCCCTAATTAACATAAAAACTAGAAGATATTGTACAGCATTAGTACAGTAGGACATCGTTGTGTTTCTATCTTACAAATAAAACAAATATCTTGTTATGTTGTTAAATATCTTGTGATATCTGAATATATTAAAAAATATATATATATATATTTTTTTTTTTTCTTTTTTTTTTTTTTACATTTAATACTGTTTTTCCCCTGATCAGAACAGACCTGTGGCCTATTTTGCAGTTAGTATCAGGGGAGTTTTTCTCATTTTCTTTTTCACACACATCAACATTAAGCTGGGTGTGGGAAAACAAGCCAAATGTTTTACACAATGACATTCCCAGCGGCGAGACCCACCATGACTTTGTTCTTGATGTATGAAATAATGGCGATGGTTTCCCAAAAACCTTTGATTTCACCACTTTCAGCCGACATGAACGTCAATCAGAGGAGGATATTTAAACAGAGGCAACCACATAGCAACAATGAATGGCAAAACTTAACATTTGACTGATGATGGTTTGATAACACATCAGGGTGAACAAACACGTGTACATTCACATATAGCACATAGACACAAACTATCTTGCTCTCTGTCTCACCCACTCAGAGGCATACAATATCCAGTTTATGAAATTCCAGCAGGAAGCATTGTGTCCAGTCATTATTAATGGTAGCTGACAGAATGATTGCAGTCCTTGTCTCGCATGCTAAATGAAGGACCATGTTTCCACAAATGTCAATGCACTATGGAAGTGGATGGTATTAAGTTACTTAATCAGAAAGGTCTTTTGTGTTGCATGTGTGCGTGATGCCTGGAAAGACATTTCATAGATATTACAGGAAGAATCCATTTAATTAGCAATCTATGCATTTTAAATCAATTATTTTTTAAACAATTCTATTATTTATGTCCATATGTACCTTAAAAAAAAGTAAAACTGAGAGAAATTCACCTGACATTTCAGGCATTATGTGTTGTAACAGTTCATACCAAAATATATAATTAGCACATATGAATCACTTGTTCAGGATGGTTTTCTTTCCTGTGTTTATGTATTTCCTGTTTAAACAGGAAGTTAGGGTGGGGCATTTCAAAGGACTCATCCCCTATTTTGTAAAAATCAATAAGATTTAGTTACATTATAGCTATTAACTATGATTTGCTTCTTGCTATTGGTTGCAGAGGGTTTTAGTGGGCGGGACATTTTCATTCTAGAAAACATTTCATTGGATAAAATCTGTGTAGTACAGGATGAGTCATCAATGTCATTCATTCTGTTTTCCCTAAAGAAAAAATGTAAATTTAACATTTAAAAAGTGAATTAATTATTGCAAACATTTAAAAGTAAGAAATTGAAGCAAGACAGACTCAAACCTGCTTCTGCTTGAGCTTATGATGCTTATATGTTGCAAGCACCCACTGCACCATGGTACCAACATGAATTAACATATTATTGTGTCTAAACCATCCAAATGGTTCAGGGCCAACATGAAATCCTCTTTCAGACCATTTGATATTGTCCCTGAATGAAGCAAGGACCACCGTCTCAGAGTCAGCAGGCTTGGCAGGTCAAGCCAGACAGATAACACTGTCAGACATTGTCTCTCTAGAGTCTGGAGCGGGTAAAAAAAAAAAAACCTTTTTTCCTGGTCAGTGGGTTCACACAGACAGGCAGGCAGACGGCTCCAAAGAAGAGCAAGTTGGCAGAGGTACAACGAATCTAAGTGCTGCCCAGTGCAGAGCAAGGAGAGAGAGAAGGTCAGCCCACTGCATCAGACTCTCTCAAACACGCAGCGAGGCATCAGCACAAAACCCACTGTATTACTTTACATCTAGCCGTCTCACGACACTGGGGGGTTTAATTCATTCATTCTGTAAACAAGATCTTGTGGTTTGAACTCAGCTTACTGTTACTCTCCATTCACAGCTGTTGTGGAGAAGAACCACAGTTAAAGGGTTTATCCTTAAGTACTTACACGCATCAGAAGTGATTGCGTGGCTTCTCTCATATGATACATGGCTGTGCATATAAAGTAGGCCTACATTACTAAAAAATAAAATCTCTCCAACTAAAAAATGTTCAGTGACTGAGTCCATCTGAAATTTCTAGTTGGCTGAAACTGCACTCATTAATTTTTGGGTTGATGTTGTGCTGGTCAATAGAGCATTCGTCCTGGACTTAATAAGGCGTTCTTGATACTGACACCTGGTGGCGTGAATGTAGCAGTCATTGTAGAAATGCTGTATTTAAAGGCAGACCCAAATTATCTATTTTGTGATAGAAAGCATATAATAACAAAAGATCACAGAGTTAATGCAAATAGTATCCAGCTGAGCATGTGTTTTCAAAATGGCGGCCTCTATGAGGTAACCCTCTCCATGTAAAATGTTACAGCTTTTATGGTTACAGACAATATTCTTGATATGTTAATGTGTATGATTTTAAAAATATTATTTAAAAGTACTACATATTTGTATACATGTAAAAGATTTTCAAAACTTTTTAAAAACTTCTCATATTAAATGCATTTAGTTAAACTTAAGAGTGCTTTCCTACTTAAGTACATAAAAAAGCACTCTTAAGTTCAACATTAATATAAATTAAATTATATGTAATCACATGTAGTCACAATGCATTTATGGTAAACTAAAATATATTTTAATACTATTTCAACCGAAACTTGTATGTCATGTATTTTTATCTGCAATTACACATTTTTAAAATATGAAGTTGCAAATTAGTAGATTTAAAATATATGATCCTTTAATGCCATATCAAATAACACACTGTAGTGAAAATTATAATCAAGTACATGTGCTTCAGTATGCTAGTCAACCCATTACAGTAAGTGTACTACTTTAAAAAATAACAAAAGATTATTAAAACTTTTAAATAAAGTACTTAAGTGTGTTGCAAATATAATACACTCTCTTCATTGCTATTATATTATCTGCACTTCTTTTTCACAAGGGTGGGATTTGGACCCATGACCTTGAAGTCTTCTAGCACCATGCTGTTCAAGTTAATCTACAGGAACACCGTGGTCCTAAAAAGTCAGCTGAAGTGAAAAGACCTTTAAGGAACTCACTGTTCATTTGGCTTTGCAGAACAGTACGAGTTTTGCAATGTTCTTTTCATCCTGTACATACTAATTAGATTCATTGTCCACTGTTGCTCAGCAAATATAGATTTTATTTTACTGCAAAATAAAGTTTGACTCAGTATTATAACTATATATATATAACCTTATTAGTAAACTGGCATTACATAATGATAATGACAAACCCATTTTCTTACTTTAATACATTAGTTATCTGAACAATATTTTTACAGTGAAAAGTGCTGTATGGTTAAATCAGTTTTGCAAGGGTCAGATTAACTCTCCATGTGCATTTTGTAGCAATGGTTTTTCAACAACGCCTCTAACCATTGAACAAATCCTCATCCTGCTGGCCGACCCATTGCTGGCATCATCAGTGAACATTGTTGTTTTGATGAAAACATGAGAAAAACAACACAGCAATGTCTGTGCCGCAGTCTAACTCTTTTTCCCAGTGAACACTGACCACACACAGCAGGAGGTTGTTGGGTGGTTTCTAAAAGCTTCCAGAACCAGTAATACTGGCCATGTCCCTTCACATTGACTACTGTGTCCCCTCTAACCACTTTTCTGTGAGCGTGTGAGAGAGACTGTACTATGTAAGCACTCCTATTGGCTCATCGTGCGAACTACGAGAAGGTATTAGTGGAGGGAAATCTTCTCCCAAGTCTCAGTGAATGCACTGTCTGTTCATCGAAGCAATGAGAGAGCTCATTCCTCTGAGGTCAGCCAGACCGTACTTTGACAAAACTTACCCAAGAAGCCAGGCTAAGCATCAATCATCTAGACAGGAATTATATCAAATAAATACTCGACAACCCCTTTTCCACGGATTATGTTATTGCAGTGTTTTACACATGTATGCGCTGATGAGTGTGGATAATGTGGTTCGGTTTCTAAATCAAATCAGATCATTTTATTGTCACGTCACCATATACAGCGATGATGGATGAAAGTCTTGGGTGTACGTTCCAAAAACAATGCAGCGGTGTAGTGACAGATATCAGACCACAATATGCAACGTAATATGTGCACAGTAAAAATATATTGTACACTATATGCACAATATACTCACAGTACACAGAATATAGACCGATAATCGGTTTGAAGTCATATATTGTTTTATCAAAATCTAATCTAAACCTGGCTACTTTATGGCATAATTTGCAAGCTCAACAGAAAACAACAGTTTATGTTAAAGCTCCTTATTTAATATACAAAACAAATTTGAAAATAAATTAATAAATTTACAACTATTTGCACAATATGCAAAATTAATTGATTAAATATTGTTTTATTTTTGCGTCTCAACATCAATATGTATGTGTGTGTGTGTGTGTGTGTGTGTGTTTATTTATTAATTTATTTTCATGTTTGATTTGAGTATTAAATAAGGAGCTTTAATATAACTACATAATAATATATTAATATAACATAAACTGTTGTTTTCTGTTGAACGTGCCAAATTATGCCATAACGCGTGTGTATATATATATATGTACAGTATGTGAGTAGTCGACAAGCAAAAAATAAAACGACATTTAAAACAATTAATTTTACATATAGTTTACATATATTTTACATAGCCTATAGTTTATGGGAAATGTAATGGAAAACGATGTTTTTGCGGTGTGATATTACTTATTTAATTATAATTAAATATTTAATTATTAATGTAGAGGTGCGTCATTTGATATTGATAGCTATGAAGGTGCGAATTTCAATTTCATAACCCAAAAAGTTACAAGTTAGTATTTTTAGCTGCTGCAGAGACACGCGAAAAGAAATCGCTTGGTCTGAAGAAGAAACCATAGCAACAGAGTAAACCACGCTTGTAGGATTCAAACGGCACTCTGACGTAACAACTGCTGTCATTATTTATCATTTTGTATAAATTGACATATACATATGGCTACCACTACTACACTACTAGTTAAAAAACAAAACAAAAAAAAAAAACCTTTTTATAAATATAGACCAAGAACTTTCTGTTTAAAATCTTTTAGTTAACACTTAGCTATCCCAAATATTTGCTCCTTGCAATTAATATCGTATAGAAATTGATTTTAAAAAGTTCCCTCATATAAAAGTATTGTCAAAGTCACACGTTGGCAAGCATGTCGGCTGAGAATACAGAGATGAAAAAGACACCGTGCAAATTACGCATGGGAGTGTCTCTGAATTCAACTTCTGTCCCTTTCTAAAAACTCACCACTTTCTCTAACTCTCATATTCGTTTTCATCCTGCAATGCAATCTTTTCTGTTCTGTTAGTAAGTCCTAGAAAGATCCAAATTCGAGCCTATTCTAAGAAGCAGATGACGTTATTTGACAGGGTGCCCAAAATCCTTAATGAGTAACTTAGCAAGAGGAGAAGGCAAATGCTGCCCCAGCTGTTTCCTGTTGAAAATGTCTCTGTAATGTAGATAAATGTGAGGGATTTTCTCTCCAAATCCGTCTCCTGTTCGCTAAATCTCACTTCTCCACAACGAGCCTGCGCAATGGAACAAAGTCGGAATATTGAGATGTGACATTGCCCGCATCTCATCCTCTTTCTCGCTTTTTAATGACTTCAAACAAGTTCATTTTTGCTGGGCTTTTGCTGGAGACCCAAGGGGATGTCTAGCAGTCATTTCTTCCAGGGGCATTGGTGTGATGTCTTTAAGGTAACTTAACCTATTTCCTTTCAAAGCAAATAGGCACCTTTTTTTGATAAGGAACCATTACTGATTTCTGACTGAAGCAATAGACTATAATATAGATCTTATATAAGGACTGAATGATATTTTAAAGACAATTTGCACTCAATTTTAAAATCATTTTAATCAATGATCAATCTGCATCTTTGCGCAATTTGCATGACATTAGACTGTGCATGCAAAAGTATTTCACATTAAAGATCTGACAGCTGTAAAATGGGAAACTTTTGAGACTTACGACAGATTGCATGATGTGCATGGTGAGTCATATCATGATGCACCAGGGAGTTCATTTGCGCAGTGCACAAGTCACCAACTTGTATATCACGACCCTTAAAAGTAAATGTTGCTGAGTCGACACGAATAAGGGCTCGGGCAGAAGGTTTTGCAGCATACTTGTGCGTTGTGTGGTTACGCATTATATTCTCTTTATTATGTAAAGTGCTTCCTCTTTGGGTTTGGCGGCTTTGCAGCTTTCCAGTTCCACCTCACGTATCTGTAGGTGAACCACAATGTTTTATCCAAGCAACCCAAAAAATGCATGGTTTACAAAAGCGCTCTTCTTTTACCGGACACTGGGTTCAAGCAGCAGTATCCTATTGGCACGGGGGAGTACTAGGCGCTTCAAAGCGCGCGCTGGAGACATTTCCGCGCGCATTTGTGGAGAAGTGCCTCGAAATAACGTGCTCTGATTTAGCGAGATTGCGCGCGGATAGAGGTAGGACACTGACTTGTACAGCCACCACAGAAACGGAGTTATACATCTGAATGGGAGTAAATATTCAAGTAAATGCACGCGCGCAAAAGACAGGTGAATTGAACGGTTCAACTTTTGATAGCATTTTATCGTTTTTTTTTTTTTTGCTTTTAGAAGTATCCTCAATATCCAGGCACCTGTCTCTGCAGGCTTTTTGATATTCAAAAGATGTTAGAAACATGAATGATAAGTAGCATCTGTGCAGATAGATAGATAGATAGATAGATAGATAGATAGATAGATAGATAGATAGATAGATAGATAGATAAGAAACACAAGCAAAGAAGGTAGAATACAAGAAAGAAATCAATAAATAAAGACAATAAATAAATAAGGTAAATAAAGATGCACATTGTCCTTAGTTATAATTCAGTGCATAGATGTAATGTATTTCTGGTTTCCCTCTCTCTGGGATGCAGTGTACCATGCGCTGTCTCTCGTGCACCCACACCCTCTCACTGGTGCTGTGCGTCCTCGCGTTGACTCCCGCGACACTGGAGGCGGGGCCGGAGACGCTGTGCGGGGCGGAGCTTGTAGACACGCTGCAGTTTGTGTGTGGAGACAGGGGCTTTTATTTCAGTAAGTGCACATTTTATTTATTCATCAACTGCTGCTTTTTCTCTTCCTCTCTCTCTCTCTCTCTCTCTCTCTCTCTCTCTCTCTCTCTCTCTCTCTCTCTCTCTCTTCCTCTCTTTCTCTTTCCCCATGCACTAATGCGCCACTCATAAATAAGAAAAGCATCAGTTTTCATGTCTTGCTGTCCAATTTTCCAAAAGTTTCCCTCCGTTCTGCTTTTGCTTTATTTGTCTCAGTTATACTGGATAGAAAGTTTACAATCTAAGTAATCTACTGATGCCAAACACTACTTAGGCTACTTGTCAGTGCATGTTTTTAGACATTATGAATGATTCATCAGTGCATGATGTTTATATGCTTTTACAAAAAAAAAAAAAAATCTGTATACATGAACTCGCCTCGAAAATGACTTATTCACAAATCCCTCACTTTTCAAACCACAGGGGTCCTATTCTGGTACCATATGTAATCCCTACTTTTCATGATCCAATCACTTTTCAAAGACTAAAAAAAAAAAAAAAGCCTGAAAATATGTCATTGTGGAAGTAAAATAGGTTGTGAATTCCACTTCACTTTAGATTATTGTAAGGTGAGCACTTGCAATGCCGAAGAGGCAGCTGGAAAAAATGCTGTGACTGATGCTCGTGTATTACATTTAAAGAAGATCAGCCAGCTGCTTTACTCCCAGAATGAGGTTGCTGGAATTTGGCGGACACGAGTAGGCAGGGTAAATAAATGTAGTGCACATCCAACTGAATATGGGGGACTTCCCAAAGAAAACCATTTTGAATCCTAGACTTAAATCTCTCTTTTTCCACAAGCCATGAGAACTGCTGAGTCTTGGGTTGTCCCAATCAGCAGTAGGAGAAATTCAGGAGTTCTAGACCTTGATGGGACTTGCTTTTTACACTTTGTTCATACACTTTGTGGACTCACTTTTCCTATCTTGAGCATGCAGTTAATTGAAATTTATTCTGTAATGTTTATTTGTCAATTAATCTGACAGGGTGATCTATTTGCGTACTAATAAAATAATAATATAAATCGGTTTTAATGACCTTTTTTTCCACATTTAATGTGAAATCAATCAATCAATTCATGAAACTGGATTAAAGTGACTTTTCACCCAAAAATTAAGATTCTGTCATTATTTAATGACCCTCAGGTCACTTTTTTCCATTTCACACAAAGTCAAATATTTAGCAGAATGTGCAAACTGCTCATCTTAAATGATGATTTGTACATTTAAAAAGTTTCATGCTGAATGTTTCTACCACTGACATTACTTCAGCCACATTTTAACTGCAACATGTAGAATAGCATATGAGTTCCAAACAGCATGGGACTGTATCTTTAAGGACAGGTAGTTTGAAAACTCAAACTGCATAACTATTTTGCAATGTCTACTAAGCAGTAACTAGATCAAAAAGTTTCTAATCTTAGACTATTTGTAATTTCCTGAAAAATCAATTGTCCTTTGTATGACATTCAATTTCAGTGTACCAAATGAGACCATGTGCAGCTATGATGTTTTAAACTTTAGCACATATATATTGTTATCTGTTTGAATTACCCGATGAGATATTTACGATGTGCAAATGGCTCAAGGAAGCATGAAAGTCTCGGGCCACTGATGATGACGTATGAAGTGATTATTTTGACAAGTGGACAGAACCCACTGATTCTGTGGAGACACATTTTATTCACTTACTTTAAAAGCGAAGCGAGATTGAACTTCAAGTTAGAGTTGACATTTTAAGTTTCCAGTCAACAACATTTGAGCTTTTAGTGGTCACAAAGGAGCTGGCTGGATCACTCATGGCTGTCAATGGGCATGTGTTTGTTTTGTCAGTACAGAGCCCAAAATAAATACGTTTATGCTAATCTGAACTTTCCATGAAATTATTGCATCAGCACGACAGATTCGGTGAAGAGCAAATAGATGATTTTATATAGATCATTTGACTTTGACCTAGTATGTAGTACAAAAACGGGGTACATTTCTTACAGTATGTACCCCGACAACCTCGTCTTTTTAACTCTTATTATACTGTATATCATTATTGTATATCTAACCCTGTGTTTTTGTTTGTTTTGTTGAACAAAAACCTGTTTTTGTTGGGGGGTTTTCTAAATCTGTTTTGTTTTGTTTTGTTTTGTTTTGTTTTGTTTTGTTTTGTTTTGTTTTGTTTTGTTTTGTTTTGTTTTGTTTTGTTTTGTTTTGTTTTGTTTTGTTCTCCAAAGAATTATTGTCACTTCTATAAAGAAAACATCTTTGATGGGCTGGCCTCAAACACATGAATTCAATAATAAATAAACTGGATTTATATATGTGGCAATTAGCATTGTGTTCAGTGACAGCTGCAGTGCAGCCCATCTCGCCAGTGCCCTTACTGCCAGTGGAACTCCACTCACATTTCAAAACTTCAGATTTCATTATCTTGATAGAATGGCCTACGACTTGGAAAATACTACTCGGTGGAAATTTTTTATTGAAACAAAATGTGGCTTTTTGAAGACACAGTGAAGAGGACGACACAGAAGAAGAAGAAACTGACAGTGCAGTCATTTTTTTTCCCAGTTGTTAGCCTGACCTAGAAATCCTCAGTTGTCTTTGAAATGCCTCAGTGAGCCTTATCCCACATTGTCTTGGGTTATTGGAAAGGAAAGAGGCTTTTTTTTTTTTCTTACAAAGAACATCTCGTGGCCAGGACTGTTTGTGTTGACACAAAGCTGCTCTTTCACTCCATGGTTGTGTAGTCTTTTCCAGCAAATCACCTCTGACGTCTGCCAACAGGCTGAACGTGCACATCATGATGCATTCCCCAGACACAAACATACTGGGAATGCGGAAAGTTTTGGCTCAGTATGCGCTGTAAAATCACAATTTGTCCAGAGGTGGGTGCAAGTCTCCTCTCACACATTTGGAAGGACCTCTAATGATTTGGCACTTCAGGATGACAGGTGAACTTCTGCTGAAGGTTGCCTCGTTCAGAATTATGTGAATCCTGAATGGAATTATGTTGTATTCGAGTCATGTCTGGACATGCTGTGCTTTCAAGTGATTTTGGTCAGAATAAAATGTACTTTATGGACTATTTCATATATCTTTTTCACTTCTTGACAAAACAGGAAGCTTTTTAGTGCAAATGCAAGACAATTAAGAGCAAATAGTGCACATTATGTAATTGATGCTTTTAGCTATGTATTTTATCACTCTTGTGCTGCCATGGAGAATTATAGGAAATATAATTTGGATGCACAAGCCTGTGGTCTTATAAACCAGCTGAATAAATAGCATTTCTGGCCAGCTTTATTGCTATTCTTCATTAACAGAGCACAAAATGCCTGTAAAGTAAATTGTACCCCCAGCATTTATAATTACGACATGGTATGATTAGTACCAAAGAATTTTTGTCCATAATTCTTTAATTGATATCAGCTCAACTTAGAAAGTCTGGCCAATCACAACTCTATCATGGTTTTCATATGCCATCAACTTGCAAATACTTCAAACATTACTAAGTAGTATTATTAATCAATCGGTGATGAAAAGATTGCAGGTCATCTCCTCTCTGTAGCAAAGACCGCAAAACAGAATGGAGGTTCTGTCACAAACATTACTGATAGGACCACTTTTCAGTTCCGTTTGTCTGGTTTCATTATGTTTGAAGCAGCTGGAGAGAAGAACACATCAACAGCACACAGTCAGGCTTGGCTCTTGTCCTAGAGCAGCACCGGATTATGGGGGATTACAGGATGATCAGGATGATCAGGATGCCCCCTGCCCCCTGCACCCTCCCCCCTTCCGTCCCGTTGTTCTACTGGACACAAACAAGTTGCAGAGGGCACTGGGTATTCTGGGTTCGACACTTTATAAGCATTGGTTGAGTCTGAGTTACACGCAGACAAAAAGAGTTCTCACTAAGACTGCATCTAGAGACACGTGCCTATTTGGATTTTTGAGCCAAGTGCAAAAATCAACTATTTTTTCCCATTCACATATCTTTATTTGGTCAATCCAATTCAGTTTTACCTGTAGATCATTTGCTCTAAAAGGAAACTTCTGTCATCATATTCCCTCCCTCCTATTGCTTGAACCTCACATGACCTTTGGAGAAAAATTGTTATTACTTTTAAAGGGGTCATGAACTGCCTGTTTTTATTTTGTACTGTTACCTGAGGTCCACTTATAACGTTATCAAGATTTTTACCTCACAAAACATAAATTAGAAGTAATAGGCTATTTTCTGTCCTGTTTTAACTCCCTCATCAGAACGCTCTGTTACTCACACTTGTGTGTTGTGACATTACTATCGGATCCAATATAGTCGGCATAGCATCTTCTTTCAGTTTCACTCTTTCTGAAAATCCCACGTCGAATTGTGTCTTGTTTGTAAACGAATCTGCGGTGAAATGAAGTGTACAAAGGACCTAGTTCTTACTGACTAGGTCTGGAACTTAATTAAAAATAATGTTCATCCACTCTTTCCTAACGTTAGGATCAGAAGGAAGGCAGTGCAAACACCGAACAAAAAATGAATTTCTATTAATGTATAACAGCAAAACACCCTGGTTAAAACATTTCAAAACATTTTGACAAACAGCAAACCATTACTTGGCTCCTGACAACCTTTAAACACCACAAACAGTTCCTATTCAGTTGTTAATGTCTGCAAGAGCCAACATCTCTTTGCATAGTAAACAGTGGCTAAAAGAGCCAAGAGACACAAAAAAAAAAAAAAAAAAAATATTGGAAGGAAACTTCATCTTACTATAAACTCTTTGTGGTACCATTGATAAAGAGGTAGTTTCCAGGACTATAGCAGCTTTTATAGTCTCCAGTGAACAGTAAACTTCCTGACACTATGCAGGCAGCATATGGCAGCAGCTCCACGAACTCCCTGTTCTTTAATAACCTGAGCATGGCTATAAAACTCAGCTTCTTTCCAGCGGTGTTCCTTATTGGAATGTACTTGTTCTGATGCATGATGATGTTTAGTTGGAAGCAAAGGTGTCTACTCAAAGGTGTTAGGACACATTTGTGCATTAACGTTTGTGTGTTTGCAACACTGAAGCAGGCGGCACATTATTCTTAATCACTGTGATGGAGATATGTGCTTTGCTCAGGTTTCACAGCTCTCTCACAATGTTGTGAATGGATTGGTGGTTTTTCTGGGGGAGGGGATGGAAGACTGTCAGCTGAGCTGATAGATAATCTATCCCACAATGCAACAATCTTCAATAAATGCATGACCTAATCTGTGGACAATTTATATGGATAATTAAAAACACAAAAGATTGTTACTAATCTGCTTGTTTTACTGATAAAAAGAACAAAATATGAAAACAGGCCTGCAGAAGAGTGTTAGTTCATAGATGATCTAACAATAATACCTTATTTAAGGATTACAACTTTGACCTCTTAAAATTCAGCACTTCAAATCTCTGAAAAGCCATTTAAACCGATTATACTGCATTATAAGATGTGCTTTTGTTGTATATTGCATCTCTTGGGCCACCACTCAATGGATTTCATGAAGGTCATAAGAGCTATTTTGACAAAAACAGCAGATGTTAATTTTGGGAGTTTTTTTTTTTTTTTTTAGAAACAGATTAGAAAATCATCCAGAAAACAATTTGACCAGCTTGTAACAACCCGACTGACCGGTTTACTGCAAGATAAGTCTTGTTTTTTGTGTGTGTGCCACTTAGACTGTGTTTTATATGGCAAATACAAATACAAATGAACACCTGATTCAGATAGGAACATTTTATATTTTTTGTCATTTTTAGCATATGCTATAGGTGGTTTAGACATGGAATAAATGCCACGAAACTCATCTCTAACTAAGCTAAAAATCTGTAAGGTCACTGTTTCAATGAGGCAACTTGAAGGACATCAAAAGTGTCCAGTGTGTGAACACAATTCTACCATTACATTGTCCTACATAAAACTCTCAAAATGACCCAACTATATTGAAAGATAACAGCGCCCCCTAATCTCCCAGAAGTGTTCGGCACCCAAGAGTCTGCAGGGATGCATGTTTGTCAGAATTAGAGCACCTCTCTTTCCAAAACAACGCTGTCAGAGCGCAGCAAGTGGAAGGCAGAAGTTAATGCATTTTGTCAGCACTGGCAGCCCTGCGAGCCAAGAGCTATTAACTCTGAAAGGGAAAGGCATTTCCTCCTTGTAAATGCCATATTAAATTATTATTATTATTATTTCATTTGGTAACAGGGAAAAGCCTATTGGAGCTATATTGCTCTAGGTGAGTGGCGACTTGTAAATGTAGAGTGGGATATTTTTTTAAGGCCACCGGGAGATTGGCGACATGGAGAAAGAAACATTAACTTAGTCAGGTGTCTAAGTGCTACCTTTAACATAAATCCGTTTGGGATCAGACAACCCAAATCTTAAATTCTACACATGTAAGTAATCGTTAAACGTTATGTCTAGGACATAATAGTGCATTGACCTCATTGACAGCACACAAAATTTGTACGTATGAGGCAGTTTCATGTTCTTTCACATGGGTAATTATCACCTAGTTTAGCAGCGGCATTAACAACCACTCTGGGAAAAGCTCACAGTTCATCCTGGAACATCATTCTTCTCAACAGAGCAGGGGGTTTTTCTCCATAGGTTGATTTGACCCTCACAAGGGCCGGATTTGGCCTCCCAAACCAGCAGTCAAGTTTAAAGACATCAGGTTTGAAACTGCAAAACGTGATATTCTCAACATTTCGGTCAGTGTGACCTCCATTTAACTGGGGGGCTTGCCAAGAAGGGTCCGCTCTGTGCAAAGCAATACCCCGTAAATTTCACGCTGAAAAAATTCATGTCATTAACGCGCCCATATATCTGAAGAATCACAGCTACGGTCTGGCTGCTGCCCTAAGCTATTATAGCACTCATGACCGGGCTTTTAGCCACAGGTTACTACCGAAAGTTTTAGAGATTTAGCGTTTCAGAGCATGACCTTGCAGGCTGTAATTGTTCTTCATGAGCTGGTGCCATGCCAAGAATAAAATGGATAAAGGGCTTGAACTCAATGTGATGACAGGCTTTATTTAACGTACCTACGGACAAAATTTGAGCATGCTATTAAGTGCTGGCCTTCCCCCGCAGCAGAGATTTAAGAGTGCTTTCGCTTTTCGTATGCGTATCTTGCCCTCCAAAAGGTTATTTATGAATGTTATTTCTATGCATCCAACAGGCAAACCGACAGGATATGGGCCTAGTTCGAGACGGTCGCACAATCGCGGCATCGTGGATGAATGCTGCTTTCAGAGCTGTGAGCTGAGACGCCTCGAGATGTACTGTGCGCCCGTAAAGCCCGGCAAATCTCCACGATCCCTACGAGCGCAACGGCACACAGACAGTCCCAGGACAGCAAAGGTGTGCAGCAATGCTGATGATGACAGAACTAACCGTTCGCTAACCTCAGCCCTCTTGGCTAATGTCATTTGCACTGCAAAAAAAAAAGTCTTTTTGTTTTGTTTTCCATTAAAAAAGCTGATGTTATGAAGCAAAATAGAAGAAAATGTGTACTTCAGTCTCATCGAGATTTACGCAAAGATTAGCAAAATCCTTGTGTCAATATTGTAAGTGCCCCAGCAACAACTTTTACATGTTTTTTTTTATTAAAATTCTGCTAAAAACTTTCAAAACCCCCAGGATTTCATCCAACTTGCGTTAAAGAAAGGGCAAAAATAGATGGTGGACGGATGCTAAAGTATCATTGGTCAGTACCATTTTAAGGCAGGGCTTAGCAAAGGATGTTTGTAGCAAACAGAATGTTTGACACAATTATTCATTTCTGTAAAGCCTTGTGATGGATAATAGTTTATGAATGCATAACGGTGATTGCAGAATTAACTGACTAATTTGGTTGACAAAATGTCATATGAACTTTATTGATTGTGTTCCCCTGCAGAAACCTATATCTGGACATAGCCACTCTTCCTGTAAGGTAAGTCTTCCCTCAGTCTGAAAATTAGACATAATTAGCATGATGATGCTTGATTGCATATGTAATTGCATTCAAGCTTAGTGCATTTTCTGACATGGAACCTGTATTAAAGTAATAGTTCCCCAACATAAAAATTCAGTCATTTACTCACTCTTATGTCATTTTTAAACCTGTTTGACTGATTTTCTGGTAAATTTGAGCTCCAAAAGGACAAAAAGGACCAAAAACATACCATAAATGTGGTTTCCACAACTCATACTCGATGTTAAAGGGCTTCTAAACCTTTGTGTGAAAAACAGAACAAAATCTAAGCCATTATTTATCCATCCTAATTCTTAATATGGATGTCCAAACAAAACATTCTTTTGAGTCACATCTTCAATTAAATCCACTGATACAATTCACAATACCAGAATGATTCATTCACAAAACAGACTGATCCAGTTCTCATGTTTAAAACATTGACTTAGCGATCCAGTTGCAATGGGTGAGAGCTCACTAATGGGAAAAATCAGTGAATAATGGCTTACATTTTCTGTTTAATCGCACATAGAGTTGGAATATAGCACACAAGTTATACAGACCACTTTTAAGATACTTTCACATCCTTTTAGAAGCTTGAAAGCTCCAATCCTGCAATTGCATGGTAAAAACTGATAGGCACATTCTTCAAAATTTCTCCTTTTGTGTTCCACTCAAGAAAGAAAGTCATATGGGCTTGAAACAGATGAGTAAAATGACAGAATTGTCATCTTAGAGCTCAGCAAATAATGCTGGTACATTGTGCTGTGATACATATGTAAGGAAAAAGCAGCTCTTCCCTTACCCCCGCTGCCCAAATGTGGGCCATCCTTTTAAGTGCTCTCAGTCGTCCTCTCTCGAAAAAGAAAACCATTAGCAAGTGAACTGCCTAAGTGGTTTTTGTGGTAGACCTGCATGTGCTCTCCACAGACATATTTCTGCACCCATACGTCATGCACTGGAAGCCGAATCTAAGGTCACCTTGGATGTCTGCATGCTGAGTTCAGAGTCTGGCCCTTCACACCGGCCTTTGCATGCGGTTTCATTCCCAGCTCGTGAATTACACTTATTAATCTTGCTGCGGTGAAACCTTTGATGTGTTGCTTTGACAGTAGATTTCCTCAGCATTATGAAATAACACTCCGTTCACCAAACAGCTGTGTTGTTATGGGCAGCAGCAGTCGTTCTGCTCTCATTGAGTCGACTTTCTGCGTTACTTCTCATCATCTAAACTGAAGCTTACTGCCTTTCTCTTTCTTATTTTCAGGAGGTTCATCAGAAGAACTCGAGCCGAGGAAACACAGGGGGCAGAAACTATCGCATGTAGAGGACAGTAGGGCGAATGGCTGAGAGAGACAAGTGAAACTGTTGGACAGCGGAAAACGAGAGGAAAAAAAGACCGTGGTCTTCCAGGGACGTGCTCCACTGTAAAAAACATAACAAAACAAACAAACCCCCCCCCCCCCCCCAAAATACTAAAAATACAATTTAAAAAACGACAAGATACTGGATACTGTTAAAGCCCCATGTTAAGGCAAACAAAATCTGATGATTTCCATACACTTCACCATTCCATACTGGGGGAAAATACTAAATTAGCTGCTAAAAAAGTCAAATGATAACGGTTTATCCTCTTCGTGTGAATGGTTGCACTTAATGGATGCCGAAAGCTTTTTATAGTGGCAAAATATTAATGTTTGCGGGCACAGAAAGGAGTGAGATCACGGACCGTGGTGGCAAGAAAGGCTGTCAAGCCCGTTTGGAACCCTTGCAAAACCGAACTACGGCTGCACAGAGAGATGATGTATAAAATACAAATCAGTCTTTTCGTATTTGAAACGTTGTGCAAGACCAGATCAAGGGGGATTATACAAAAGCCTTATGCAGATGTGCTGAGGTGCTCTAGAGAACACATTTAGGATTGATGCAACATGACCTACATCCTGCAAAACACCTTGTGTGTGTTTTTGTTTTTTTTATTGTGTGTGAGGGATCTTTGCTTCTTTTTTAAAATAATTTTAATTGCATGGTTTACCTTCTTTAGAAAATGGGAGGTGAAAGCCATTCACTCGAACAGTTATCCGCATGCATTTACACCAGTGTATCAGCACGCACAGGAAAAACAGAGGGATTACAACAGAAACCACAACAGATGCAAAAAAATACTAGCAATTGCAACATATTCCATCAAGAAGAACATAATACTGTTTATCAAATAGGAAGTTGCAGGTTTGCATCTTTGCAGCGAAAGACTGGTGACATGACTGCAACTCACTAGCTGTATTAAAAGGATATTTCGCCCAAAAATTAAAATTGTGTCATTTACTCATTTTTACTTTACCCTCTCATGGGTTTACTTACACTATGACTTTTTTCAGTCCATTTCTGATGCTCATTTCTGCTGGGTAAAAGGCAGTTGTGACTTTATTTTGCATAATACAGCCTTATGGTTGACTATTTTAAACTGTCACATTTATTTTTGTTCGCTGAAGCAGAAATGGGCTTATATAAAGGTGAAATTTATCACTGAATATTGATTTAAATTTCTGGATTGCAGCGCACCAGTCATTTGGAATTATGTTTTATTTGCATTTACTGTCCTTTTTGAAGCTTTACAGACGTGGTCGCTATAAACTATGATTGCACTGCAAATATTAGAAAAAAAAAATAAAAATTCTCATTCTGAAAAAGAAAAATACCAGAACACCGGTTCATAAAAATGACATAAGGTGCATAAATAATGACAGAATGTTCTGTTTTTGGGTGAACTATCCCTCTACACCCCAGTTTAGGCCGTTTTCACAGTCCCTCTGCATGGTGATTTCCTCTTTTCTGACCCCAATGGATCACGTCAACCCACACTGTTTACTCTGTATCTATACTCAACCTATATTAACCTTTGCATTCTCTAACCATAATCGTATGTGATGGCATCATATAGCGGAACCATATAAAAGATCAACCCACTGTATAATGGTGCTATTTTGTAGTTTGTTACTTGCAGGGGTTGGCTGAAAACATGAAGCTCTATGTTGGAAGTCTTCCCTTTTGCACAGCCTTGTGGCCACCATTGTAATAATATTCTTTTATTTTTATTTTTAAGCTATTTCAATAAGGTTACAGTGTAAGCGAGCGAAAGTATTTTTGTGAGAGCTGTGAATGCATGGAAAAAGGAAAAAATGTGGTCCGAGATGGTTAATTGCTGTTTTTTTTCTCTCTACAGTTTTTAAATTATTATTTTTGAAACAATAACATCCCTATGCCAAAAAACTTGACAGCGTACTGTGAACTGCAAATGTCCGACATTACCAAGATTTTGACCATCACAAATTAGCTTTTCAAGCGCACTACATTCATTTAGACATCCTGGCACTGATTCTACAAGTCAAGTATTTGTAACTGGCAAGGAAATGGCGTAGTTTTCAGTTTTCAGTGTAATACAGACACAGTTACAGTACAATTCAACCAGTTAGTAACAGTGTAATTTGGCTAACACTGTACGACTCTATTCAGGACTATTGTTTTTCCTTTTCACTTGCCTATGTTTTTACTTATCAATATATCTGGGAAGGTTTAATAGGAAAATTGCACCAAAATGAAGTAAATTACACCATCATTGTTATGAAGAAAGGTTATGTTTTAACTAGCAGCACGTTAACCATTCGAAGAGAAATCATCTATAAACAAGATGATGCAGAAGGATAACATTTTCAGAAAGGTAACTATCCATTTCTGGACAACCTAAATTTGGGTCTTAAAGTGTTTGTACTCTTGAACTGGGCAGTATGCGTTTTATATAATCTCAATCTGAATTAAGAAACAATAGAATAATATAGAATCATATGCAATAGCCACCCAGAATGTCTATATAATGTGCACAAGTCTGATGTAATAGACCTCCAGCAAAAGGTCCTCACATAATACCAAAGACTTTGAATATTTAAGGTGGGTTGGTTATGGCTTTGTGGCAGATATCATGGGCAGCACTAAAGATAAAAACATTGTGCTTATTTTGAAGTTGTTCTGTTTTCGTTAAACTGAATGTAGGATTTTAAGACCGCTGCGGAGATTTGCAGCACTTTGCTTGAGTTTGATAGTTGTCATCAGAACATAAATCCAGAAACAGAAACAGTATGGAAGAACAAATATTAGAGGATTCTGGGCATTGATCATTAAAGCATTCTTTTGATCGTGAGGCTTTACTGGTGCTCAATTGCTTTCTGTACAAAATATGAAAATACTGACAGATTGTTCACCGTTCCTGCTGAATAAACCACTTGTCAAAACCTGACGTCTCAAAGAGTGATTATTACATAACAGGAGCTATACTTTTTATTTGCATAAGAGCCATGAACCAATATTTGTTGATTATTTGACAGTTTCAAGGGGGAGGGGCTTCTTGTTTATTGAGAGCATTTGATTGGGCAAAAATCTGTCAGTGCAGGATGAGTCATCTATTCATCCTTTTACCCAGAAGAAAAAGGCTTTTTTGTCAACTCAAAGCTAACACACGGACTAAAACTCAGTCTTTCAAGCAGAGAAGCAATGTTTCTGCCCTTTGCAAAGCACTTCGAATTATAAAAGATAATAAAGGTATAGCATTTTCCAAGCTGTACATTAATGCCCATTCACCGCATAACAAAGTGATACTTCCTAAAATATGACATGTTCTGCCAAGACAAACAAATCAGGCTGTGGCTGTACTGACAAAAAAAGAAAAAGCTGCACATTCAGCTCTTTCTAGGAGGCACTCAGTGACGGGACAAAGCTCTTGCAATCTGTCAGCACTTTTTAATGGATATATAGTGGAACAATCAAGCCTTTTAATAGATAAATTGGCCACCTGGCTTAGGTTCAGCAGACATAATTTGAAATGTAGAGCAGGCGACTGGCAAGCGTTGTCTTTATGGTATTTTGAATATTTTTTCATCCACTTTTCTTGGTAATACCAAATCAGTTATTATGCCCAATTAGATCAATTACAGTCTGCAAATTATTTTGGATTCTCAGAAAAACCATTTCTAAGAATTGGACCTGAGAAACCTTTCTAAGAATTGTAATAGACTGTTCAAACCTGAACTTTGTCTGAACAAAAAAAAATACATTATAAATGTGAGATGAGAAATAAGAAATATCAAAATAAAAGCTAATTCAAAATATAATTAATACTACAATAGCATATAGTATAAATAATACTAAAATAACTGAGCAAATTAGCATTAATGACTTCTGGCATCACTATCAAACACAAAACTATAGAAAACTATAGAATGGCTTCAGACATGAAATACAGTCATTTGAACCACTAGTTATAATGCTTTTTGACATTTTAGGAGCTTTAGGTCACCACGGTTCTCTATTTAGAAAACAATCTGCATGAATATTCTTCTAAACATCTCCTTTTGTGTTCCCTAAAGTACGTTTGGAAAAAAGTCACTTTTGTAAAGAAAACAAAAAAGGCCGCCAAAAACAAACAATCAGTAGATAATGCACTTCCAAACCACACTCCACAAAAACACTCAGTGTTCTTTGACTCCTATTAAATCTTGCAATGTTCCAACGACATTCTATTCTGTTATGACAACAGCAATGCACATTTCTTACACATATGACACGCCAATACCACCATTCCATATGCCATCCAGCAATGTAACCAAGGACAGCTGTTTGAAGGCAGCAGCTTCCCATCTGCTGGTCAGTTTTAGAGGGATTCTAGCTAAAAAGCAAGCTTTTGTATTTTCCCCAGACCGGGCCTACAGTAGCTCTCCGAGTGCCGAGTGCATCTAAGGACACGGTTCCTGGACCTAACCCTGAAACTGAAGCTCTGAGCCCATTCAACTTACGTTTGCTATTGTCTTCTCAATGACCTTGTGGTCTAATTCAGTTCTTTTTTACCATTTCCTAAATTTCCCCACAGTAGTTTCAGAAGAAAAAGAATTAATTTAGGGCTAAAAAGACATCTTTTCTCTGCTAATGAATACAAGGCATGAGTTAGCCTGCTGGAACGGATGGTGCATGAAGATTTGTAATAATAAATAATTAAATTAAGCATTCGTTAGGGAGCAGCAAGTATTTAAACACAGTCTTGACAGTTTTTTTTTTTTTTTGGACAGGTGCACTGCAACATCTGGCAGCTTTACAATATGGACTTGAACAACCATTGATGAAACGTATCATATTCATTTCAAACACCATGTGTTAAGAAATCATAATCAGATTCAGGTGTGTACTGGAACTTGACTGCTTTCTGTTGTTTGGTTTACTAGACAAATAAGTGACAGACTGCCAGTTCCACAATCAAACACAAGCTGTAACACTTTCTAACAAATGCAGCTGTGCTTTTGATGAAAGGACAATGAATATGTGGGAAACAGATGTTCTTGTGTGATTTAAAGTTATACAAGATGATTTGCACTGGTAAACAGACAGCTAGTAGGCTACAATGCATAAATGGTGGCAGCCTATTGAAATTCTCAAACAACAACAATCCTCCCACATTCTTCCATGGTGTCTCTTACTATTTATTTAGCCTATATACAGTACATAATACATAGCCTGGCATTTAAAATGACAACATGAAATCAATCCAATTGCTGTTATTGTTAACTAAGACCAAAAGAGTTTTTGTTCATTGAAATGAAGCTGAAATGAAATAAAACATTAGATGAACAACTTAAAAACTATATTAAAACAAATTGAAAATGTAAAGTTCAAAATATTAATATTATAACACATAAATACTTAAATAACACTACCTAATACACATACCCGATCTTATGTGTGATTCATGTATGCACCAAACAAACATAAAATAAAATATTCATCCATTTTTCTCTGCCTTTGATGAATAAAATCAAGTACTACATTATTTCATGTTGCATATCCTGTTGACCCTGACATTTGTTGCTTCATTCAGATTAAATGAATCGTGAAAGCCATTTCATGCTTTTAAAAACACACAGAGTATTATCAATTAAGAGAACAAAATACACAGATATCAAAACCTAACTCTTTATATATGATCTATAGATATCTACAGACCTGCAGTAATAACCCAAGCGCAACATACAGTCAACATACAACACTACACATGTACAAGAGGTAGCAGGCGACATCCACGCCCCAACACGCTCCCTTTCACCCTCTACCTCTAGATCACTCCCTCCCTCAGCAGTGGAAATTCACTGGGAGCTGATTGTGGCAAGAGTGTTGGCTCAGCTGCGAGCTTTAAGAACCCATGATGTCAGACCCATATTTTCCTTGGAGAGTTTCTCATCAGCTGCATTGTTCCTGGAAACCATGGTCTGTTCTCTGGGCAACAAAGAAGCCAACCCCATCTCGGTCCACCATGGTCCCGCTTGAGCCCCCATTGGCCCCTTTTGCCCTGAACCCATCATTTACTACACCATCAAACAACAGACGAGTAAAGAAAATAATCTGGTAACTTGATCAATGGGGAGAGCATCTTGGAATCGCGACCGAAAATTCTCCTGGTTTCCCAAAGGATGATCAAAAGCCGCGTTTTAACATCTTTGGAAAATAGAAACGTATGGTTTGTGATGATGTGTGTAACAAAATAGGACAGAGTAAACATGCCCGGACTTTTTGGCATCGGTGGTGACGATGCTGGTGATGACATCTAGCCAAGCGTCCCTGTTGACCACAAGACGCATTTGACCACTTTACAGCAGTGCCCCCTGATATGAGAAGCAAAGGAACTAAATGTTCCCGTGAGATGCTCCCTGACAAAGTGCTTGGTTCATCGGTCCCACAGCTTAAATCTTTCAGTCCATTTCCGCAGTCCTCTTTTTTGTTACATTATTTAAAACTCATCACACAGCTCTAGTTTTGTTGAAGAATTAATGCTTTTCCTCGAAAGAGAAGCATCCACATTTGATTTTCAGTTCAAACTGGCAATGAGTGGAATATCTTTGAGTCAGCGGCCATAATTGTACGTAACTATATCCCACATGAAAAAAAACTGTCATTCCAACCCACTCTCTTTTCCATTACTGGGTATTTCTGTTGCCAATTCTGGAGTGGACACCTGATCCATCAATGGCAAAGACCGTGAGGTGAGAGATAGGGCGAGATGGGGCCGTGGCAGAATCCAGGGCCAAAAGCGTGATTCTCTGTAACGGGCAAAATAGCCAAAATTCTGATGTCATTACATATCTTGTGTCACCGTTGGTAATTCCCATGCATAGTATTCAGAGGACACAAATGGATTTCCATTAGAGTGCAATGCTTAAATTACAGGATGTTCATGTCTCCAGTTTTGCGGCAAAAGGACAGACTTGTGAAGGAGCAAATCAACTGTCCCAGTCAGTCTGTATTCCCAAAGCACATACTACAAATTGCAGAGAGCTTTTGCAGTAGTTAGAAATCGGATAGCGGACGTGAGATACTTTTGGAAAGCTGACAAATCCTGCAGTGTCATGTGCTAAATGCCATCTAAAATGATTTTAAATTAGGAGCTAGTGATGAGGGAACCAGTCACAGAACCTATAATATACACTTTCATCGATTGAAGAAAACATGCAATAAACATTTGCTTTTAATTCACATGACTTTTGTTACCATGACTGTATCACTTCACATTAATAGAGCATTAATAAAGCAGTATCTCTCTAGTTAGCCGTCTAGCTAACATGTCAGCTACGCTGAGGTTGAAGCTTCAAAAACCTGGAGAAGAATAAACTGTAGACCACAACTGCACTCCAAGTGTTTCATCATGGTGGCAATTGAGGCATGAAAGGGAATCTACGAATGTTAGTTTGAAATTGCACATCAGAACATTAGATTATTGTGGTGAGGGTAATCAAAGGTGCGAAAAGGTCACTATGGAGGGTGAGACACGTCAGAAAGCAGAGTGGCAACATAGAAAGAGAGGTTACAATAACAGAGCGTCAAACTCTGAAGTTCAGTTGTACTCTTGCTGGAACAGTCGTGTCTCCATAGACCAGTTGAGTCCTTCAGTAGAGGCTCTCTCACTCCAACACAAATACTCACTAAATAAAGGCTGAGTGTTCCAAGTAAAATCACTTCAGCTGAGTTCAATAACTATTATTCATGTCCCATTTCTTCTTGCCTGTGCAACAGGCACCATGATATTAAAAAGGAAAGCCTTTATGTTTTCATAAGAACTGAAGAGGAGCCTTGGAGAGCAATGCGAGCCCACTTCTGATTTCTTATGAAGAACCCTACAGGACTAGAACAAAAAAGTGACAACTTAAAAACAGAAAAAAAGCATGCCTAATGCAGGTTTGTCAGACATCATCTAAGGTGCCAATAGTTACTTACATCTTGAGAGTGTGTACCAGTATTTCCTGTGAGCCCATATTATCTATCTGCAAGCAAATGACTCTTACGAATTGGATCATTTTAATGAACGAGTTAAAAAGATTACCAGACACATTTACCACTGCTCTGCAAAATTTAACAGGCGAGGGCCTGTCATTTCAATATATCAAAACATTTCCCCTCGGAGATTTCATAGTGACCTTCAGGAGCACTTGGTAATTACAGACAGGTGTGTTAGAGCAGGGTTAGAACTAGGTTAGGACTCTGCAGGTAGGTAGATCTTCAAGGACTAGACTGGGCACCCCTGGTCTATTGAAAGGACTAATAATCCACCTCTGACCTACAAACAAAAAAAGAACAAGAAGATAATAGATGATACAGTGAGAAGACGGCACCAAGGGAATTGGAGTCATCTGATGGATGACGACATCTCGCAACAGGTATACTTTCCTTCTTTGAGGCTCATATTGTATATGTTTGCACTGGATCATTACCACTGTTCAGACAAAATGTAACCTCAATGTACAACCTTTGACCTGCTGCATGAGCTTGACAAACTAAGTTATGGCAGGGGGTACAAACGCTATACTGGAAGGGGATGCCCTTTCTCCAGATTCACAATGAAATGCTGACAAATGTTATTTGGCCTTTTACAAAACCACAGAGTGGGGTCTTTTAGAAAAACGAAAACCATTCAAAATATAATCCTCCTGGTTTAAAACATCTCCCAATATCCTCCCTGTGGATGGGCATCCACCTCTTGTAAAGGTGAACGACTTTTCACCAAAGGAGAGCAACGGAAATCATCAACTCATCATCATCAGGTACTATAAAAGCACACATCTGATTCTCAGTGGACATGCGAGTGCAAAGCCAGGTTCCTGCAAGCAAATCAACCATTATCACCCAAGATCATGGCATCTTCCTACACGGTCTTCTTTGCACTTGTACTTTTATTCGAGTTGACTACAGCTTTGCCCAAAGTTAAGATGGATGAAGAACGTACAGACCAAGATAGACTAGTGTCGATAATAGGAGAAGACGATGTAAGCGAAACTGGACCTGGGCAGGTCACCTTCAGAAGACACCCCATCATAGAGGGCAGACTGGTGGACGAAGATGGGACAAAACGCATCTTCATACTTGCCGTAAGTGTTTTATTCATTTTATTTACACTCCTACTTTAGGTCGGAGATTCCAAGATTGTATTTGCCAACATCTACATGCACTTTAAATCAGGAAATCGTACCAGTCCGGTTCTGTTGGTGTGGTATGAATCAGATGACCTTTCTATGGGTATCAAACGGAGCTTTCTCAATTCAAGGCTGAATTGTCCTCACATTGCTACAATTATCAGTGTAGTAATGGAACAGAGGACTATGGGAAGGACACGGTCACAAGAGGGGAAATGGAATCTATGGATAAAAGGGCCCACAGTGATATTGTGAAAATTGGCTAAGCGAGACATGGGAAACTTTGGTCGCAATTTGACACATTTCTTCCATGTGGGGCTCCATGCGCCGGCTTTGCTCCAGTAGTTTGGGAGCAGTTATGGAGAGGGATCATGAGGCTGCCCTTGGGCGTGTGTTGTTCGAATTAACTTAAACATCTCCAGGTGTGGTTTCAGACTTTCATACAGCAGGAAAAATGCCTGTAGAGGGAGCAGTGTTTTGGGTTTAGCTTGGGCTGCGTCTGTTCAAGTGGCTGTCCCGCGTTCTGATGTGCTGACTAAAAATTCCTTTCCCTTTTCCACCAGGACACAGGAGTAAAAAGGTCTGTTGGGAGGGAAGCAAACCCTGCCTTTTCGAGAACCTTCCCTGTGCTGCCGCTGCCGCCGCCGCGTGGGACGGATCATGCTCTGGATGGATTCAACATGAGGGATGAGCGACATAGCATAGATGATGTCATTCCCGTGGGCAGGAGGGACATAGACAGTAAGCACTGCCAAGTTTCTTATCGTCCAATCCTCTTCATAGACATTCTTACATAGCCATGAAAGTAACCTGATATGCTTGAGGATTACTTTATATATGTGAAATGATTCAAAATGTATGTATAGTTTCAAACAATTTACCCGGGGATGAACTGGCCAGGCCGTCTCCCTGCCCCTGTACCGAGATGCTGGTCTTCCTCATTGAAGTGTGTTCAAAACACCTCTACAACTGGAAAATCAGACCAGCAAACCATCTTAGGTTGTTTTAATCTTTATTTCAGCAGGGAATACACCAGTGAGTAAACAAGTAGCCTTCCAGTTACATTTAATGCTAAATTTGTTTTGCTCTTCCTGTTCTCTTCACAGTGCTGAGGTGCATGATAGGGAGAGTATACAGGCCCTGTTGGCAAACTTGAAAACGGAGCAGCTGACAAAGCACCTGCATGATTTTCCCAGCTCTCCCCTGATCCTGAAAGATACTCCAAATATAAAGATGACAAACACACTTGTATGATTTAAAAAGAACTGAAATAAAAATTTATTAAAATCTGCAAAGTACGAGTCGAGTTCAAGGGGAACAGAAAGCATTCATCATGACTGTCACACAATCCTAAAATAAAATAAGGTTCCTTCTCAAATGTGCACACACACAAATATACACACACATACACATCCCGTCAGTAATAATCTGGAGAAGAGTGACCCGATTTGTATTAAAACCATTTATATGGCTATTTCACCCAAAAACAAAAGGTTTAGAACAACATGAGTGCAAGTAAATTACCAATTTCAGGAGAACTGCCTCTTTAAATGCATTTAGTCTACTAATAAATAAAAACTTCACTGCCAAAACAGAGCATCATTGGGGAGTAAATTACAGTCTGAAAAAGCCAGTGAGTTTGCCCTGACCAGCAATGAGCTTCTTGCCGGCAGCTTTAACGTTCCTTTTCCCCGAGCCTCCGGCGGGAGCCTTGGCAGGGGGTCTTTTCTGAGGGGGCTGGTTCTCTTCTCTTCCTTGCTCAGCGCACTCTCTATTGGCGAGCTTTCTCTTTGAGGTCCCAGTTGCTCTTCTGAGCTGTTCTGGCTGGGTCCCCTTCCCACCTGCTCGGTTCCAGGCATTTCCACTATGTTCCCCCAGAGCGGACTGGCCGGGACCTTCACGCCTTAAGTTAGTGGCCTCTGGGTACATATCCACAGAAAAACAAGAAAGGGGGGACAAAAGAAAAACATTGGACTTTGAGAACAAGGTGAAACAATGAACAGGAATAAAAAAGGAGGGAGGGCTGAGGACGGAAGGGTAGAAAAGGTTATGATGAAATTGCTGACGTTAGTCTGCACTTTAACAGGCGGTGTGTTTATTTTACAGCGCTGAAACTGAACATTTGTCATGTAACCTGGTGGAGCGAAGCCCGCATTCCCACAAAAATTGAGCGAGGGGGGAAGAGGAACATGTGCTCTTAAGAGTTTTTACAACAGATGTGGGGGCAGCCAGGTTTTATGGGATGGGGAATCGTTTAAAGGTTGATCTTAAGTACCAGTCCCCAAGCAGGGACTGGGCAGGGATCGAGGCCTGGGCTGTGGAGGTGGACCTGGGCATCTTTCCGACCGTGTGGCGTCAGAAAAAGGGAGCTCTTCTGCGTGTGTGTGCGCAGCGAACAGACCAAGCATGAAGGTTATTCAGTACACTAAGAACTGAGCCCCCTCAAAAAAAAGAAAAAAAAAAGGGGAAGACAAAATTATTATTATTAATTATTATATATTACTTAATGAATGCACATTCCTTATCGATCGGTTGCAGTGGGTGGGACATTCTCAGACATTTCTAGAGAACACGTGATAGGACACGAACCTGTGGCATCATCATAAATTTTGTTCTGATTTCTTAGAAGAGAAAGCCTACACATTTTAAAATCATTATAGCAGCTAATGTTTCATTTTGTCACATTTTAAAAGGACACAGCAGCATCTGCACGGTCTCAAAACGAATACACAAGGACTAAGAGTGACAAAACTACTTTTGCATAGCATCTTTAAATGTGGCAGAGGCACTACCTTTGAGAGTGATGTCCATCCCAGTGGGGTCATGCTCTTCCTCCACAGTCACTGGTAAAGGGACGGGTTTTTTGGGTGCAGGGAGCACAAAGGTGGGAAGTTGGCTGGTGCTGGGGAACTCCAACACCCGGTTGAGGGGCAGCTCAGCATCGGTGTATGTGCATGCAAACTGAGAGCGGATGGTTGGCCGCACAACCTTTAATGAAAAAAAAAAAAAAAATATATTATATATATATATATATATATATATATATATATATATATATATGAGATGTGTTGTTATTTTTGAAAATTCACTTTTTTTAAACTGCAACAACAGCTGAAAAAAAAAAAAAAGACTTGATTTTTATTCCAAAAATAAATAAAGATAATAATCCAAGACTAACTAAACCTTAACAAAACCTTATGCACATTACCAGCTTGATAACATGCCATAGGTTTAAAGGGATAGTTCACCCAAAAATTAAATTTGTGACATGAATTACTCACTCTCATGTTATTCCAAACCCGCAAGACCCTCGTTCATCTTCAGAACACAAATTAAGATATTTTTGATAAAATTCGAGAGCTCTCTGACCCTGCATAGACAGCAACGTAAATGACACGTTCAAGGCCCAGAAAGGTAGGACATCATTAAAATTGTCCATGTGACATCAGGGGTTCAACCGTAATGTTATGAAGCTACGAGAATACTTCTTGTGTGCAAAGAAATCAAAAATAGCGACTTCATTCAACAATTTTTTTTCTCTTCTATGTCAGTTTTTTGCATGTGAAGTGTGTTCACGAGAGTACCAGTCATGCATGTGATGTTGCTGACGCAGGAGCCGTAAGCATGCATCGAAGACTGACACGGATTGAACAGTGGAACCACTGATGTCACATGGACTATTTTAACAATGTTATGCAGGGTCAGAAAGCTCACGGATTTCATCAAAAACATTGTTTTCCGAAGATAAACTATGGTCTTTCGGGTTTGGAACGACATGAGGGGGGAGTAATTCATGACAGAATTTTCATTTTTGGGTGAACTATCCCTTTAAGTTTGTAAAACATAAATATTAGCAATGAATGATGTATGGCACAGTGGCACTGCAGCACTGGTACAACAGAACCAATGACGTTGTCCAGAAGCACTCTGACACGATCCTCAGGTCATCAGTCCGTCCTTATTTTTGAGCCCTGCTGATTTAACTGGATGGACATGACCACATCTAAAATCTTATTAGAATGAATACACAAAAAAAAAAAAAAGGGATAAATATTGCGGTCCAGAGGCTAGCGTGAGGAGCATGAAAGAAGGAAATGGTAGCTCGCACAGGCGTAGTGAACCTCTAAGGTCTCAAGGGTCTCAGAGAAGCGCTGATCCACCTCTTTCAGGGCCTTTGATCCATCCCTGCTAAGGATTATCAGGATTCAAGGCTCTCTCCCTTCAGGCTAACCGGCCACAGTAGGAGAGTGGAATTCAGAAAAGTAAAAAAAATAAAAAAATACTGCAGGCATAGTTGGGTGGGACTACAAAAGCGTAGAGAGAACGGGTGGTGGGTGTATGTAAGGGGGGATCAAAGTTTGAGTGCAGCTTTTTCAAAGCACTTTCTCAAAAGAGCACCTAAAACAACAGTATTGCTCAGACTGGGTGCTTTCATATGGGAGGCTTATATGGTACGTTGGGCAGCCCTGACTGCATGCCAATAGAAAAGCCAGCTACTTCCTCTGATATGAACGTCATCATTAAGCCCTCAATAAGATGAGGTGTGTCTGTGTTTGTGAGGCACACAATGAAATGACACTTGGTTGAACAACACCTGTTTTGGGACAAACCCACCGAGCCAGCTGACACAGTGATATTAAGTGGTGAGCTGAGACACATGAGTGGTCAAGATATTCACTTGGTAGTAATGTGTATCCAATGAGTCGAATCAGGGGAGGGTCTCTGATTATATATTACTGTCTATGTCAGCATTTTATTGAATGTTGAATAGTAATTATAAAAATAGCCACTATGCATACATATCCAACGTGTTTCCCTGCCTTTTCTGGCCCAAGACGCTGTTATGGCTTCAAGATTCCATTCTAGACCTAAATGGTTTGGAGAATGGATGGATTATTATTTTTTAAACCATTAGGTTTAAATTAATATTAAACAACGTTTAATACTTTTATTACACCACAATTTTTTAGAATAAACCATTTTTAATAATATTCTATTATTAATACTTACTAAAATCTTATCATTCCACTTACACCTGTATTTACGACCATCCATTTGAGATTGGGTGACCAGATGCAGATCTTAATACCAGAGGCCTGCTTTGAGTGTGTTTTAATGAACATTCTTAGCAGGAAATATACTAACATTACGTAAAAAATGTACTACCATCCTTTTATATGCATAATACTGGCCCTCAGTGTATTGACTGGGGTTCATTATGAGTTCATTAAACCTTACAACATAACTGTACTCAGAATAATCTGTCTCTGCAGTCTTGCTGCTGGAGGAACCTCTTGATCTCTCCCCTTGTGCCAATCGACGTCAGTTTGTGATGAAATTATTGGAGTACGGCTGGATAAAGTCATTCTGCAGACAACAGGAAACAATAACCTTTCAAGTTTCCCTTGCTAGCTGAGTAACGCCACTGATATGGCATGTTCAAAGTGAAATTGATGCAGAAAGCTTCCGCCCGTCCAGTTCAGGAAGCGGTGAGCTGCCCGGGGACCATTACCGCTCACTAACACAGGAAGGCGGCCAGAAAGTGGAGGTCTAAAGAGACATCTGCTAGTGCAATCAAATAAAGAAGCCTTTTAACAAAATGTGCCTAGCATACATGTTCACAGAGCACTCACCATTTCTAATTGGTGAAGATGCCCAGTACTAAAAAAAAAAAAAAAAAAAAACACACAACAGCTTAACTGCCATTTATCACCACATTTAAAATGTGTTAGCAATTCAGAGACTAGTTCAAATTGGTTTCAAAAACAAGCTTCTTGACAGACATCATTTTGTTTCATATTAAGAGATTTATATCTTTCAAGAATTTTATGACCAAACAGTAAAATAAAAAAAATAAAATAAATCTTATGAGGCCAAGAGATAATACTAAATTTTTAGCACATGCGAATGTAATCTTTCTTCTCACAGCCCAGCGGGGCATTTTAAAAGTTTTCTGGAAAAGATAGGCTTTAATTGTGCAAGTGTGCATCACTGCCAGAGGTTATTGGTTAAAGTCTGGAGTGTACTGTATGACACTAGATTTCACACTCCGTGGTTGTTTTTATATAACAGGAAACCTGCTGCACAAGCACCATGCATAAAAAACAGCTGTATAAATTTGCACATTACAAAACAGAGGAAGCAAAGATTTTTAAAAATCAAGTGTCACATTCAATTTCGGTTTGACCGCTATTTGAGACTGGGGTCTCTGCTTACAGCCCCTATGATTCTTTACCTTGGACTTGATGTGTTCTTGTTGGCTCAAGACGCGGTTCCGTAAAGGCTTTGGAGAAGATCCCGTGGGAGCTTCGGGAGATCTATAGGCACAAAGTGGAAAGCGAACAAGCTGAATATTCAAAGATTAAAACAAGGTGTTGACATGCAAATCAAAATGATACAACAATTAAATTGCAAATGCTTAATTAGTCAAATAAACATATACGCAAATTAACTGTCACACCTTAAGTAAACTGAGAAAATAGACAGGAAGATATAATTTTTTGCCATTAATTTGTTTATTATTAAAATATTTAATGAAACAATATTTTTAGCATTTTAAATTCATTTAAAAAAAATAAATAAATTAGGATCCATTGTTGCCCTATGACAATAGTGTGCAATTAATATTATTAATAAAATGAATGAAATATTTTAATGCATCCAATTAAGCATTATTTTTATTATTATTATTATTATTATTATAATACTTAAATTGAATGAAAAAAAAAAAAAAAGTGCATGTATTTTTGTCCTATGACCATATTTAACTTTTAAATAAAAACACTATTACAGCAAAGTGGTGTAACTCACTTGTAAAGGGTAAGAAGACAAGCTCCAGAGCTGCCATTAAGAACTGTATGATCTTCAGAGAGCAGTTCCGCCTTGTTCCTGCAGGGCGGTGCTAGCGCTTCTTCATCCAAAAGAGTCATCAGAACCTTCACAGTCTCTCGTCCCCCATAGGCAGTGGAGTGGTTAATAGCATACGCTTTGGGCTAAAAAGGAAACATCTTGTGTATTATTAATGAGTTTGGAAGAAATATTTGGAGAAGATAAGAGTACATGTGTTCTTTTTTTACCCTTGCTGGACTGATTCCCGTGCCAACTGCTGAATGCGTCTGCATGGTGTGTATTTGACTGATTCTTTCCTTGAGACTTTTGGCTGTATCCTCTGCTGCAAGGTACACTGGATCTCCATTACTGCGGCCTTTGACCAGAGCAGCTCTAAAACTAGACACCAGCTTGGATCCAGCTTCTCTGTTGGAAGAAAACAGTGCAATGCAGACAATTAAAAACACACATTCTCATATGTTTGCAGTCCTGAAGGTGCAGTCACAAACTTTAAAGGGGTAGTTCACCCAAAAATGAAAATTCTGTCATTAATTACTCACATTGTTCTAAACCTGAGAGACGACAAAACCTCTAATGTAGGTGGTTTTGTTAGCAAATCAACAAGAAGCTTCATTTGCAGTGTTGTGGGAAATTGCTGTATATTTAACATTCTGAACACATTATTCAGTGATCCCACACATCTTGACCAATGAATTTCCATGATTTTGTTCATAAACTTTCCACTTTGTGATTACTAGATTTTTACAGATTTGCTAATGAATCATTCAAATCGATTTTTGAACTGTTTTGGCTTTAAAAACAATGATTCACACACAAATAACTATGGCTTGCCAGCAAGTTTCCAGATCTCTGTGCATGTTTTAGATCCACGTCTATAAATTGCCTATACTACTAATAGATTATTACTACTATTATTTACAACATTTTCATAATTGAACTAAAATATTTAAATCAATTCATTTGTATATAATTAATGTTATTAATTCCAACAATAATTCATTTTTATTATCATTAAACAAAAATCAACAACAGTTGACTATAACTATTAAAATAAAATAAAATCCCATGGCCTAGAAAACCTGGTTTTAAAAATACAGTGTTTCCCGGTTTCCCATGAATGTCGGACTCCTGATTATTAATTATTTGTTATATAAAGAGGTTTGCTGCATAGAAATGATTTTGCTTGATTAAAATCTAGTGTGACCGCTCTATAAATCATGTAAAAATGCGGCCTAGGAGGGTCCAAGATGTTTTCGTGCCAGACTAGTGCTATTGGTGTACTCCACCTCACTTTGTGTGTGAATATATGAAGAGATTAATAAATGTAAACATTTGGGCTGCAGCGGGAAAGAGGCCGCCCTGAATCCCTGACCTTGCTTTTGTGAAAGGGAATTACAGTAACAGAATCATCTGGGAAAACAGATGTTAGCTGTTCGAGAGACCCCGATTCCCCCGTAAGGAGTGTTTGTGTGTGGTAATACAGTACTCCATAAGGTGCTGGGAGGTGGGGAACTGCACAGGCAGGGTAGCAGGCCGATGAAAGACCCCTTTTGGCTCACACTCTCTCATCAGAGAAAAGAGATGTGGTGGTGAACAGGACCACATGCAGCAGGTTCAAGGCACTTCCATCAAAAATGAAGTTGATGCACATGATGCACTGCAGGAAATGACCTTGCGTCCTTTCTGAATAACTTAATCATCCATTCAATTCAGCTCCATGTGTTGTGCTGCCAAACATCTAGTGGAGATTTACTTGGACGTTTTGAAGTGCGAGTTATCATGGCAAAATCTCACTGTTATGACGTTTAATCAGAGTTATCAAACTAAAGAGGGACAAAGCCACCATTTGCTGTTCGGTACAACACACTTTGATGTTCCTCAGATAAACATGCTTGAACAATTCAGGCGATTTCATTAATACTGGTGCAGACGTCATTAAAGGTTGCTTTTGAGAAGAGGATCATACATCGATACATGGCAGCAGGTAAAAGACGAGAAAATCCGTTTTTAAGATAGGACGAGACCAACAGATCCACAAATGCAGATAGCAAGTACATTTTCTTTGGGCAAAACAAGGTGATACAAAATCAAATGTTGTATAAATCAAAGGCTTTTCTACACTCATCTGGGGTTGTGTACTGATGAAAGGGAGACAGAAAGGAAGTCAAGGCTAGGTCATAATGGTCTTGGATTTTAATTCAAAGCATTGGCTATGTTCACAATATCATAATACTCATACTACTACTTAGGTTAGTACACAGTATGTGCAACATACAGGTGCATCTCAATAAATTAGAATGTCGTGGAAAAGTTCATTTATTTCAGTAATTCAACTCAAATTGTGAAACTTGTGTATTAAATAAATTCAATGCACACAGACTGAAGTAGTTTAAGTGTTTGGTTCTTTTAATTGTGATGATTTTGGCTCACATTTAACAAAAACCCACCAATTCACTATCTCAACAAATTAGAATATGGTGGCATGCCAATCAGCTAATCAACTCAAAACACCTGCAAAGGTTTCCTGAGCCTTCAACATGGTCTCTCAGTTTGGTTCACTAGGCTACACAATCATGGGGAAGACTGCTGATCTGACAGTTGTCCAGAAGACAATCATTGACACCCTTCACAAGGAGGGTAAGCCACAAACATTCATTGCCAAAGAAGCTGGCTGTTCACAGAGTGCTGTATCCAAGCATGTTAACAGAAAGTTGAGTGGAAGGAAAAAGTGTGGAAGAAAAAGATGCACAACCAACCGAGAGAACCGCAGCCTTTTGAGGATTGTCAAGCAAAATCGATTCAAGAATTTGGTGAACTTCACAAGGAATGGACTGAGGCTGGGGTCAAGGCATCAAGAGCCACCACACACAGACGTGTCAAGGAATATGGCTACAGTTGTCGTATTCCTCTTGTTAAGCCACTCCTGAACCACAGACAACATCAGAGGCGTCTTACCTGGGCTAAGGAGAAGAAGAACTGGACTGTTGCCCAGTGGTCCAAAGTCATCTTTTCAGATGAGAGCAAGTTTTGTATTTCATTTGGAAAACCAAGGTCCTAGAGTCTGGAGGAAGGGTGGAGAAGCACATAGCCCAAGTTGCTTGAAGTCCAGTGTTAAGTTTCCACAGTCTGTGATGATTTGGGGTATAATGTCATCTGCTGGTGTTGGTCCATTGTGTTTTTTGAAAACCAAAGTCACTGCACCTGTTTACCAAGACATTTTGGAGCACTTCATGCTTCCTTCTGCTGACCAGCTTTTTAAAGATGCGGATTTCATTTTCCAGCAGGATTTGGCACCTGCCCACACTGCCAAAAGCACCAAAAGTTGGTTAAATGACCATGGTGTTGGTGTGCTTGACTGGCCAGCAAACTCACCAGACCTGAACAACCCTCTTGACCCTATTGTCAAGAGGAAAATGAGAAACAAGAGACCAAAAAATGCAGATGAGCTGAAGGTCACTGTCAAAGAAACCTGGGCTTCCATACCACCTCAGCACTGCCACAAATGGATCACCTCCATGCCATGCCGAATTGAGGCAGTAATTAAAGCAAGAGGAGCCTCTACCAAGTATTGAGTACATATACAGTAAATGAACATACTTTCCAGAAGGCCAACAATTCACTAAAAATGTTTTTTTTTTATTGGTCTTATGAAGTATTCTAATTTGTTGAGATAGTGAATTGGTGGGTTTTTGTTAAATCTGAGCCAAAATCACCACAATTAAAAGAACCAAAGACTTAAACTACTTCAGTCTGTGTGCATTGAATTTATTTAATACACAAGTTTCACAATTTGAGTTGAATTACTGAAATAAATGAACTTTTCCACGACATTCTAATTTATTGAGATTGAGCACCTGTACAGTGTGCCAATGTTTTTGACCTGCAACGTCAGCCAAAAAGAGCAATATACAACAAACACTGTGCATGAAATGGAATAATGTATCTCGTAATGCAGTGTACTCTAGATCAGTGGTTTTCAAACTTGTTCCTGGGGACCCACAGCTCTGCACATTTTGCATGTCTCCCTAATTTACACACCTGATTCAGATCAGCAGTTCATTAGGAAAGAGCTCCAAGAACTCAAATGAGTGTGTCAGATAAGGGAGACATGCAAAATGTGCAGAGCAGTGGGTCCCGAGGAACAGGATTGAAAACCACTGCTCTAGATGACCTTCCATTTCTAGTGTTACTGATTAGAAGCAAGGAATATCAGTGATTATTTTTTGGTTGATTTGGCTTAAATAAACTTGCTGCAAACACAGTGACTTTATGCATCGTGGTACTCTTGTGAATGCGTGGAAACTTACAGGGAAGAGAAGAAATTGAACAAAGTCATTATTTTTGTTTTCTTTGCGTATTCTCATAGCTTCATAAAATTACTGTTGAACCACTGATGTCATGGACTATTTTAATTATGTCCTTGCTACTTTTCTGGGTCTTGAATGTGGTAGTTGTGTTGCTGTCAATGCAGGGTCAGAAAGCTCTCGGATGTCATCAAAAACATCTTAATTTTTGTTTCGAAGATGAACGAAGGTCTTACGGGTTTGGAACGACAAGAGTAATTTATGATAGAATTTTCATTTTTGTGTGAACTATACCTTTAATCATATTACTTAATAATATTATAAGAGTGCTTAAATAAATGCTTAAGGGTATGGAAGCTTTTTTTGCAGGACCAAGCGAGCATAAATAAATAAATAAATAAAAAAATAGGAAAATACATCAAAGAATAAATGACTCTCTAAAATGAATACAATTAATTTCTAATAAATTTAGTGCTGAATTAATTTTGTATTACTTCTTTGGCCTGTATTGGAACTCTGAAGGCAAACATCTACAGCTGACTTAAGACATTTGTTGTGTTCAGAACGGAATACTATGGATATGCATTTCCGATACAGGATTTAAAAAAAAAAAAAAAAAAAAAAAAAAAAAAAAGCATGATACGTACCTGGGATTAGGGGTTTCTCCCAGAACTTCTTGACACTGGTCAACAAAATTGAGAAACTCCGATAAACCCTTTACGTGCTTCCTTAAGGGGTGAGACTCAGGTGGAGCGTACCCCTTTCCTCCCAACTGTATGGTCCTGACAAATGATGTTACTGTCTGAATATACAAAAACGGCAATTATCTAGCATTCACATTATGGTTAAAAAGATAGTTGAACAAAAATGTGTGCAAATGTAAATTTATCTATCTAAAAGTATGTCACTGCAAATTCACCAGGAAGAGAGACGAGGCGCTCTCGCAGGCAGCATGTCTAAGGTCAGTAAAGGCGCTGTGACCCAGAGAGCGATTTGGGTTGTCCAGGGTGTATGCGAGGGCCAGGTCGTTCTTAGAGTTCACCAGAAGGCCCAAATAAGAACAGAAAACTCTCCTCACAACTCTCTGTATCTGCAGGAAAGGTTGAACACCTTAGTGGAATAATTGGAAATGTACTAAAACAAATGTTAACTGAGTCAGTTAGCTGACTTGGACTCATGTTGTATAGAGGACGGGCTTTTTCCACAGCCCCTTAAGCTTAAACAGGCCAGGCTCATAAACTTCATCACCCCCAGTATTACAGTGGCAAAACCCAGCGTCTTCTCACACATAAATCAGAGCCCAGCAGAGCAGCTGTGAACAGAACTGGGCAAGAGTAGCAGCAGTTTCAACACACTATACAAAGTGCTTTTAAGACATCCTGTTCTCATTTCGCGATTATGAATATGATATGATATTAACATTGTTCTGAATAAGAGGCACATGTAAGGGGGTGAAATATAACAGGAAACAAAAGGGGAAAAGACAGCCAGCAAAACAATACTAGAGTAAGATCCAAACATAAAACTAATAAAATCAGATCCTTTGCTAAACTCCACCCTCCTTAGTTACTGTCGCCAGGTGCAATAAGCTTTAAACTGTCATACAGGATACCTTCACTTAATTATTTTATAATAACATGCATTAATTCTATTAATGATAAATTTTGTAATTAAAGCATATTAATGACACATTTTACTAATACATATATATATATATTTTTATTTTTTTTTATTAGTCAAGGCCAAAAATATCAGCACCCTTGGTAAATATGATCTAAGAAGGCTGTGAAAATTAATCTCCATTGTTAATCCTTTTGATCTTTTTTTTTTTTTTTTTTTTTTTTTTGTTAAATTCACACAAATCTAACCTTTCATTGGATAAGAATTTAAAATGGGGGGGGGGATATCATTATGAAATAAATGTTTTTCTCTAATACACATTGGACACAATTAACGTCACCCTTTTATTCAATACTTTTTGAAACCTCCATTTGCCAGTTTAACAGCTCTAAATTTTCTCCTATAATGCCTGATGAGGTTAGAGACACCTGACAAGAGATCAGAGACCATTCCTTCATCCAGAATCACTCCAGACCCTTTAGATTCCCAGCTCCATGATGGTGCTTCTTCTCTTCAGTTCACCCACTCGTTTTCTACAGGGTTCAGGTCAGAGTACTGGAATGGCCAGCAGAAGCTTGTTTTTGTGCTCAGTGACCCATTTTTGTGTCGTTTTTGAGGTTTGTGTTTGGATTATTATACGGTTGGAAGATCCAAACATGGCCCATTATAAGATTTCTAACAGAGTCAGTCACTTGTTGATTTTTTTATCTGTTAGTATTTGACAGAATCCATGATGCCATGCGTCTAAACAAGATGTCCAGGACGACAGCAGTATATTTCAATGTACACATGGGGTACTTTTTAATCCCCGTGTTCACCAAACCCATCTTGAGTGTTTGCTGCTAAAAAGCTAATTTTTTAGATATCATCTGACCATAGAAGCCAGTCCCATTTGAAGTTCCAGTTATGTCTGATAACCGAATATGCTGGAGTTTGTTTTTGGATGAGCGAGGAGAATTTTTCTTGAAGCCCACCCAAACAACATGTGTTGATGTGTTGTTTGACAAATTTTTTTTATTATAGGTTTTCTGACCCCTGAGACTCAACTATTTGAGTTGTCATAACATTTTCTGTTGATTGGAAATTCTTAATTATTGCCCTGATGGTGGAAATGGGAATTTTCACTGCTCTAGCTTTTTTGTTAAAGCCACTTCGCTAATTTGTGAAGCTCAATTATCTTTTGCTGCACATCAGAAATATATTCTTTGGTTTTTCTCATTGTGATGGATGATTAAGAGAATTTGGGCTTTGTTTTCCCTCCCATTTATATTTCTGTGAAAAAGGAAGGCATGGCTGGATAATTTCATGTTCATAATCACCCTGTAGTGCTCAAAATTGTAAATGTGAATATACTTCAGAGATATTTTACTCATAAGAATTTCTAGGGGTGCCAATAATTGTGTCCAACATGTATTTGAGAAAAACAATTATTTCATAATAATATTTCCCCCTATTTTAAATTCTTATTATCCAATGAAAGGTTAGATTTTTGTGATTTTTTTTTTTTAAATAAAAGCTCAAAAGGAATAACAATGCAGATTAATTTTCACAGCCTTCTTTGATCATATTTACCAAGGGTGCCAATATTTTTGGCCATTTTAGGGGTCAGGTTATAATTGGGTAAAGGGTAGGTTTAGGGTAAGGGTTTGGGTGAGGCACTTAGTTCTGAAGGTTAGGGTTAGGGTAAGGAGCTAGAGATTGCATTGTGTCAATGTATGTCCTCACAAAGATAGCGATACAGAGTTTTTTTTTGTGTGTGTGTGTGTGTGTGTGTGCGCGCACGTACACTTGTTTATGCTACATTGTGACGGTAAAGACAGTAAAACCTGACATTTTTTAAATGCCTGTGAGGGGAAAATATTATTAAAAATAGTAAATGATGTTTATCTGAAAGTGTAACAATGCAAACAGGCTTTCTGTTGTTAGAGGATAAACAATATTGTTTGGCCAGTATAAAAGTAATAGAACTCCCAATAATTCACAGAAACAAAAATGTGTGTGTGTGTGTGTGTGTGTGTGTAAAAGTGTAAAATTATGTAAAAATTAAAACAACCTAAAACTAAAATAGTAAACATAAGTATTATATGAAATGTTATTAAATATATGCATTTACAATTTTAAAGTTTAAAGAATTAGGTGTTGTTCACAAAGTAAATCTCTCTTTTCTTTTTTTTCCATGCAATTCAGTAAATAAAGTAAGTAAGTGTTAAGTGCTTTGTTGAAATATTTGTGTTCAACCCATTTGCGGTCATTGTAATGTTTTGTGAATAAGAGCCACACACACACACACACACACACACACACAACCTCTAAATCTAGTCTCATGCTAATGCATCACCATTTACCTGTGGACTACAGATTGCCTTGTTAGATGGAGTTGCGGGACACACAGGAAGAGGATCCATTTTCTCCAAACTCTCCTTCTCACCAATGAGAAACTGAAACAGTTGCATCTAGATAAGACCGAGAACATGCCACAGATTAAAGATCTTTGGGCCTCAGATTTGGTTGTTCTTTTAGTCATCTTCCTCACTGGCAGCACTCACCGTGGTAAGGGGCTCCTCAGGGTCCTCATTTATCCGAAGCTCCTTGAACATAATGAAGACGTCAATCAAGTCCACAGTATTGGTGCGTTTCAAAAAGCAGTCATACTCTTTTCGGATGAGGTCATAGTTTTGTGGAAGAGGGATATCGCTGTGGGATAGCTGGAGCTTATCCAGAAGGAAGTATTTCCAGGCAGCCAAGACTTCACTCAAAGAAACACCAAAGTCCCCATGTTCCTGTCAGGAGCAGAGCAAACACAGGGACAAGCATATTACGCAGAACCACTCCACAGAAAATGTACAGATATGGAACAAATTGTATGATTCAAACTTGTGTGACTCATTCTTTTTCCTACCGCAGCACGTATAGACTGCAAGCAAACATTTACATTGAAAGTGGAAATCCTATAAAATGATGTTCCAAAGTCCACCTATGAAAGTGTGTTTTTCACCCACTTTCTTAAACAAAATTATCAGCAGAAGAATTCCAGTAAAATTGTGTGTGTGTGTGTGTGTGTGGGGGGGGGGGGGGGTCTTCCAAAGATCATTTGACCATCTGTACAAAGTTCACATAATCAGTGTCACATATTTAACTTTTAATTTGTGATATAAAATATTTACGATGTCAAAGAATAAATAAATAATTTCTCATGTACCAGCATACACCATATACACTTTTTCAATAAAACAAAATACAGCATTACTACAAGTAAAAATAACAGTTTTCTGTTTATACATTTTAAAAATGTAATTTATCCCTGCGATGGAAAAAAAAGAAAAAAAAAAAGAAAAAAAAAACTGTATTTTCAGCAGCCATTACTCCAGTCTTCAGTGTCACATGATCCTTCAGAAATCATTCTAATATGCTGGTTTGGAAACTTTGAGGTGTGTGTGTGTGATTATATATATATATATATATATATATATATATATATATATATATATATATATATATATATATATATATATATATATATATATATCACTGATTACAATTATAATCAGTGATATATATATTACACACACACACCTCAATGAATTGGAAATTAGAATGTCGTGGAAAAGTTCATTTATTTCAGTAATTCAACTCAAATTGTGAAACTCGTGTATTAAATAAATTCAATACACACAGACTGAAGTAGTTTAAGTCTTTGGTTCTTTTAATTGTGATGATTTTGGCTCACATTTAACAAAAACCCACCAATTCACTATCTCAACAAATTAAAACACTTGAATACGGAAAATGAAATCAGAATCTTTAAAAAGCTGGTCAGCAGAAGGAAGCATGAAGTGCTCCAATATTTCTTGGTAAACAGGTGCAGTGACTTTGGTTTTCAAAAAACACAATGGACCAACACCAGCAGATGACATTGCACCCCAAATCATCACAGACTGTGGAAACTTAACACTGGACTTTAAGCAACTTGGGCTATGAGCTTCTCCACCCTTCCTCCAGACTCTAGGACCTTGGTTTCCAAATGAAATACAAAACTTGCTCTCATCTGAAACAAGGACTTTGGACCACTGGGCAACAGTCCAGTTCTTCTCCTTAGCCCAGGTAAGACGCCTCTGACGTTGTCTGTGGTTCAGGAGTGGCTTAACAAGAGGAATACGACAACTGTAGCCATATTCCTTGACACGTCTGTGTGTGGTGGCTCTTGATGCCTTGACCCCAGCCTCAGTCCATTCCTTGTGAAGTTCACCCAAATTCTTGAAATCAATTTTGCTTGACAATCCTCAAAAGGCTGCGGTTCTCTCGGTTGGTTGTGCATCTTTTTCTTCCACACTTTTTCCTTCCACTCAACGTTCTGTTAACATGCTTGGATACAGCACTCTGTGAACAGCCAGCTTCTTTGGCAATGAATGTTTGTGGCTTACCCTCCTTGTGAAGGATGTCAATGATTGTCTTCTGGACAACTGTCAGATCAGCAGTCTTCCCCATGATTGTGTAGCCTAGTGAACCAAACTGAGAGACCATTTTGAAGGCTCAGGAAACCTTTGCAGGTGTTTTGAGTCGATTAGCTGATTGGCATGCCACCATATTCTAATTTGTTGAGATAGTGAATTGGTGGGTTTTTGTTAAATGTGAGCCAAAATCATCACAATTAAAAGAACCAAAGACTTAAACTACTTCAGTCTGTGTGCACTGAATTTGTTTCACAATTTCCACGACATTCTAATTTATAGAGATGCACCTGTATATGTCAATACATGAATTGTATGTAAAAAAGAAAAAAGAAATTTACTTTGTGAACAACACCTAATTCTTTAAACTATAAAATTGTAAATGCATACATTTAATAATATTTCATATAATACTTGTTTAATATTTTAGTTTTAGGTTGTTTTAATTTTTACATAATTTTACACTCTCTCTCTCTCTCTCTCGCTCTCACACACACACGTTTGTTTCTGTGAATTGTAGGGACTTTCCATAGACTTTCATTACGTTTATACGGACAAAACAATATTGTTTATCCTCTAACAACAGAAAACCTGTTTGCATTGTTACACTTTCAGATAAACATCATTCACATTTACATACACACATATATATATATATATATATATATATATATAAGTAAGTGTAAGTAAATTTTCTCTATCCATCGTTTTTCTATTATATTATAATAAAAACTTTTTAATAAGAAATAATGTTGTTACAAATATACCTTATTACTTACCCCAAACATTTGAAAAGTAGTGTATATGCATTTACAGACCTGAAATCCATGCTTTTGTGCTTTTAGCCAATAACGAATAGTAATAACCCCAGATACCAAAAATGTGGAACAAGTCTTCAAATCAAGTTTCTAACAAATGCAATATTACCTGCTTGTTGACCCCAGCCATAGCAAGTTGTAGAACCATCAGCATCCCATCAGCCCCTTGGATGGTGGTCCTCTCGGAGTCTAACACCCTGTGACATTCTCTCCTGAAGACCTTGGTCACTGTTCTCAGGCTTTCCTCCATAACCACCATTATTCAACGTTTACAAAATGAACTGCAGGGCCAGAAAATTGAGTAGGTCAGCACTGAAATGATGATGAGCAGACAGCAGAACATACATGAAAGCCAGCCAGCATCACATATAACTTTCCAAATCTACCACTGAGCTAGAACAGAAACTCCGAAGACATCAAGCAAATCACAATAATATTCAGGAACAAGAGGAGCCCCTTTGCACTTTATTAGCAACAGAACCTCTTAGGTCAACTTACCAACACTGATATTTAGACGCGTCCTAGGTCTCTAATGTAAAACACATTGGAAAACAGACGCCTGTTAGATGTAAGTTATTATAAACTGGTCCGACGCCTGTAAATTTAAATCCACATGCCACGACGCCTGGACCAATCACAGAGCGCGATGCGTTAACCACGCCCCCGCCAAACGGGAAGTCAATAGCCCAAACAGAACGGCCCCGTTTTGTTTCAAACCACAAGTGGCGATTGATGACAAGAAAAGAAATAAAGTGCGGCGATGTAGAGAAATACGAAAGCTAAATCATTTACTTTAAAAAAAAAAATCAGTTCAGGGGCAGTACATTTCCAAAGGATTATAAGTTATTTTATTTCGTCTTAGGACCTAGGACGCGTCTAAATTAGCAATAAACTGAACCATTAATTAGTGTGTTACAGTTGTTTATAGCGTTTGCATTTTAAGTATATATCCCCAATAATAAAAAAAAAGATGAAAAAGTACTCTGCATCTCCAAATATATATGTCAAATATATCGCTCCAGGGGTAAAATTAAGATTTACAATAAATTAGAGGAGAAGTGCATCAAAGCGTAATTTTTCTTCGGCTTTGTTTGTAACGCCAATCAAAGCTGATTTTTACTCTTCTTTTACTGATATTTCTTTGTGCTAGCGTCATGATTACGTCACTAACCTGGAAGTAAACAAACGCGATCACGTGATCAGAAAGCGCGCTGAGAACAAGCACCGCATGGGTTTTAATGCAGCAGAGCTCACTCTCTCAGGCAGACGATCAGCCGAGTATATAAAATTATTCCAGGTTTGTCATATAAAGCTTTAATACTTATTTTTAGCAAGCATGACTAGCTGGACTCGTTGCACATCAGCTTGCTGTCTCTGATCTGGAAGTGTAGTTATTTCATAACAGATAAATGAACGTATGTAGACCGAAAAGAAATATAAAGAGCTAAATACTTATTATTATCATAATATACGTGAGGTACAGTAGAAATTAAGTTCTAGGGTTTATTTTAAGCTATATTCGTTAAATGTAGGAAACTTTCTTCATATAACTAAAGCAATGTCTGGACAACATACATCCTATTACGTTACAACATATCAGATAATCCTTCTTGCACTTTTTTGTTAACCATTATGGCATTTTTCCTCCAATAAAATGTGCTAATTTGTGTCTCTCCGTGTTATTTATAATTTAGAGTGGAGTGTAACTCCATTTCATCCAAACTGCAAGGATTCATTTGATGGAAGATGCCAGATGAAACAGTTCGCTCTGCAAGCTACACAGTGTCCTGTGAGGACTATGTTCATGTGGTGGAGTTCAGTCCATTTGACTGTGGCTCACCTGCATCACTTCTGGCGTATGGAGGAAACCAATATGTGGTCGTGGGCACTTGTCGTTTTAAGGTGAGGACAGTCTGATCAGTCTGTAGTAAGAGTGCTAACCTTCTGGAGGTGTGTACCTCACTGCAGTAGTACAGTCCTGCTCCAACACACCTGTCTATGTTGTGAACATTCATGAACTGGTTCAGGTGAATTTGATTAGAGGTGAAACTAAACACTTCAGGGGCCTGTATCATGATGGTGACTGAACAAACTCAGGGTTACAGGTAGGGTTGTTCCGATTCCGATACTAGTATCGGAAATCCCACCGATACCACAAAAAATTCTGGCATCGGTATCGGCGAGTACTTGAGCCCATGTACCGATCCGATACCATTTTTAAACAAGACCTATAGTTATGCGCGCTAGCTTTGCTTAACGATGCAAATCGGAAATCAATTCTTCTTAGCTGCTCAGAATGCAAACACAGGAAGTTGTGCTGTGTTGCCACACAAGCAACCACTATTTAGAGCAGCGAAGAAGAAATGCAAACGTGCTGTCACATTGCCAGTAAGTTAAATCACTCGCATATGCGACTAAATCTTCACCCTGCGCGACTAAATGATGTCTAATATAAGCCACTGTCTAATAAATGATCAGATTTTACTGGGAGGCTATGTATAAGTTTAGCACAGATATATTGTCACTCGCTGAACACTCTGAGCGCTTCAGAGTTGCTCTCTCCGCCAAGCGATCTATTTTTCAGTTCATCTGAATGAATGCACAGCGCACCTGTATTTGACGTACCGTAAGCTCTAGTGTGAAGCGCACGACTCGCCGTCGCTTTGCTTTTTTCCTCACACGCAGAGAGAGAGAGAGAGAGGGAGCGAGAGAGTCTTACGTGTGGCGCGTCAATTCTGCATGGTATGTAAACGTTATTCTTTGTTGTATTTTCCTGTCAAAATAACGGAGTTCCTTTGGAATTCTTCAGCTTTTAAGAACTGCCGGGTTCTCCGGTAGTGGGCGGAGCTAATGCGCAAACGACAATCTCATTGGCCGGCGCTCGCCTATTATAGTCCCTGTTTTGATTTCAGCAAATAAGTTCGAGCCAATGCAGACAACGTGATTAATATTCATGAATCCAGCAGCTCGTTAATCCTTAGAGCGTTTTATATTGTTCTTAGCAGAATTCATAGTATGATTATTATCTTATCAGTATTATTGATAGTTTTTCCCCATTTTTACAGAAACACTGAATGACCAAAAAAGCACCACCACCGGTCCTAAATTCAGTTAAAATTACTTGCCACACTATCTATCTATCTATCTATCTATCTATCTATCTATCTATCTATCTATCTATCTATGGTGAAGCACACCATAAAATAATTGTATCAATTCATACAGGTCTAGTAGTACATACAGCTGTATAACCAGATACACACCCAGGTATCGGATCAGTACTCGGTATCGGCCGATACACTGAGCCTAGGTATCGGAATCGGTATCGGGAAGGGAAAAAGGGTATCGGAACATCTCTAGTTACAGGATTAGTTTTGTGTTGACAAAACCAAACCAGTCCAATCCGGCTTTGTTGGTACCATGAAGCTGATCATCAACTTACTCTGTCAACTCAGGCTTGATCCTGAGTTAATGGAGCGTGTGCACATGAAAGTGTGACATCAGTAATGAGCAGCCAATCACATGCCTTAAAACTATGATTCACTACTTGTGAGAGAGTCAGTGCAAAGATTAAAAGATTGAACAATATGAATAATTTAAAGACATTTACACAGCACGATCATGAAACGATCTATCCAAGCTTAAGTTACTATGGCGATGAACACTGCTAAAAGCCAAACCACTTTCATGGTACCTAATACTCAGAGTTGGCGCAAACTAAACTGAAACTTACCTGGCTAGCCAGCTAAACCGGCTTCATGGTACAGGCCCCTGGAAGTGGATTCCCAGTGTTCTAATTTGCATACTATCCTCCTTAAGCCCGAAACACACTGCACGATTTTCGGCTATCGCAGATGAAAGACTGGCATCGTGAAGCAATCTTTTGTGTGGGACGGCTGAAAATCGTGCAATGTGTTTAGGGCTTTAAACAATAGACCTTTTTCACATCCGCTGTTTCTCAGCAGCGGAAGTCTTCATATTTGGGTAAACTTCAAGAGCAGTGAATGCTCTTGAAGTTTACCCAAATATGAAGTACAATTAAATATATTTTTTTGCATTCCCATTTGCTTAAAGTAGCGTAGATATCTCCACGATAGTGTTTTCATGACTTTCATTCAAAGGAAAGAAATTGAGAGAGACTGATTACGGCAGTCAGAAGAGAGACAATGTAAAATTTACTGTCCCTCCCATAGACTCTGTATTAAAAACGCTCTCACTTTAGTGTTAACTAGGTTTTTTGTAATTTGATACAAAAGTGATGTAATACAAAGTATAGTGTTATAAATTTACATACATTTTTTAAAAACAATAAAAAATATAAAAAAAACTTTCGAAGATTTACAATGCTGATGAAATGCAGACCTGTGAAAAGGGTCCATATTCAAGACAAACGAATCTCGATTATTATTTAGGATATTTTGGAGGGTATGTGAAGTGAATTGGAATGCCGGATGGACTGAGTTCTCTTTGGCAGGTTCAAGAAGTCACGCTTTTTACCAACAAAACGTCCACGCTTACATGAAACTCAAGAGCTGTGTTCAGAAAGCATTACTATCGTACTGCGTTCTGGGGAGTATACGCTTAAAAATTTTAAAATGGTTTGTAAGACGAAGGGATCAAGGTTTGACTGGTAATCATGGTACTGTTAGAAATACCAGAACACTTTCGGGGTTCCTAGAAGTATTGTTTCCTATTGACCACCATTCAAAATTAGCTGTGTTTGAATATCAATTGTAAATTTAATTATTTTATATTAGATGTTTGAAATAAACTCTTTAAGTGAGCATTATATTGCATTTTGTTTATTTGTCACACTAGTTTATCAAGTTAATAAATTAAAGATCAAGTCATTTTATGGGATTATGGGAATTATAGTATCATATACAAGATGTATCGTATACTGCAAGATATGGAAGATATAGTATCATATACTACAAGTTTTGGCAAATGTAATAGGTTGTCTGGAAAATTCAGACATTCAGAAAATGTACACAATGGCTGTACCTGAATATATATATATTTCCTTAATATATAGCAGGGGAAAAGGAGGACTAATTACTTCTGACAAGATTCTGAAGTGCACATCCAGTGGACATTTTACTATCCCATGAGGCCACAGGAGAAGATTTGTCATAGACAATGCTGTAGTTCATAGACAATGACAACACGATGAATGTTGTACATCCAGATTGCATTCATATTACATATACATATTTCACAGTCTCATAAGTGATTATTCAGAAGAAATAAATACCTACTCAGAGAGTATGTGATTTCGGACTCTATGGACCCTATGTACGTAGTATGCATAGTACAGAAGTAGTACTGTTGTGAATATAACCATCCATATCTGTATGAAAAGAGAAAACACTGTTTACTAGGATGGTGCATGAGAACAGATCATTTCCTGTCTTCATGTCAGCATTTAAATGATGATGCACACAGTCTAGTGATTTGTATTTGTGCAGGAGGAAGACACAGAGGTCGAGGATGTAGAGTTCACTTCTTTGCAAGTGTTCTTGCATGGAGTACGTGTGGATGCTATCGCATGGAGCCCTGAAACGCATCTGGATAAGCTCCCTCGAGTCATCAGGTAGGGCTTTGAGCATGTGCCGCTTTTTTATGTTGGGGAGAAACCAAATCAAAATGATGGATTATAATGTGACTTTTTGTGTGTAATGTAAGATGTGGAATTATGATGATATATGGAAGGAGCACAGATCTCAATGCCAGACACCATACAGTTCTTCATCGACAAACGGGTTCCTTCTCTTCATTAGAGGCTCAGACACAGTATATGATAATTGATTTATTTTACCACACAAATTCTGATATTCTTTTAAATGTTAGATAAATACGCTTTTTCTGTATGGCACTATTGAATTTCCCGTCCTAATTGATGTCTGAGTCAATTGGGATATTTGAGAGTTGAGATATTTTACCACACACGCACAAACATACACATTTTTGTTCAAACAAATGTGTTTTCTCAGAACATGTTTTTATCACTGAGAGACCCATTTTCCAGGGATCGATTCATTACCAAGATTTGTATGTTCATGTCAAGCAGTGGAAAGTGTCTGTCACAGCTGTAGTTTGATCTGGTTTGTATCAAGAGTCTAATAAGATGTTGTCAGTCTGACATGTTCTTCGTTAAGCTGTGAACTTGGGAGGGTTCTGCTCCCGGTAGGGAAGTTTCCTGTTGGTTTAGCAGCATGGGAAGGGCAGAGTTATTTCCTGGCCATGCTGTGGTCAGGGCGGAAGGTGTAGCGTGCTCAACTGTGTGTGCTGCCCTTTATTTGGGTTTATTTTCTTCTTCACTGTAGGTGTACCTCTTGGGAACGGAGTACTAGAGATCTTATTAAGGTTTCCTGGGCATGTGGGTTGAAATGGAGTCAGAGGTTATTGACAGGTTGACTCGTTGCCTGCTGGTACTGCTGGCATGTAAATGTTTGGTACCGTTGTGATGTTATGCCATCCGCGCAACAATCTAGCCAAAGACAACTCGCAAATGAACATGTTGATAGAACGATGTGATGGTAATTGGACCTTTCGTGGCAAGAACTTGTGTGATTTTTGTTTGTTATAAGATGGAAGAAGATTTTGTGTCTGTGTGTGGTATGGTAACATAAAAATGTGCGTGCGACTCTCTAACTAAAAGTGTTTTTCTTGTCAGAGGTGAGTTAGTGTAATTGTGTGAATAATTGCTGCTGCTGATTAGTGGCAGAGCTGTTTTATTAGGTTTGGTTGGATTTTGAACAGACAAATGTGAAAATGCCGTGATGAAATTCTGACTTTGGTTGTTTGTCTTTAACATTTGTAATCTCTCCAGTGTTTTATCTTCTGACTGTGGTTTGTTACACACCCACGTACATGATGGTGACTAAATGCAGTATATTATTTTATCCTTTTTTATTTTTTCTCATTTCAGGTTTTGCACCGCAGCGGCTGACAGAAAAATCAGGCTGTGGACATCTGATCTTCAAAACAATTGTGATGTAAAGGTAGCTCTTTCTTCTCCTGTACACTCGCAGCTATGATTTTGCTGGTGATAGAAAATTAAAGGAGCAGTTCACCCAGAAATGAAAATTCAGTCATCAATTACTCACCCTCATGTCGTTCCAAACCTGTATGAGTTTCTTTGTTAGGTTGAAGAATCAAACAGTTGTTGGTCCCTATTGACTTCTATAGTAGGGATATAAATACTATGGAAGTTAATGGGGACCATCAACTATTTGATTCTTCAAAATATCTTCTTTTATGTTCAACATGAGAAAGAAACTCATATGGGTTTGGAACGACATGAGGGTGAGTAAATGATGACTGAATTTTCATTTTGGGATGAACTATCCCTAGCAATGTGCTTTTAATTGGCAGTTTAAAAAACGGCAAAGAAGGAAAATTCTGTGAATCAGTTCAAATGGTCTGAATCAATTTGATTGAACCATCCAGGAGCATCTTCACTTTGAAAAGTTTCACGAATATTGTCAAAAAGCGGAAAAAAAAAACAGCTTTTAGATGATATGATATCTGGATGTACACTCCTCTGTACAGTAATATTTCTTTCTGTCTTTGGCTGACTTATTCACTGTATGATCGTTGTATTCAATTTCTATGATTTCTTGTGTTGCCTAGGTGATGGAAGGCCACACCAGCTACATCAATCATCTAGTGTTTGAGCCTGCAGAAGGAAAGCAAATAGCCTCTGTCAGCGATGACCACACTTGCAGGTTAGTTGTACTGCAGTCCGAGTGTATGAATGTGAGAAAGTGAAATGTGTGTGTGTGTGTGTGTGTGTGTGTGAGTGCGTTCTGTTCTCTGTTAATGATGCAGAAAGTCTTGACCAAATTTCCACACTGAAACCCGACACTAAACACAACACGGCTCGCTGTTGCTCTGCGTAAGCGTCAACCGCCACTTGCTTGCAGAGTTTTTCTAAGTAATCGGTTAAACGTGGAAATCCAATCAGCAGCCGTGGCTTTTCCTCTCCACGGCCACAGTTAACGAGCTCCTCGAACGTGGCCCCACCAATCAGCCACTGAGGTAAGTGCGGTTTCCTGGCAGTCAGAGGTAATGTAAGAGAGCACTCCTGGAGTCTCGGGTCTTCCCTTTTGCGTCAGAACCGTGTAACTGACACACCTGGATGTTGCAGCGCTGCGGCCTGCCACAACTCAATGGCCCGGCCTTTCTCTTCCCAGCTTGCAAACCCTAATGGCTTCAAGGTGGACGTGGACCAAGACGGTAGTTTTCCTTACAGACATCCAAAATTCAGCTATTGGATCCTTTATGCAGACCTTGCCATGACAGTTTTATGATATGCATCTTAAAGTTTGGATGGTGTAACCAATTTTTCTCAACATGATCAGGTGCTTTTGCCATTTCTGTGCAATTGCGTTACAGACATTACATCCCTTTCTTGATATTGACCATCATCTTTCACATCATCTGTGCTGGGATGTTGGTGGATCTGCTTCAAGCCCAGTGCATTTCTTGGTGCAGACACTGCCAGTGTCAGCATGTGACCTAATGTCAGCACTGACCCATTGCGCTGCGATAATGTTTTCGTACACTCTTCATCTGGGTGGTGCGACATTGAGAATAGGAGTGCGCTGCTCCTCTCGCAGCTGTTTTATTGATGTTGGTAGAACTTCAGGCTGTGATTAAAGGAGGAATCACAGATCTTTATCACAGTTTGCAGCTTCGGCAGTAATGGGCTTCTTCTCTGCTGGAACCTGGATGTGCTGAAGCCCCTTTTGTAATCCCTAACACCCCTAAGATTGGCCGAGTTAGAAGCAGCCTATTATTTTGATTAAGTAATAGCCATCTCTTATGAATAAATCATGGCCCACCCGACAGCACAGTAAGGTGCAAACCACTGCAGTTACCATATATTACTAATCCTGAACTGCCAGCTCAAATGAGAGATTTGATATGATGATTTGAGATTTGGTGTCTCGCTGTGGTCGTGCTCATAAGGAAAACAGCCAAATGTTACCCAGAGTGCCCGCCAAAACCATAGTTTACACATGCCCATCAGAATTTAGATACAGATAGTTGATATATGTAGCTTTGGTCAGTGGATTTTGTGTCAGAGATAGTGTGTTTGGTGGGAGAGTAGAGGGGCCACTGAAGGGATTGAAGCAGGAAACATCCGCCATAAGCCTCAGTCTCAGTCTCCCTCTCCTGTGGAGCCAGAGAAAACAGTAGACTGCTCCATCTGCAGAAAGATTTAAATTCTGTCACGTTGAGAAAATATGGGACGCAGGAGGAACAGCGAGGTGGAACAAGAGAAAGATCAGGTTAATGTTAGAGAAAGAGAGTGAACCTTTTCCAGTCAGGCCACACAAACTGAGCTTTTGATACAAATATGGCTCTCAGCTGAAACGTTTATGCATGTGTTGACACACCTTCCCTGTTGAAAAGACCACCTGTTCTGGTCAGCAGCATATGTTAAGGATGCTGGTCTGCAGCATGGGATGCTAGTATGGTTATGTCCCTACTAGGTTTCTTAACTTACAGTCTCTGTTAGCAGACAAGTAGTTCATCAGGGTTGTTCTTCCACATAGATATTTAAATTTTATCTTGCCTACCTTTTATCGCCACTGAGGGTTTGATCAACCACCTCAATTATAGAATCGCCTTGATTTCAAACCGTTTCAGATCTTCTCCAGCGTTATGTAATTCTGTGTGTGTGCTGGGGAAAGAGTGCAACCTGTTTCCTTTGAAGATCAGAGGAGGTTTTTGCTATAATAGTGTTGCAGGCCTCAGTGCCACCTACAGATTACTTTAGGGAGTGCAGGTCACACAAGGAAATGCTGAGTTGACAGAGTTCAAGCTAGGAGAATGAGGCATACCTTCAGTTCCAGAGGATGACAGGTGTTTTTTGCGTCAACAGTTCTGTAGGACAGAAAAGGGGTTTGACCCAAAATAGAACATCATAAGTAACTTATTTGAAACATAGGTAGCAACTCCAACTGATGCACAAATAGCACTCCTCATGTGATAGACAAGAGATTTGACTACAAATTGGCTCCGATCCTCCTGGAGGGCCACTTTATAGATAAGTGTGTTGGAATAGGCTGGAGTTAAACTCCATAGGAAGATGATCTTCCAGCAGCAGGACTGGACACCCCGGCAGTAGAGTTTGGACTTAGCATTCTGCTAAACTGATGACACAAAATCTAAGATTATCAAAATACTTTCAAAGAAGGATGCTTTCAATACTGACTTAGAATTTTAATAACACAAGCTCACTTGGAAGGGAAACTGTTACTTCTAACTTTTTGGAACTGCCTTCCAAAGACACATGTGATGCCTTGTTTACACAAAAATTGTACCATCAGAGGTACAACAGCTTATCACTGGGGCAGTACTCCCAAAGGGACACCTTAGTGCAGGGCTGGGCAACTTCGGTTCTGTGTTTGATTAGGGTTGGAACTAAACTCTGCAGGACAGTGCCCTCCAAGATCGAAGTTGCCCATCCCTGCCTTAGTGCCTTCTTTATCCCTAAAGGGGATACTCTAAGGTATTAGTACGTTAGAAAATGTAACTCAAAGGTAGTAATATGTACTCTCATAATACGATTATGAACCAGCTCACTAGGTTTTGAATAATTATGTCCTATAAAGTGAGTCTGGTGACGATAGCTGTTTTCGGGTTGGTTTCACCCGCCTCACATCTGTTTCTTTGTGAGGTTTTAAACTTTTTATTCTCTTCATGATTGATAAATTACACTAGACCACAAAAAAGTTTTGTTTTGGCTGCTGAGAGCACTTGAATGTAAACAAAACCACTAACACTGTTGGTTTAAACAGGTCAGGTCAGAACTGTTATTCACACCATCTCAGTCAAAGAATTGGCCCCTGACCCGGTCGCCACCATAAATGTTTGTTTCAACAGTTCTTAACTCAATTTCAGCATTTTTCGCCCCTGTACCATCTGAAAAATCACAATGCATGCTCAGGTCAGCTTCCCGGTTGTGCAGTGTGGGAAAACACAGACAAGCCAGACAGACCCTCCCCTTGTTTTCTCTCTTAGATCTTTCGTGACTTCAAACACTTCCCTCTCTTTCAACTCATATTGTACATGGCTGCCGCATGTTATTCCACAATGCTGCGTCAGTCATTGAAGAGCCTTATGCAATAGCTGTAGCACATTGTCTGTGATGCTTCCCACTGTGTTTGTGTGCTTAGTGTCTTAATCCTCATTTGGCTTTGTCAGGGTTGTAGAGAGCTAACTTTTCGCCCCTCTTGAATACCCTGGTGGTTGTCAAGGCTGGTGGTTTTGGTTTTGCGTGCAATTGAACTCTTGCTTGGCGAGGGGTTCTGAGTGAAGGGGTTTTAACCATGTTTGTGTGGTGTGGTCTGAAACCTCACTCATGCTCAGCAAAGGAGCTTGATCAGAGCAGAGATGCCCCAGACAAGAGGAGACAGTTCAGGAGTTCCTGGCAAATGCCGGGCAGAGCTTAGGTGCTTACATAGACCCTCGTCTGGGAGCTGTTGAGCATGGGGCATGTCCTCCAAGTACCGCCCAGCTGCAGATATTAATCTACCCAACTGCACAGTTGACATTCAGGCAGGCTTTGGAGTGCTTTTGGCATTCATTTGATGAAGACTTCTCAATGACCTCATCAACCAAGCGGTTGTGCGTCTTTCCTATTAATGGAGGGCTTCTTCTCCCCCCCCCCCTTCTCTTCCCCCACACTTTCCCAGAAAACCTCCACAGTTTCAACTCATTTGAGAGAACTTGTGGTTCTCTTCACTCGGGCCTCTGTGATGTGGTAAACCCAAGATCTGATCTCCAGTGAAACCTTCCAGAATCTGATCTCCAGTCTTCTCCGTCCAAATGATTTATTGCATCTGCTTGCAGGCCTTTTGCTGTATCTGTACTTGCCCTAGCGTGCCTTCACAAACTTCCTCGAGGCCAAATTTGGAGTGAAAATCTTGTGTTCTTAGGAAGAAAAAGCTGGGAGGTATTGGCAATCCTGCTTCTGAGTGGAACTCCAGGTCAGCTGCAGGCAAGGGTTCCTGTAGTTCACCTGGTAGAGCATGGTGAAGGCAACTCCAAGGTCATAGTTTTGATTCCTAAGGAACACATACTAATGAAATGTATACCTTGATTGTGAAGTGTCATGAATGCTGGTGTATCTTCTCATCTATAGCTTGAAATCTGTATCTATTTAAGTTGTATTCAAAACTCTGTAGTCTTCAGTCATTCTGTTGTTTTATTTTAGGTTAGCGTTCTTTGGCTTTTCATTGGCAGGAAGTTATTTTTAGTAATCTGACTTCCTTCCGTGTGCCTAATTGAGTTCTTCTTAGGATTATGCCACTTTTGATTAGTGTCCTGTTTCTGACAGTGATTTTTTTTTTTTTTTTTTTTTTTTTTTAGCAACCAACTCATTTGATTCTTTTACTTTCAGACTTCCTCTGTTTGTGTGTATGTGCATGTTTTAAAAGGGTTAGAACACATGGGGATGGGGGTGAGGTAATAACCCATTCATGGCCTCATTATTTTTTATCCTGTTGCTGAACCATTTGCTCTGTCACCGTGACCTCCAACTTTATTGCACCACTTAAAATTTGGATTAAATTTTGAGTTTCTTAACACTGGAAACTAATACGGGGAAAAGAACATCCACACAGTTAAAAGTGCACATCTTGATTTAATCCCTAGTACTTTCAGAGACTTTATCCCTGTTTATGATGTAAAATTAACCTACACAATGTTTTTAACAAGTTCTTTTGGCTGTCATGCGAGATAGATGTCATGGTGACCATTACAGCTGTCCTCATACTTAATGTCTGCAATTTGTATTGTATTTACCTGAAGATTATATTGTTGCTTTCCTTCTTAAAGAGTGTGGGACCTTGATGGTAATGAAACCATTTCATTCAGACTGCGTTCCCCTGGTGTAAGTGTCTGTTGGCACCCTGAGGACATCTGCAAGGTCAGTAACATGTCTGACAGAACTAATGGTTATATAGGATGTAGATTTCGATGTGAACTTTCGATGTGATATATTTCTTTAATACAGTTGATGGTGGCGGAGAAGAAAGGCACTATACGGTTCTATGACCTTGTTACACAACACGCAATTCTGTCTCTGGACAGCGGGCAGGTGCCACTCATGTCAGCTGACTGGTGTCTCACAAACACTATTAAGGTTGGAGCTGTGGTGGCCAACGATTGGGTGATCTGGGACATTACCCGCTCTAGGTAAATGCAACTTTGTTTCTGTGGCTAAAATGCATTATGTTTGTGCAGTGAGGTGCTTTTAAAGCAGAACTTTTGTGTGGTCAACATGACCTGTCTCCCCTGTTCCACTTAATTTAGTTAATCTTTCTGAGAATCAAGAATATGTCCATATTGTGCATCAAGCCTTAAAACCTTCTCAAGTCTTACATGAACTCCCTCCACACTAAATCACAATTACGACATTCAACTGAGCAGTTTTGTTAAAGGTGGAGTGAATTAAACTGTCGGTAAATGAGGCTGATGTATTTTGCCTGTAGTTATCCACTCGAGAAGAGGCCAGCTCATGTTGACAAGGCAAGACATTTCAGGTAATTGTTTTTTTTTTTTTTTTGTCTAATGATCAGATCATTCATTGTTTTCTTTGTTGGACTGCATCCATGACTATAATCCTGGTGGCCTCTCTTCTACAGATGGTCAAGGGCAAATGAGAATCTTTTCGCTACTACAGGCTATCCGGGAAAAATCAACAGTCAGTTATTGGTGCATCATCTGGGCCATCCACAGGTTTGTAAAATTATGTACTATGCTATTTGAGTTTAAAATAGATTTGCATTACAATGGTATATAATTGTCATTGCAGCCTGTGATGATTGGTTCTGCATCTGTGGGGGCTGGTCTAAGCTGGCATAGGACTCTGCCTCTATGTGTTATCGGTGGGGACCGAAAGCTTTTCTTCTGGATGACAGAGATGTAACCTGGACAGAAGTCAACTGGAGAGTGTTCTTTTTTTTCCTTTTTCAATAAATAAAGTCATATTTTTCATGCACTGTCACTGTACGTAGTCCACTGTGTCTTGTTTTATAGGTCACTTGGGTTAGAACTCAGACTAACAATTGTGGGAAACAAGACTCTCTTTCTCTCTCCCCAGTTTTTTCCCTTTTTCTGCGAAGCATTGTATCAGTGTTTTTGGTGTGGTGTTCTGCCAAGCAGGCTTAAAGTTGAGCCAAAGGTCGCCGAACGGCAGGAGCTGGCAGTTTTCATTGCAGAACGCTTGAGTGTGAGACAAAAAGCTGTACAGGTGCTCATATAGACCGTCTCATTGACTCCACCAGGATAATAATCTGCAGTCCCATTCCTAACACTACAGGGGAACTTCCTCCGCTCGACCGTGACGCATGTGTGGTGGGGGAGACGGACGCAATGCTATTTGTGCTTCAACAGTTGAACCCTGAAGATGAAGACAAGCATGGGAAACTAAAGTGCAAGGAGAACACAAGACGGCGGTTTTTTTCCAAGAAAAGCACAGGAGACTCTCTAAAGGGGGAACAAGGGTCCTCTCAGGTCAATTGTGCTGTTTGGGCAGGAAGGTGTGAGGCCAAAAGGTAGAACAGTTGGATCAATGACAAAAAAAAAAAACATTCACAATCTTTAAAAAACCATGTTTAAAACACGCTTTAAATTTGGAGTTTTTAAAATCACGATGCAAATAGTATTACTTACAAATATCACTAATTATGAATTCATTAATCATTACATTTTTGTTGGGGAGTAACTAGTTACATGTAACAGTTACGTAATTTAATTACAAAATAAATGTAACATGTAACTGTTACGGTTACATTTGAAAATGTTAATGATTACATTGGGGGTTACATTTGAATATTTACACACACACAGAGACACACACACACACACAGATTTAATTTATTTCTTTCCTAAATTGCATTGACTGCTCTAATATATATGAGGCACTAATGCTTCAGGAGTTTAGGATGCATGCTTATTCGTTAACTGTTTTATTTTCTAATTGGGTTTATGTACATGCTTTATTTTTTAAGATTGACTGTTTTTCCAAGGCATTGTTAGATGCCGTAGCAAGATTTGATTTATAAAATAGTATCATAACTATTAAATCATATCTTATGATTTTAAATCAGTACTTAACCTCAGAATGATCTCAAAGTTAAAAAAAAAAAAAAAAGTTCTAAAGTCTGATTTTGTGGTGGCTGTGCTTTAAAATTTTATTTTTATAATCTGAATTCAAGTGATGAAGGATTTTGAAAGTCTGATAGTAATAAGTTGGTTTAGATGTTTGAAAATATATAAATTGAAAACATCCTTTTGAAATTTAGAAAAGCAATCAAATGTAATCAGTTACATTACTTTGATAAAGCAATTGACAGTTACACTACTTATTACTTTTTAAATACTTGTAATCTGTAACCTGTTACATTTCCAAAGTATCCTTCCTAACACTGCAAGTGGACAAGTTGAAGAGTTGGAGAAATTAACTGGTCAGAAAGTGTAGCAAACCTGGAGAAGTTTTTCTTGCAGTTCCCGAGACTTTTGCATGTGCTCCATGTGTAACAGTAGGGCATATTGTGCCTGGGTGTTAAGGTGAGACTGAAATGGGTGCACAGAGTAGGGGGGGAGAAATGAACCTACACTCTTTCAAGCCCGAAAGACAAGCCTGTATGATTCTTGGAGCCCAGGAGCACACCGCCATCCGCAATCATAACATGCTACTGCTCTCCTGGTCTGCTGGCTTTGTTTGAATAAGTTCAATGTGGTCTGAAACGAGGCTTTGGTAGAACTCAACGTGGCTGGTGCTGGACCAGCTGCATATAGCTTGGAGAAATCAATGTCAGCCTCTTCCACATACTCTCACACAAGGGCCACTATTCCAAAGGATACAATAACTTTCTGAGAGAGCATTGAGAAATTCCTGAAAGGACTTTTAGAGAATATGATCACCACTTTCCCAAAATCTACTTTCAATTTTCAATATTTGGTTAGGCACGAATTTAACCCAAGACTGCCATCTGGTGGCTGGATTACATTTAGTAGTGGTGGGTGTGCCAGAGTCCTGTGAATATGCCTTTTATTAAGAACCAGTTCATGATTAGAGTAGCCTATTCATCATATAGAAAGGATATGGTGGTTTTTATTTGGAATATTTTAGTCAGCTTGGTAGGAAAGATGGCAGTGTTGTGATAGAGAATCCTTATGCATTTCTTCCAGCAGATGCTCTCTGTCATGATGAAGAAAGACTATGCAAGCCTTCCTTCAAAGGCCTAATGCCTTAAGCCTCCAAAGTTGGCGAGTAGTTTTAATGACTAAAAAAAACCATCATGATCAAAGCAGCTCCAACCAGGTTGAGAGCTTCCACACAGCTTAGAGGCCTAATCCTATTCACTACTTAAGACAAAGCAAAAAGAACAAAAGGAAGGAGATCATGTATTTTCATGAGGGCTCTCCTGGATAAGTAGAAGTCTTTTGAGGACCAAGACTTATGCTTGCACTTTCTTTCACAGTACAACCAGTGGCTGAAAAGTGGTAGTAAAGTGATGTAGACCTATGCTGGGAATTGTAAAGATTGAAACAATTCTGGTTATGGTTCCTCCTTATGATTCCAGTTCTGTAGAGGTTTTAATAATGACTCTTTTCGTACTTCGTACGAAGTGGTGCTAAGATGTTCTTTTGTTGCGACAGGTTGAGATTTATCTGAACCATAGTTAGTGCATTTTTTCACCAGGAATTCCAATGTTGAACACGAATATTTAAAAAAATAAGTTGAAATAATATGGGCTGATGGCTTCAACAAAAGCTTATACCATTGATGCCTCATAGCTCTCAGTAGGTGTGTCTTTAAAGGTTTCTAAGTTATAGTTCAAAATCAGTTCCCCTATGGAGAAAATGAATGTGATTTTCACTTCCGTAACCTGATTGTTGCTCTCCACAATTTCCACAATACCAAAGGGAAATGCTTATGTTCTGATGACGTGATAAGTGTTTGGGATTTGTGGGTAGAATTTCACAGGAACCGTCAGTGGTTATCATAATGTTATGGCAACACACATTTGTTTTGAACGTGATGGATTCGGATCCAAGTTATGGTTTTCAGAGGGATTTGTGGGTTGGGTTGAGCGCCATGTAAAATGAGATACGAGAGATGATTAAATTTGGTTTATGAAAGCAGATGTCCACTCCTCTTCTCTCTCCCACATTTATTACATTAATTGCTTGACAAACTCCCTCTCTGATTCGTTTCTTAGACACGTTCAAGGCAAACAAAGGCCAGCCAGCTGATAGAACCTCATTTACCCCTGAACTCAGTGAATTCCAGCACAGAGTGACCTGGCTGCTCGCTTTGTGGTTTCGCCTAGAGGATTGTTTGGCCTGTGCTGGGGCCAGTAGGGAGGAATATGCTGTGACCTGGTAGCCTAATCTTTTAGTATGAATGGAACAGTTGCGTAGTTGTTCCTACACCATCTGTAGTGCAACCACAAGCTGTCAATCTGTTAAAAGTAGGGCTAATCCACTAAACGGTCTCCTTTCCTGCTGGAGCCAAAGCGGGAAAGATGATTCATTTATGATGCATTTAAGCAATATTATACTAGCAAGAATGCTGTATTCTGAATATTAGCATGGCTGACATTGGGCTGTGGCCATGAGGTGACAGGTGATCGGTGGTCACAGCAACAACAGCACAATTAAGAGTGAGTTATTTCTTTTGTGCATGCGTTCAGTAAAAAAAGGGAAAATAATCTTAAATAAAAAACATGTTTGACACAATGTTGCTACTTACTTTACCACTTTTTGCTTCACCAACGAAAAAAGAGTTTCAAACGAAGCCTCGGATTAATTTAGCCATTGCATCTCCGAATAAACATGCAGGCGTTTTCTGAATGAATCAGTGTTTCGAAAGATTTAGTTCTTGATTAAAGTAAATGATTCAATGAATCATCCAAAAAGACAGTCTCTTGAGGCCACCTGCTGGATGTAACCTGCAGAAAGAGTCAAAATGTAAAATACCTCATGATAATGTATCAAATAATGAATATGTTGTGTATATGTAATAAATATAGCTTTATTAAATATTGTAATTTGTTTTTCTTGTCATTGCATGTGTAAAACAGACATCAGGATTGCTGACTGGCGAATTTTGCTGAAATTTATGAGTCTTTCCCCCAATGACATCTGCATTTGATCAATTTCTGCTGAACTGGAAAACTGCGGCATGAGGTTTGAGAGTTGGTCAAAGCATTTCTCTCTCACCTCTTTATATTTACCACAGTCTCTGTCTCGACCTCACCAGTGTCACAGTGCACATAGACCCATTCTTTCTTTGGCAGCTATGTCTGCCTTTTTCTATTGCCAGACTGTGATCGAACAGTGTAGAAAAATTTAGGCAGAATGTACTTTCTGTTTAGGGCCAGAAAACATTCTAGTTTATTTTGGTTTTTACATTCATTTTCCCACTGGTCCAAATATGAGTAACATTGTTCATTCTGATATGGTGTATTCCAGTATGGCTCTTGGATTTTAAGAGCTACATGTTTTAGGGGAATTTGAATTATTGTGTTCATAATTTGAGGGATTACTCTTAAATATAAAGATTCTTTATTGACATCTATGGTTCATCCATGGAAACTTTCCATTCCACAAAAGGTTCTTTAGATTTTTAAAATGTTCTTCACACTAAGAAAAAATAATTCTTTTAAGAACTGTTCATTGAAAGGTTCTTTGGGGAACCAAAAACAAGTCTTCAATGGCATCGCTGTGAAAACCATGCAGCAGTAGTCAAAATAAAGATATGTATTATTTTGGTAAACAGAACTCTTCATTACATTTAAAGGTGATACATATACACACATATACAACACCGGACCTTATGCAATGTAATCTGCAATAGGCCTATTCATATACATACAGAAAGGCTTTCCGTAAATAAATAGTTGTTATTGATGATACTGTATCTGGTTTATTTCTGTCCCAGCCTCTCCAGAGCTTTATGTAAGATCTTCAGGTCATCTCTCATCTGCACTAAAGCATTCTGGATCTTAGAAGGCTCATCCAAAACCTCCATGCTGCAAGTGTAGGGATCATATCTAATGGAGAAGGGCTTCTGTATTGTGGATGAATATTGCCTGTGGAACAACAGCAAGTGCTTTCTGATCATTTGTACAACCTCAGTGAAAACGTTTCTACAGATAGTCTGAGAAAACGCCTACCTTAGCTTGTGTTTGGCATCCTCAAAGCTTTCAGACACAAAGTAAACCGGCTGATATGACTGGTCCTGGTACGGTTGGACCGCAGTCTCAGCTGGATTGAATGGTTTGTATTGGGGCTCATTAGAAAGGGCATACTGGAAAAAAAGATACATAAATGCTTTCTATTCATCACAGAATACCAAAAATCATGTGGTTTCCTCAAAAATACATAGCACATCTAGTTTCAATATTGACAATAATAAGAAATGTTTCATGAGGCCAAATCAGCATATTGGCACATTATTTTTTTTTTCTTACCAAAAGTTCTCCATATGAGGACAGTAGTCCAGCCCCAAAGGCTTTCACTGTTCCATTTTGCTTACAGAGACCAAACTCCACTGTAAACCAGTACAGCTGTGTGTGAAATTTAGAGATGTTTTGTTAGGCTACACATACAGAATGACAGAATTTATACATTTTATAGTCGTTTAACCATTTGTTTTGCATTTGTAATATGAATGAAACAACACAAGGGGGCACTAAAGACTTGCTTTAATACACTAAGCTTCAGTGAAGTATTCTCCAGCTGAATATTTCCATTAGGATGTACTCACTGTGGACAGTTTCTCAATATCTTCATCCGATGCTCCAAGCGAGGCGAGTCCAATCTCCTGCAGGGTAAAAGGTTCAGTGTCAAATGCAAAGTGCAAACCATTTAAATAAGACCTATCTGTATTAAAATAGCATGCATTTTGAACGGTAGTTTCCCACTTTAACTGTTAACTTCAAGCTGATTATGTGGCACCAAAACATACCTGTGAAAACTGAGCAAATTCTTTGTCTGCAAGCATGGGAATATGTCCAAGTAGCTCATGGCAGCAATCACTTTTTAAAGTAAAATGCAGTCAAAATATTAATATTCTGCAATAAAAAGTTACCAAATCCAAATAAAATGCAGTTTTGTGTCTTTGCACGTACGGTTCAGGGGAATGCATGGGAGCTGAAGGGTGACGAATGTACTGGGTACACTGGAAAACCCGGAACGCTAGACTGGCTAGGAAGTCCCGAGCAGAAAGCAGCCCTGCCACTGGCCGTAACTGAAAACCTGTCCTCTCTGAACAAGAGCACACACAGGCACAGAACATAGTTAAAGTCAGTGTAAATTTCCAAATTTTGCACACACAGAAATACAATAACTAGACCTGTTTACCTTTAAGAAATGCAGACACTTCTCCTAGCTGAGGGATCTTGTCCTCTCCATACAAACATTCACTCTCCAGCTGACCGAGGGCTTCTAGAAACTGTCTGCAGGCGTGAGTGGGGTACAGACTGCTCAGAGTCCTGTAGACCTCCCTCCTGCCTCATCACAAAAAGAGCTCTTAGAATCAAGCGGTCGCACTAGTCTTCTCTAAACATTTGATATGCAAATAATGACATATAGTTGACAGCAATCTAACTCAGTAAAGTAACTGGGAAAACCTACCAAGTTGCAATCTCTTCTGGAGTGTATTCCACTACAGGTAAAGGATCACCACTGCAATGACAAAAGAAAGATCATTTTTTTCCTAAAGTATTATAAAATCTCTGATTAGATAACATAATGCATATTTTATAACAACAATAATTGTTGTTGTTGTTAGTATTTCAAATGAATTAATATCATGTGACTTACTGCTTATAGTTGAAAGCCCGTTCAGAAATGATTCCTCTTCGTTTTCTGTATTCTGGATCACTGAATCCCTAAATAATACAAGCGTTCATGTCACTGATATAACAATTGATCTGAATAATGCAAGTAGAACTAAGATTAAACAATTTTGAATGTAAATAATGTCCTATTTTAAGAAAAGCATCATTGTTTTTCACTTACAGGGTGATCCTGGTCCAGATCAGGGTCATATTTTGTTATCAGATGATTGCATTTATCTAGATCAGAAATCTTCTCTGGAAACCAAGGAACTGTATGTTAAAATAAAATGAAAGGAACATTATAAAATAGTTGAAAAGAAATGTCTGCTGATAGCATATGTAATATGGAATAGATAAATCACCTACTCTTTTCTTCTTGCACTATTCTCACATCGTCTGCAACTCTTTTTAAGGAGTTGATGAAGATGTCAGTGTCGGAGCAGTGCACTTCACACCTCATGAAGAACTCCAGATCTTCTCCACTGCTTTTCTTAGACTTCCTGCACGGTCGACTCTCCAAATGAAGGAGTTTGGCTTCAAAAGTCTAAGTAACAAAGCCAGACAAACATTTTAATTATGTTTTCATCACAAAACATTATTTATGGCCCCTGCAATGAAATAGACAACATAATAGAGCCAAATCTGACACAACTAAGAAAGCAGCACATGGTCTGTTATGTTTTATAAGTTTGTTTCCAAATTTATTTGCAAAAATATGTCGTTTTTGTTTGCTATTTTGAAATAAATTTAGGATGGGGTGGTAATAGGAGATCATTATTTTGTGCAAATAGGCTATATTTGATTACCACAATAAATTCATGCACAGATTTAAATTGCCCATTTTTTCTGTTGGTGTCACATTTGTAACAACAGCTCTGATTGTAGCTGACATTAATTAACAGTTTAGGTAATAAGATTGTGAATACCTTAATTTGCAGCAAAATAATTATAGTAAGGTACGCTGAAAAAAAAAATGGTATAGAAATACGTTTCACTCAGTCAGAAATTGTTAGTAAATTTCCCAGACAATTACAAAGATAAAAGGCATAGGCTACACATTGAATTCAATTTTAAATTTTGAAGCAAAAAGAATAAAACGGTAATTTCTTGTAAAAACATAACGTAGGGCCTAGCAACTGTTTCCCTACACAAACTATAAAGTAAGTATACGTTTGGGACAAATAAATAAATAAAAAAGGGAAAAACACGATACAGGATAATTTTAAGTAAAAAGCACGTACCTCAAAGACTTTGCCAGCCTTGAAGAAGCCTGCGTTCTTCTCATTTTTGAGAGCAAAGACGATGTTGAGAGTGACTTTGCCGCTCTTCCCCTCCTCAAACACGAAGCTGTCCCCGCAGCGCGAGGGCCCCGGAGACGAAGAGCCGCTCTCTCTGTCGCGCCGCGCGTCCTCGATCAGACTGCGCTTTCTGCCGCTCAGCGGAATAGTTTGCACTATACTGTCCGTCTTCATCGATTCTTAGGGATCTTAAAATAAATATATCCAATTAATCTTTGTGTCGACACCAAATGAGGAGTCCAACTCTGTCTAAATTTTGTTCACTGTGGGGGCCAAAGCCCTGCAATTTATATACAGACGTGCTGGACTTTATGTAAATGTGTTGCGTAAATGCAAGCCTAATTTTAAGCTCAGATGCGTCATGAGTTTGTGTTTTTCTTTTCCAGGCACCAAATAAGAGCCGTGACACGTGACATTTCACAGGTGCTTCACAGCCAAAAGCGACAAATTACATAAGCTAAATGCTAGTTTTTGTGAAAGGTCAGCACCAAATAAGTCTTTATTGGAAATATATAAATAAATAAATAAGTGTCCTTTGTTTTTAGGGTCGTAGGTTAAATGATACAAAAAATACGGCATTGAGATTGTGCTGCTCTCCATGGTACTGAAACCGACTTCTGCTACGCATGCTGTTCCCTTGCAAATGCGATGAATAATAATAGGCTAATAATAATAATAATAATAATGATGATAATAATATAAAAAAAATTGTAGTACAAGTACTAGTAGCCTATTCTAAAAATGGCAACAATAAAGGATGATAATAATAAATATAGTTAATGACATAATCTTTATTGATTTTTTTTAGGTACATGTGACAATGCATGCATAAAATCTCAGTGTTTAATACAGCCATAGATAAATGATATAGCCTATGCAAGACGCTGAATTGCATTCACAGTCAAGCGAAACTTATAGCCTAACTAATTATTTTTCCTTAAGTGTGTTTTAATCATTATGCTTAAGCATACGAACGCATGTTTTAAATAAAAGCAATTTAATAATGAAACTGATTCGTCCCCCAAATGCAGTGGCTCAACACATGGTTTCAACAAGCCTTTGATCGCGTGATTCATTGATTGCGGCTTGTTTGGGAAAATTACAGCAACATTGTGCGACAAGTAGCAACAGCTGAAGCAAATGGTGCACGGTAGGCAATCTGTATTTTTGTACGATTAAACTACAGAGAAAAATACAACATATAATATATAAAATAGCAAACAATGCGTGAGCGGGCCTTTATAATGCCCAAAGCTTTTTGGTATTTACATGCGATTTGTTTTGCATAGGTATTTTTTCCGTGTTATTTCGTTATATGTCATTTAAATACGTAGTGACTAAATATATTTGAACTAGCAAAATTTGTCTATAAATATGTTCTACATGCAATAGCCTATATAAGGACTAATTTAATATTTAATATCATGCTCTCTCTATCACAGCTTGGTTAAAAAAATATGTTGTGTATGAGCCTAAAAAAGCAATATAGACTACTATGCTTATTAAGCGACTTCGATTATAACATTTCTTCTTCATTTTCCTTGAAAATCTTCCACCATCGTTTCACTCCATTTTTCGCAGGGCAGTGCACAGGACTGAGATCTCACCTATAGGAAGAAAAAAGCAAACGGTGGACAATGGTAAACATAAATTTGTGATCCATGTGGGATTAAATTAAAACGTGCACATATTAGGATAACAAAGAAGGTTACAGGAAATAGATTAAAACGGCTTGTTTAGTCACCCATCATAAGATACACTGAAAATACACTGTATATATATAAAAAGTTTGTTGCTATAAATTTTCCAACCAAGCAAAATTAAAAACAAAAATGTAATTGCTGTGAAACCACAACCACGATAATTATAAAATAAAAATGAGTAGAAATTACTACAAGCTAAATGTATAAAGTACTAAATAATATATTGAATAATGCTAAAAACAGTTTTACAGTGCTGAAAATGACTTGTGAGTGTGAATGAATGCATTCAGATTGATTTAAAGATAGTAAACAATATTATTTGACTTGTACCAATTCATTTCTTTGTAACCACAAAAAGTACATTTTTAGGTTACCTGATAATAACGTTTTACAGTGTACTTTTCTCAAAATCCTTAATATAACCCTCAAATCATACATTTTGTCTGCTCATTCCAGTTGTCTTTACTTTCAGTAGAGAATTCTCCAGACTTTTGTTCTGAAAATCCTGATTTTTCAATCTTAATTCTTGAACAATATAGGGAAGATTTGGTTTAAGTGCTACATTATACTGAAGACACACCGCTGATGTTGTCAGCCAGGTTCTTCAGCTGCTGTGTGTTGTCCAGCATCTCAATTCTCTGTGTGTAGGCATTATAGCGCACAGAGAAAGGTCTGGGAATGGTGGAAGCAAATTTCCTGTAAAAACAAAAAAGCACATACAGTATAACTGGAAAAATGCTGATTGAAAGGTCGATTTAAGAGATGGTTTAATTGCAGTCACTTTACCTGACTTTTTCTTTGGCTTCCTCGAAACTTTCAGCCACAAAGTAAACTGGCTGGAACTCTGTAATGGGATACTGCTGCAGGCAGGTCTTCTCTGGCTCGAAGGGCAGAAGTTTGGGCTTGTCCGTCAAACAGTACTGCAAGACATTAGAATAACATTTCATTTTCAGTCTGTTATCCACTTCAGCCATGCTTTTGTGCATCAGTGTCATGTTTCTGCTTTTCACTCTACTAATGACACAATAAACTCAACTGGGCTGCTAACTCCTTTTCTAAAAGCTCAAAGCAAATAGCCAGTTTACTTTGTTGGGTTAGAGCACAGGGCATGAACCAGAAGGAAGCATTCTGAGAGGTACCACATACCTGCAGTTCGCCAAAAGATGAGAGCAGACCAGCACCGTAAGCCTTTACTTTATCTCCTTCCTTGCACAGACCATATTCCACAGTGAACCAGTAGACCTGCAAAAAATAAACATTATAAAAGAGAGACAAATGTTTCTTGCGGTCTTATAACATGACTGGTCTCTGGTGACTGACTGGTTAAAATGTGGAAAATTATTCTTATTGTAACCTAAAGCAGTACTCACTGTGGCCAGCTTCTCTATAAACTCATCAGGGGCACCCAAAGAAGCGAGTCCAATTTCCTGGTCAAACAGAAATCAACATTTGGATATTACATCGCTGATAAATGCACATTAGAGATATAAAGTCTGAAGCAGATATTCTCTACATACCCACATAAGCATACTATGGAAGCTTATTTTTTTCTTGTACTTGCGAATATATATTTATTAAAAAAACATTGTGAGAATAAAAATAAAAGTCAGAATTACAGATGTATATCATAAATTTCACTTCTTTCGTTCAAATTAGTATTATACATTGTTAATTATATTACATATTACATACATATGCAGTCATGGCCAAAAATATTGGCACCCTTGCAATTCTGTCAGAAAATGCAACCCTTCTCTCAGAAAATTTTTGCAGTTGCAAATGTTTTGGTACTCACTTTTTTTTGTTTGCATTGGAACAACACAAAAAAACATAGAAAAGTCAAATGTGATACAATTCCACATAGAACCCAAAAAATGCACAGGACAAAATTATTGGCACCCTTAACTTAATATTTGGTAGCACCCCCTTTGAAAAAATAACTGAAATCAATCGCTTCCTGTAACCATGAATGAGTTTCTTACACCTCTCTACTGGAATTTTGGACCACTCTTCTTGTGCAAACTGCTCCAGGTCATTCAGATTTGAAAGATGCCTTCTCCCAGCTGCTGCTTCGAGATCTCTCCACAGGTGTTCTATGGGATTCAGATCTGGACTCATTGCTGGCCATTTCAGATCTCTCCAGTGCTTTGTAACCATTTCTGAGTGCTTTTTGAAGTGTGTTTCGGGTCAATGTCCTGCTGGAAGACCCATGACCTCTGGTGGAGATGCAGCTTTCTGACAATGGCCACTACGCTGCGCCCCAAAATTCTTTGGTAATCATCAGATTTCATGATACCGTTCACACAGTCAAGGTGCCAGAAGCAGCAAAGCAACCCCAAAACATCTTTGAACCTCTACCATGTTTGACTGTAGGGACTGTGTTCTTTTCTTTGAAGGCCTTATTTCTTTTTCTGTAAACAGTGCCATGATGTCTTTACCAAAAAGCTCTACTTTTGTCTCATCTGTCCACACACAGTACATTCTCCCAAAAGGATTGTGGTTTTGTCACATAAGTTTTGGCAAACTCCACTCTTGCTTTTTTATGCCTTTGTGTCAGCAGTGGTGTCCTCCTGGGTCTCCTACCATAGCGTCCCTTTTCATTCAGATGGCGATGGATAGTGCGAGCTGACACTGTTGTACCCTGTGACTGCAGATCAGCTTGAATTTGTTTGGAAGTTAATCGGGGTTCTTTATCATTCAAACAATCCTTCGTAATTTTTCATTAATTTTGCTCTTCTGTCCACGTCCAGGGAAGTTAGCTACAGTGCCATGGGCTGTAAACCTCTTGATGATATTGCACACAGTGGACACAGGAACATTAAAATCTCTGGAGATGGACTTGTAGCCTTGAGATTGTCCATGTTTTTCCACAATTTTTTTCTCTCAAATCCACAGACAACTCTTTACACTTCTTTATTTTCTCCACACTCAGTGTGACACAAGACAAAGGTTGAGTCAACTGTTCTCAATTTTAACTGGTTGCAAGTGTGATTACTGTTTTGCCCACACCTGTTACTTGCCACAAGTGTGTCTAAATACAAATTACAGGAGCATCACATGCTTGAAAAGCAATTATTTCTTACAATTTTTACAAGGTGCCAATAATTTTGTCCAGTCCATTTCTGAGTTCTGTGTGAAATTTTATCAAGTTTGACTTTTCTTCTCTGTTTTTTTGTGTGTGTTGTTGCAGTGTAAACAAAAACAATAAGCACGTGAATACCAAAACATTTGCAATTGGAAAAATGTTCTGAGAGAAGTGTTGCATTTTCTGACAGAATTGCAAGGGTGCCGATATTTTTGGCCATGACTGTATATTATATTATATCATATTATTATCAAACCTGTGAGAACTGGGCAAAACTTGGGTCAGCAAACAGTGGGACATGACCCAGCAGCTCATGACAGATGTCCCTGAGGAAACAAATCCACATTTATTTTTTCACAGTTCTGAAATATATTTCTGACATTTATTTCAAACAAAGCTGTAACAACTTCTTGGTCTGTATACTCACGGTTCAGGTGTGTACATGGGTTTGGAGCTATGGCGAATGTACTGTGTCGAGTGAAACACTCGGAAGGCGAGACCAGCTAAGAAGTCACGTGAGGAGAGGAGACCGGCCACAGGACGCAGACGGAAACCTGTGCATGCTGAGAGAGTGTAGAAGATATTATTTTATTTTATTTCAGTTAATTACACACACAACCTTAATTTTTACATCCCCTTCATGTGACTGTATTTGAGTTTAAAGCAGCTCTTACACTGCAGGTAGCGTGAGATGTCCTCTAGCTGCGGGATGTTGTCCTCGCGGTACCCACAGTACTTCTCCAGCAGTGGAAATACACGGTTGTGTTCACGACAGGCATGTGTCGTGTACAGCGTCTTCAGCTCTCGAAAAACTGTTCCCCATGTGACCTTTTCTTCAGCCGTGTATTCAACACGTGGAATAATCTGTCCACTGACAGAGGAGAGGGATGCTTAGTTCATTTTTAGGACACAATGTATTCAAATACATTTGTCTGAACAGTATACAACAAACCTAACAAACTTTATTTTGAGATATACTTTGCTTGAAAAGCATACTTGTGCTATATTTCTTTAAAATAAATTCCACTATGATTTTTTGTTTTAAAATGCAAAGTCATTTACACTACCAAATTATTTTTTAAAGTTTTTAAAAAAATTATCTTTTTTTTTTAAATGCTTTTCTTGTTTTTTTTTAAAAAAAAAAGAAGTGTCTTTTACTCTCCAAAGTATTCTGCATTTACTGTATTTGATCAAACATTCAGTAAAACTGTAATATTGTAAAGCAGTGTTACAATTTAAAAGAACTTAACTATTTTAAAAAGTAATTTATTCCTGTGATGGCAAAGCTGAATTTTCAGCAGTCATTACTGGAGTCTTCAGTGCCACATTGTCCTTCAGAAATAATTCTAACATGCTGATTTGCTGCTCAAGAAACATTGTTGTGCTGCATAATATTTTTGTGGAAACTATGATACACTACCATTAAAAAGTTTAAGTATATAAATATTAACATAAATATTAAGCAACAATATGTGTTTTCAAAATAGATAGTAATAAGAATTATAACAACTGAGCACCAAACCAACATATTAGAACAATTTCTGAAGGAACACGTGACACTGAAGACTGGAGTAAAGTCTGCTGAAAATTCAGCTTTGGCATCACAGGAATAAATTACATTCTAAAATAGTTTTTAAACTGTTATAATATTTCACAATATTGCTGTTTTTAGTGTATTTATATATATATATATATATATATATATATATATATATATATATATATATATAAAATAATCAACCTTTTGACCAGTAGTGAATACTATTTTATATGTGGCCTAAAGGGATATTTCACCCAAAAATTATTTTCTCACCTAAAATTGTCTTAATATTTTGTTGTTCTGCTGTTTTGAACCTCATTGAATTTCATAGTATGAATGAAAATGGTTCGAACATTTTTCAAAATATCTTCTCTTGTGTTCCACAGGAGAAATAACATCATACCGGTTTGGAGCGACATCGGGGTGAGTAAATAATGACATAATTTAAAATTTTGTGTAAACTTCCCCTTTAAGTATACCAAAATTTTTTGGGTCCCATTATATTTTTATACCCAAACCATCCTAAAAAGGGGTGTTTAAGCATAAACTCTATAGCGTGCACGTCATATATATGTCATATAGTGATGAGTGGTGTTATTATTGATGGAGCATGTATGTAAATGTGTGCTTCCTCAGGGGGCGTAGCATTCAACGCTCCTGCCCTTTGTAGTGGCCGTGTGAATAATGCATCTCAATTATGATGACAAAGCTCCCGGCGCTCCAGACTGCGCTGGGACCCTGTAATTTAGCCCTTTTGTTAGGCAGCAGGAGTAATTTTCCATAGAAAGCACAACAAAACAACAGGGAAAGCACTAGACGATCCCTGTAGTCCATGGGAAAGTGTGGGGGGAGAAAGAGAAAACAGTGAGGGCAATAGTTACTGTCTGTAGTTGTAGGCAATGTCAGCAAATTCCTTCCTTCTGGTGCGGTACACGGGGTCCGTAAAGCCCTGCGAATGACAGCAACGTTAAAGTGCGAAAGAAAGTGGATCTCTCAGTAGCCTTTAACAGTGTTACTCAGTCTCATGGAGGAGACTCATTCAAATGAAGCCTTTGTAGAGTGTTTGCTGCTCATGATGAATGCATTTCAGTTTAATGACGGCTGGAAAGGGGCAATTATTTATAATTACAGGGGCTCAATTAAAGCGATGACATCAATTTGAGAGCCCCCGCCCGTTTCCATTAGAATAGAGAGTGATGCAGATTCTGACTGTGGGCTTTTAGTGTCGCATGGACAAACTACGCATCTTTCAAAATACACCCACACACACGCATGCGTTTGAAATAAAAATGAAGAAGTTTCCTCTCGTGCTCATTTTCGCTCTTTTCTCTGATCTTACTCTCTGGTCATTTAAAAAAAACAGACACAACACACACACACACACACACACACACACACACACACACACACACACACACACACACACACAGTATCTTACAGGATGGTCTGCATCCAGCTCGGACCCGTAACTGAGAATCTGATTGGCAAAACGATCCAAGTCCTGGATGTCATTGGGGAACCATGGAACTTTGATGAGAGGGAAAGAAGGAGAAATGTTTATGGTCAATGACTGAATAATTACATAATCCATACAATTTAAGCTCTGTTGGCGTGTCTATCCATGTAAAGAAAAGTACATTTTAGCATACTTTTAAAATAAATAATATCTAAACAGAAATAATATACAGAATGTAATGTTTTCAGACACATAATTGCATTTTAATTAAATGAAAATGTATTATAGTTTAAATTTGTATGAAATGCAATTAGTATTTTTTGACCCATTTAAGTAAGACTAAAAATTGATAATGTATCTTTATATGTAGTTTCATAATTACTTCTGCTATATTTAAAATATGGTTAAAGGGTACTACTGAATGTATTGACAACCATTTATGCTAAACTAAAATACACTTATATATTTGTAATTACACAAGTAAATATGAAGATGCAATTTAGCACATTTAAAATATTTAAATATGAACTTATAATGTAATACTGTAATGTAAATTTAATGCAATAACACACAACAGTTAAAATTATTATCAAGTGATCTACTTTACATGTGCTTTAGTATGCTAGTCAACACTTACTTTTTTAAATACACAACAAAATGTTTTAAAAAGTACTTTGAAGTGAAACTTTTAATTTGACATTATTACAAAATACACATTTCAAAAGAATACTTTCTGATGAAAGTATTCTCTCTTTATGAACAAATAGGTGGCCTTTTATTTCAATAATATTACATTATCTGCAAGTACGATTTTTTAAATATATACTTTTAAGATTTGAATACTCGTTATAATTAAGTGCACTTTTTTCACAGTAATGCACTTACAGTGTAAATCGGTGGGGCAATGCATTTCATAAGAATAAATGCTAACTTTTCAGACAACTTTACAACTCAAATAACACATTTCTGAATATAAGAAATTATATAAGTGCTTTAACAACAAAAAAGGCTGCCTCTTTTAAACCTTCCAGAATTACTTGACCCTTAGATTTATATGGAAAGTATTTAGAGTTTCCTGATTTAAATTTCAATGAGATCTGTAGTGTTTCCCTTCTCTTTATGAAATTGAGATTAATGTACTAAGTTATAAATATGTGAACGTGTTAATATCGAATGCTGTAGTCGCTAGCGCTGGCATGCTAACAGAGATGGATGACACAGTAGTAAACAGAAAGCATTGTGTGGTGAATGAGCCAGAGGGTGACAACACAGTCCAGGCTATGAGGCTAAATCTTGCTCTACAGCAGCTAGATTTATGACAGTTAAACTCTTTGGAGGTCCAGCCATCAGTACAGAGTTCAGCAACCAGCCTGAGGCGGTCTGAACAAAAGGCCAAGAACTGAAGACCTTTACTGGTTTTCCTCATCGGCCATAAATATCCATAAATGTCCCCTGCTCTGTGTTTTCTTATTGTATAAGGGGGAAATTGTAATTGGGTCTGTTGGTCTGTCAGTCTTTGTACTGAACTTTGACCCCCACCCTGCTGAACTGACTCTTGAATAGAAACAAGACATTTCAGTCTATCTCTATGAGTCTGTTTGTCCTCCAAAACTAAACTAATGTAATTCTGGAAACAACCATAAGAGAGGCCGAGTGCAAAGGCCTTTTTCATCCATCTCCACAATGACATTTATGAACGATTACAGCATCTGTTCTATTTCTGTTCTTCATATTCTATTCTGCCTGACCTTGAAATGCTGTTGCAGCTTTTTATTTCTTTTCTCATTAGGGAGTGATGAGTTATTCATCTGACTGTTTTCTCACCTGTGTCTTTCTGTTTGTTGCGAGACAGCTCATGAACTTGGCCACTGATCTGTGTGCGCAGACCGTCAACAACTTCATCTAGAGCTTTAGAGGAGGCCTGATCCACACTGATGAAGAACTCGTATTCTTCTTTGTTGTCTCCTGATGGACGGGACTCAATGTGGGTCAGGTTAATGCCTTTGTCCTGCAAAGTACATACATGTAACATGTACACAATGCTGCATTATATTAAATAACTTACAATTATTCAGTACTATGTATTACAAGTTATTTATGTATTAGTGAGATATATACACATTATTTTTTTCAAGTAAAAACTGTACTATCTATCTATAGGATATTTGTGACCCTGGACCACAAAACCAGTCATGAGGGTCAGTTTATAGTTTCCATTGATGCATGGTTTATTAGGATCGGACAATATTTGGCCGAGATACAACTATTTGAAAATCTGGAATCTGAGGGTGCAAAAAAAAAAAAAAATCAAAATATTGAGAAAATCGTCTTTGAGGTTGTCCAAATGAAGTCCTTAGCAATGCATATTACTAATCAAAAATTTAATTTTGATATACTTACAGTAGGAAATTTACTAAATATCTTCATGGAACATGACCTTAACTTAATATTCTAATGATTTTTGGCATAAAATAAAAATCAATAATTTTGACCCATACAATGTATTTTTGGCTATTGCTACAAATAAACCTGTGCGACTTAAGACTGGTTTTGTGGTCCAGGGTGACATTTAGAGTGAATAAAACAAATATTTATTTACTATAACTTTATAAATTTTAAGAGAGTTATATATATATATATTGCTCTTTTAGTATGTTTGAAAATCTGTCAATAACAGTTTAGCTTTCAACACAAGTTTGATGTTTAGTTACTCTATATGCATATAGTGAATAAACCACTAGGTGGCACTCCAGGCCAGTCCTTCTAACAAAAACTAAATAAATAAAAATAATATACTGCTCTGTGGAGAAAACTTTAAGACTGTCCAGCTGCATTCTAGACTGAGTGATTCAATGATTTATTTAATTACAGAGTTTCTTCACCCAGACTATTTTAATAAAAGGATTTTACCATTAATTAGAAGATGTGTAAGATGTATCACGAACATGACATGATTAAGAGCATTTAATAGGTTTCTATGTGTGGTCCTCTCTTTTCTAATTAAAGTAGCATTTAACAAATTATTGTAGAGCATCAGTAACCACGTTCACATTGGGGCAACAACTAAGAATCACATGTGCAGCTTTTCCTCAGCCAATAGGAGAGTGGGTGTTTTTGCATATTTTTCACTAAATTGCACTGTTTCAGCCAAAGCATGCTTGTATGTATGTGTTTTTACACACAAAGAGGGAGGACACCCATTGCTGTTTGCTATAGGCCTGTAGAGGAGGCGGATGAGTTTTACAATGCCTTAGACCTTCTCTAGTCCTTTTTCAACATTTTCTCTCTCTGTCCATGTGGTTCTGATTGAGTCCATATGGATCCGCATCCTTTAACACTCAAAAATCAACACAGCAGAGAATTATTGCATTGTTTTTCTGCATGCTTGGCATTTTTTGCAGTGCTGGGTTAATATAATTGTGTTCAGAGTGTCAACGGGTTCAGTCAGAACAGTTAATGCTTCTGTCAAGTGTCTGCATATGTTTTTTATATGTATAATGCTACAAAGCCCCTGTTAATCTTTGGTCCAGTTGATAATACATGCTTGTCTATTTGTTTATTTCTATTTGTTTGCGTTTTATACTGTTCTGACAAGGTATTAATCATATTAACTAATTGCATTATATTAATTATTAAATAATTAATGTTCTGTTTAAATTGTTTAAATTAATTATGAATAAATAATCAAATATGCTGTTGGAGCTAGATAGCTAATTCAGAATAATAGCCTTATTCATTATAACTATAATCATCCATTATAGTTGCTTTAGAGGAGAATATTTACTATTTGGGGAAAAGATGCTTTATGCTTTATGAAAGACTGAAAGCAACTATAATGGATGATTATAGTTATAATCATCCATTATAGTTGCTTTATGAAAGACTGAAAGCAACTTCAATGGATGATTATAACTATAATCATCCATTATAGTTGCTTTCAGTCTTTCATAAAGCATCTTTTCCCCTAATAGTAAATGTTCAGTGTAGGCTGCAGGAAATTGCTGAGTTATGTTAAAATTAAGCTGGAAAGTGTGTGCGGGGTATCCGGGGTGAGGGGTGGAGTAGGGGGTGTTTTAAAGGGGGTGGAGTAGGACAGTATGGCAGAGCCAATCAGAATCCACAGGCTGAGCTTTTATCTTTATAGTGACATTAGGGGGTATTGGCACACATCCATTAATCACTTGCACGAAAACACCAGAGATTTTAGGCTCATTAGTTTGGTTGCTGAGTTTCAGGAAAGCACAGCATATATTGATATGCGACATGTTGTGCTTATGAAATAATTTCCATATAATCAGTAAATGAGACCTGTCATCTACTTGGGAGCACGTTTCATCGCACGTAGGCAGTAGAAAAGTCAACATCCCGAAACAAAATATACTGAACTTTGATACAAGAACTTTGGAGATGATTCAAGAAGTCTTGGCATTATTACAAGACATGTGCTCTGTGTGCATGTGTATAAAATCCTTTCATCTCACAAAACACAATTCTGGTTGATATTATTGATTTTTCTATATGCTTCACAAGAACATGTCACAATGTTGTTTTTTCAATGGCCTTAAGCTTTGTCTCGCCCGTTTTAGTTTATTTACATTTACTGAATTCATACCAAAAAAGAAATTATGAAAACAAAACTTCAGGGTCAGTAAGATGCATTTCATGTATTTTTGCCAAGACTGCATTTATTTGATCAAAAACACAGTAAAAACAGTAGTATTGTGAAATAGTATTGTAATTTATTTATAATAACTATTTTCAATTGTAATATATTTTATTGAATTTTCATCAACCATGATCCCAGTCTTCAGTGTTACACGATAATTCAGAAATCAAATAATTTGCTAAATCAGTGTTCAAGAAACCTTTCTTATTATTATCACAGTTGAAAATAGCTGAAGATTGTTGTGATAAAGTCACATTAGCTGCCACCGCTGGGGAAGCAGCACTGACACACATATACACATGCACGCACACACATACATAAATACTCGCCTACTTACTTCATTCATCCTCCGTATTGTTCCTCCCTGCCGCTGCCGCTATCGGAGTAGCGGGTGCACACGCGATCCTGATAGCACATGGACATTTTCCCACTGCAGCACTCTCCCCTTCATATCCATTTCCTGGTCAATTCATACACTTACATTGCACTTGTTGTGTCGTTTCGTCCCTGTGATGTTTGTCTGTGTGGGCGTAGTCAGTCTTCCGGCAGGAAACACCGCGCCGGCCAAATCGAACGAACAAGTGGCGGTTGATTATGACATCACGGGCTTGGTCGCGCCGCACAGCGCAACCGGAAGCTGACGAAACCATTGCCTAATATGAATAGGTGATTCAGTGTGTATTTAAGTGTGGAAATGATGTGTTAAATGTATTATGTTTTAAGGGATTATGTGTTTATTAATATATATATATATATATATCGGAGGTAATTATTATGAAGTACTACAGATGACCTAAAGATGTGGTGTGGATATGTTAAATGTTATTTTTACCTGTGTATGGTATGGCCCAAAAAAGGGGGCAGGGTTTGGCCTATATAAGCTGAGGCCAAACAGAAAGACAGGACTTGTTTTACCAAGTCGATGCAAGAGTGCTACTGCGGTGCCTCAAGCAAAAACCTCAAACCCCTTCAATATATTGTGGATACCTATTTGTTACCTGATTATATCAGTGTTGGATTATTTTCTGGTTTATTTTTCCCTTTTGTTGTTTATTTGGTACTTTGGATTTTTGTCATTTTTAGGTGGACTTGTATATATTCTTCACTGTGGACAATCTTTCTGGCGCTGTAAATAAATTCCACCTTGCACAAAAGTGCTTTTGCGAGTGAGCCATCATTTTTACGTCCCTTCACGGACTCACATTTTTCCCCGAAGGCGAGCTGGTGGCCTCGTCTTCATCACATTTGGTGGCAGCGGTGGGATGGCTACTCGTAAGACAGCGCCGAAAGGTAGAAAACCCAGGCCGGGTTTACGATCCCAAGTGAAGGTGGCGTCAGAGGAGGATGCAGCTTGGAATTCGGTTGAGACTACGGAGGATGAGGAGGGAGCCACGAGTTTTCCCAAAGTTTCCCCAAAGTCCAGTCAACCACCTACCCAGCTCGTCACTCCTGACGCTACAGCTGGCGAGGGAATGCTTTCCCTGATGCGCAGATTTCTCGACGCTCAAGAGCAGAGAGAGGATCGATATCTGCGGGAGCTCCGAGGTCTTCGGGAGTCCATCTTGCAGTCAGTTCGTCCTGCTGAGACCTCGCTTGATGCGGAGAGCGTCCGAATGGAGCTACCGACGCCAGCACCAAAGGTATCCACCAGACACAGACCAGCCTACGTCCAAGACTCCCCGAATGTCACCGCACCAAGAGAGCCAATGCATTGGGCTGATCCGAAGATGCCGAGCTTCCAGCAGGGGGAAGACATCGAGAATTATCTTCGGCGGTTCGAGCGTCTGGCCAGGACCTGGAGGTGGCCGGAGGAGGAGTGGAGCTATCGGTTGGTTCCGTTGCTGACAGGGCAGGCATTGGAGGCGTACCTGGCAATGGACGAGGAGCAGGCGGAGGTCTACGAGGACCTGAAGGAAGCACTGCTGGAGAAATTCAACATTTCTCCAGAGACCTACCGTCAGCGCTTCCGATCGACTACGGTCCCAGCTGGAGAGTCACCAACAGAGACTTACCACCGGCTAAAGAATCTGTACAAGCGTTGGGTGCGACCGGAGGAGCACTCTAAAGAGGAGATCGGCGAGGCTATCGTCCTCGAACAGCTTCTTCGGGTGTTACCCTACGACGCACGCACCTGGGTGAGAGAGCACGAGCCGAGGTCAGGACGGGGGGCAGCCAAGTTGGCACAGCAGTACCTCAATGCTCATCGTGGTGGTCCTCGTACTCAACCACTCAAAGGTACTGTACGTGGCTTTACTCATAACTCTGGGTCTGAAAGGGGTCGTGTTGAACTGTCTGACAACGCACAAGGCCCAAAGTCAATGGCCAAAGACTTGCTTTGCTTTTACTGCCAGCAGCCAGGTCACAAAGCAGCTGTGTGTCCTGCTCGCAAAGCGAAACTCACAGGGTTTTGTTATGTGCCTAGAGAAGGGGACTGTGACTTTGACTCTGTAGGGGAGAGTCAGAATGTATATGATGTGATGGTTAATGGACATGAACTGAAAGCACTCTTGGACACTGGGAGTTCTCTGTCAATGTTGAAATCATGCTTTGTAAATAATGTCAATTATGTGAATACTACCTCTGTTCAATGCGTGCATGGGGACGTAAAGCAGTATCCCCGAGCGGAGGTAATGGTGGAGGTACAGGAACAAGTGTACTTACTTAATGTTGCCATAGCTGACAATTTACCAGCTGATATGATTCTAGGAAGAGACTTGCCAGTGCTTTATGAACTCTTGCAACCCACCATCAATGACTCTGAACATTCTGCTACTGCCACCACTGTTGATTTGTCATGTCCTGCTTTTACTAGAGCTCAAGCCAGGGCAGGTCTGCAGCCACTGCCAGACTTGGATGGTAGTCTGTTGCAGGGCGGGACTAAAGGCCCTAAAAAGTCACGACGCCAACGGCGGCTTGAGAAGTACCTGGGTACCCCAGCCTCTGAGGCCTCAGGGGAGGGTCTTGAAGTCAATGGCTGGAAGGTCCCAGGGAACATAGCACAACTTCAAAGGGAAGATAAAACTCTGAAACCTTTATTTGTCAAAGCTGAGTGTGACGAACCATCAAATCTGTGCAATGAAAAACATGTAGTGGTGAATGATGTGTTGTATGTGCAAACTAATGATGTGATGCGTTTAATTGTACCATCTTGTTGTCGTCCTCTTGTTCTGCACCTTGCACACACTGTTCCATGGGCTGGCCACCTGGGCCAACAGAAAACATACGCACGCATTAGCTCACGATTTTACTGGCCCACACTATACACTGACGTACAAACACACTGTAATACATGTGCCATCTGCCAAAAGACAAGTGCTGTGTCCCAGCGGGGCAGAGCTCCCCTGCAACCTCTTCCTGTCATTTCTGCACCTTTTAGGCGGATCGCCATGGACATTGTGGGGCCGTTGGAAAAGAGCAGTGCTGGACATCGCTACATCCTGGTAGTCAGCGACTACGCCACAAGGTATCCTGAGGCCTTCCCACTCCGTTCTATCACCACACCTAAGATCATTCATGCCCTGGTTCAACTCTTCTCCAGAGTCGGCATACCTGAGGAGATACTCACGGACCAGGGAACGAACTTCACGTCAAGGCTGATGGGGCAGCTGAATAGGCAATTGGGCATTACCGCCATCCGAACAACTCCCTATCACCCGCAGACGGACGGTCTGGTGGAGAGATTCAACCAAACTCTCAAGAACATGCTTCGGAAGTTCGTTGCAGACACAGGTCGAGACTGGGACAAGTGGCTACCATTTGTTCTCTTCGCTTACCGGGAGGTCCCCCAAGCGTCAACGGGATTCTCACCATTCGAGCTCCTCTATGGATGGCAGGTACAAGGACCCCTGGACCTGCTGAAGAAAGGCTGGGAGGAGGAACCTGCATCCAAGAAGGAGGAGAAAGGCATCGTGCAGTACGTGCTAGAGATGCGAGATCGATTGGGGCAGTACAGAGAGCAAGCTAAAGAGAACCTACAAGAAAAACAACAAGGGCAGAAAAGATGGTATGACCAACACGCCAGGCTACGACAGTTTCAAGCTGGGCAGAAGGTGTTACTCTTGTTGCCAACTTCAACGAGCAAGCTACTGGCTAAATGGCAGGGGCCATACACCGTGGTCCGCAAGATGGGACCAGTAACGTACGAAGTTCATCATCCGGACAAGGGCAAGACCAGGCAGACCTACCACGTGAATCTTTTAAAGGAGTGGAAGGTGCCACCCGGTAAGGGACCAGAAACATCACTGCTGGTAAGGAAGGTGGAGGTGGAAGAGGAAGAGGAATCGGAGGAGGCAAAGCGACAGCCGTCTGTGGTGAGTTTAACTCACCTAGAAGACTCCAAAAGTAAAGAACTGCAGCACCTCCTGAGCCAGTTTCCTGCTTTGTTCTGTCAGAGGCCTGGACGGACTGAGCTGACCCATCACACCATCCATCTTTCCAACCCATCACCATCACGTCAACGTCCTTACCGGGTGCCTGAGAGGCTGGTGGAACCTTTAAAGGAGGAGATCAAGATGATGAAGGAGCTAGGAGTGATCGAACCTTCAATGAGCGAGTGGAGCAGCCCAATGGTGATCGTACCCAAGAAAGACGGTTCCCTGCGTGTCTGCATTGACTTCCGCAAGCTCAACGCCCAATCTAAGTTTGATGCATACCCCATGCCAAGAGTGGATGATCTGCTGGAAAAGATTGGAAGAGCCCAGTACATTACCACACTAGACCTGTGTAAGGGGTACTGGCAGGTACCCCTCAACCCTGAGTCCAGATCCTACACAGCATTCCGAACACCTTTAGGACTATTTCAATTCACGGTCCTTCCTTTTGGCCTTCACGGGGCACCAGCCACATTCCAGAGGCTGATGGACAGGGTACTGCGAGGCTGTGAAGACTGGTCTGCGGCTTACCTGGATGACGTGGTAATCCATAGCAACTCTTGGGCAGAGCATCTTCAGCATCTCCGGCAAACCCTTAAGAGGATAGAGGAAGCGGGATTGACATTAAACGTTTCAAAATGTGAGTGGGCAAGGCAAGAGGTGAACTACCTGGGATATCACCTGGGCAATGGACAGCTGAGACCACAGGTGGACAAGTTGGAGGCAATTCGAAGGAGCCCACAACCAAAAACTAAGAAGGAAGTGAGGTCGTTCCTAGGACTGGTGGGCTGGTACAGGAGGTTTGTGCCAAATTTTGCCTCCATCGCGGCTCCTCTGACCAACCTGCTGTCCAAGACAGTGACAAACCCTATTCCCTGGACCGATGACTGTGAAACCGCTTTTAATACCCTAAAAGAAAATATGTGCTCCAGCCCAGTCCTGCAGAGTCCAGACTTCTCTCAGAGATTCCTGGTGCAAGTAGATGCATCCGCAACAGGGATTGGAGCGGTCCTTGCCCAGGGAAGTGCAGGTGAAGAGAGGCCAGTTGTTTACCTCAGCCGCAAGCTACTCCCCAGGGAGACAAGATATTCGACGGTCGAGAAGGAAGGTCTCGCCATCAAGTGGTCCCTGGACAGCTTGCGCTATTACCTCCTTGGACGAGAGTTCGATCTAGAAACTGACCACCGGGCTCTAACCTGGATCCAGTCCATGAAGGACCACAATGCCAGAGTCACACGATGGTACCTCGCCCTGCAGCCGTACCACTTTAAGATACGGCATCGACCTGGCAGACTCAACGTGGTAGCCGACTACCTGTCCAGGTTTCCGGCCAGTACGCGGCTTGGAGAGGGGGAAGGTGATGTGATAAAGTCACATTAGCTGCCACCGCTGGGGAAGCAGCACTGACACACATATACACATGCACGCACACACATACATAAATACTCGCCTACTTACTTCATTCATCCTCCGTATTGTTCCTCCCTGCCGCTGCCGCTATCGGAGTAGCGGGTGCACACGCGATCCTGATAGCACATGGACATTTTCCCACTGCAGCACTCTCCCCTTCATATCCATTTCCTGGTCAATTCATACACTTACATTGCACTTGTTGTGTCGTTTCGTCCCTGTGATGTTTGTCTGTGTGGGCGTAGTCAGTCTTCCGGCAGGAAACACCGCGCCGGCCAAATCGAACGAACAAGTGGCGGTTGATTATGACATCACGGGCTTGGTCGCGCCGCACAGCGCAACCGGAAGCTGACGAAACCATTGCCTAATATGAATAGGTGATTCAGTGTGTATTTAAGTGTGGAAATGATGTGTTAAATGTATTATGTTTTAAGGGATTATGTGTTTATTAATATATATATATATATATATCGGAGGTAATTATTATGAAGTACTACAGATGACCTAAAGATGTGGTGTGGATATGTTAAATGTTATTTTTACCTGTGTATGGTATGGCCCAAAAAAGGGGGCAGGGTTTGGCCTATATAAGCTGAGGCCAAACAGAAAGACAGGACTTGTTTTACCAAGTCGATGCAAGAGTGCTACTGCGGTGCCTCAAGCAAAAACCTCAAACCCCTTCAATATATTGTGGATACCTATTTGTTACCTGATTATATCAGTGTTGGATTATTTTCTGGTTTATTTTTCCCTTTTGTTGTTTATTTGGTACTTTGGATTTTTGTCATTTTTAGGTGGACTTGTATATATTCTTCACTGTGGACAATCTTTCTGGCGCTGTAAATAAATTCCACCTTGCACAAAAGTGCTTTTGCGAGTGAGCCATCATTTTTACGTCCCTTCACGGACTCACATTTTTCCCCGAAGGCGAGCTGGTGGCCTCGTCTTCATCATAATAAATTGTGGAATCCATAATACATTGTTTTGTTCCGGATTCTTTTATAGTTGGAACAGCTTTATAAATTACTTAAATTTTTTCAATAATTTAATGCATCCTTGCTGAATAAAAGTATTCATTTCTTTGCATTATGTTTTCATTAAGCTCCCTCTCCTGAGGTATTATCTTACAGTATTCATACCTCAGCTTAAATTAATATGCCATGTTTTCATAGCTGACAGAAGCTTTAATGTGTTTTCTTGTTCTGGCACATAGTGGCACAGAAGCACCTTTAAAGACAAGATTTTTTCTTTAAAGAAAATCTGTATATATATATATATACATATACATATACACAGTATATCACGTTGCTGTGTGCTAAACATCTCTTTGCATGTTTTATCAACTGAGGCAGGTCACAAATTTCATTAATTCTGTTGAAGTTGCATCATGTGCACAGCATTACCTAATCCCCCGCAAATACGTCCTGTTCAGTGTTTTGCATTTCTACAAATGTCCCACTATCATCCGCTGTCCTTGACCCTCATGTTTTGGCTTTAGATAAACGCAAGTGTATATTAGAGAGAGAGTAGGAGAAACAGCGAAAAATGCACAGACAAGACACTAACCTCAAACAGTCTTAGAGCTTTTACAAGAGCGCCAACTTCCTGCTTCAGAGAGAAGATGCAGGACACCACTCCTGTTTTGTTTAACGGTTCTTCCAGGTAGGATGAGGTCAGAGAGCCCTGTTAAACAAACAAATGTCGAGACACTCAAAAAAGTTGCACTCATCATCATAAACATGCATGAAATGAGCGCAGAACCATTTAAAATAGACTTTTGTTTTATTTAAGCAGTGTCCACATTTCTTTCTTTGGTTTTGAAATGTACATTAGTTAATCTTTTCCCATATTGCCAAGGGCACCTTTGCTTGTGAATCCAATCACTGCGTGTATTTTTTTTCAGGATGAAACACTCTCTGTTACACATTAGCAAATGCAAACCACCGTTACTTCAGTAACTTTCAAGGCAAGTACGTAGTTGATATGAAATGAATTTAAATATAAATGCCCATAAATCACTAAAGGCTCATATATTGCATCAAACTGAATAATATCAGCAGGTTTGTGTAGGTTTAGGGTTCTAATAAATATCATTAACTTGGTATAAAAGCCATTGCGAAATCTTACTGTAGCTCCAAAAGTGTGTGTGACTGAGCAGAAAGATTTTAAAACTCATGACTAAAGTCACACTCGCATTCCTATGAACCTACATTCCTGTGAGTCAGGTGTTAGTATCATAATGTTCACCCCTATTTTGCCATAATACTTTTTATGGAACAAAAAGTAATGTAAAATGTACCTCAGGACATCCAGAATATAAAAGTCAAAAAAGTCAACAGTTATTGTATTATTGACCTCTTTGAAAGCTTCAGATCAATATTTCTGCTCGTATACAATTACATCAGTTTTAACAAATTAGTAACTGCTCTCTGGAGTCTTTCAGCTGATGCTATTATGTGTTAGCCTTCGTTTTGTGGTCTGGAAAGAAATTTCCAGTTAGGTCTAACAATAATAAGAATGAGCTGGGTTGTCATTGAACAATTTTAGGTCCACACAGAATTTTCATTCTGCATTACATAGGCCTATCCAAGTCTAATTTGCATCCAAGTTTGCATGTCTTTGTTCTTGTTATGTCTAATGTTGGGGAAATGCTATAAAATTACATGCTTTGAACATGTAATATGATAAAAAACAAAACAACAAAAAAACAAGTATAAATTGTATAATTGTAAATTAAATATATTTCAATATAATGACAATAATTTTAGAGTTAAGTGTGTTCACCTTCCTCTCCAGATCCCCGTTCATCTGTCTGAGACCTGCGTCCATTCTTGCTTCAGTCCTCAGGTGATGTCGATTTGCTGGATGCTTCTGTGCACTTTATGCTACCCATCCAAAACTCCAGGCATTTAAAAGTACCACGTGACACCACACCCCCTGGAACGTCCCGTGTGCATGTCACGTGACGAGATGCCCATAAACCCCTGGGATATTGGGAAGCTGCCACCACAGCGCATCTGGTTTGTGTTGTCCAGTAGGAAAGAGTTTGCAGGGGGAGTTTTGGGTGAGAATAGAGTTCAAAGTCAGCATTTCGTAACGATTACTTAGCTGTTTTGTTTTTCTTCTTACTTGATGTAATAGTTTTATTAGTAAATTAACTTTATTTATTTATTTTAAAGCAGAAGAAGGGGTTGAGTGATGAAGATTGGAAAAACATACAGGATCCTGCCATAAATAATCATCGCTATCTTTATGTTGATGTTCTGTTTATGACCACACGGTGGCGCTAAATATAAGTAAACATTGACTGGGACTGGGTCCATGTGTGCGAATGTGTCAGACAGTGTTAAAATTTCACATATACACTGATTTCTGAGAGTTATACTTTTAAGGTGTTTTTTTATTGGCGCAAATTATTTATTTACTGACGCAAAATGCAACTTGGCACCACTAACACAGTTAGCTAACCGTAAATTAGGCCTAATGTCAAATGATTTCTAAAACAAACACTAACATTTTTTATTATTTATTTGTGACTTGCTTGTCGTGTGCTGTACTGATGTCACAACAGAAACGTGAAAATAGTGAAGACCTACACGTTGCTATGTTTACATCCTCAGGTGACTGCAATTTCTGTAGGTTTGTCGTCAGGTAATGTTAAAAATACGGTTCTACTAATTTAACTTTTATGGTTAACGAAATGTTTTTCAAATACCACCGAAATATGACCTACTCTCCTACTTTGCCTTTTATTTTGACGACTTTTGTGTGGGTCAAGTCTTAATTAGGGCCACAAACACCTCTTAAAGTTTTATTAACATAGACAGTATATAGTCTGCATTTAGCTCATAGACTCTGGAAGCAAATGTGATCTTTAATCCATATTTTTATTTGTGTAAAGTTAAATCAATGTATTGACGCCTGTCTGTGCACACACCTTATGCTTAGGCTTGTACAAACCATTCATGACTTCACCTCTAGATGGCAGTAGATGTCTATACAATTTATGAACCATCTATTCTGTTCAAAAACCATTTTCTTTAATGCATTGTAGGCCTACATAAGCTATTCATTTAAATTTCCAGAGATAAGTAGGGCAACAGGAAAAAGTGCAAAAATTCCATAAACTGAACAAAAACCTACTACTGAAATGGCTTTACCCTGACATTAGAAATTTTGTGATCATTGGATATGATAATATGAGAATATTGTAGTGGATGTCTGTTTACACAGGGAGCCAAACCTCTATGTGATCCACGAAGAACAGAAGTCCAAATAAAGTGCACAACAGCAAATACTCGTCTCAAATGAACATCTGGACACCATTCCCCTTCAACACCTGCAGATGCTTTCAGGTTAGGATACAGTTAGGATACAGTAGACTCCCTCTATATAGAAACATTATCACAAAAACAGATCAAGTCATGGTGGCTAACGCAGGTATTCAAGCTAAATGAAATGAATCGACGGCTGATATGACCAACACAGCTGGCCTTTGCCTTAAAGGGGGGTTTCTTGAAGTTTGTTTAAGCTACTTCAAGGGGTCTACAACAAAGTGGGAAATCTTTATTTATTTAGTGTTTTTTTTTTTTTTTTTACAGAAATGTATAAGATAAATACAGGCAGGGTTAAAGTGGGACAGCTCCTGGTCATTTGCGTTGTTTTACAATGCGATAATGATTTAGCCCCTAAAACTCTTAAACATACTACTTTATTGGGATCCATGGTTCCATCCATGGAGCCTTTCCACTGCACAAACTGCTCTTTATAGTAGAGAAAGGGTTCGTCAGGTCATTAAACTGTTCTTCACAATAAGAAAATTTGGAAGCCACATAATGGTTATCCACGGCATTGCTGCAAAAATCCCAACAGTTAACAAGGAACCAGCGATGTTCAGTTCATTCACCAACGCGCTCACTTCCACTAATGTATAGAAATAGCAATGCATAAACGCCACGCACCTGCTTTCAAAAGCGCACCAATGAATAGTCATTGAAATGATCAAACAAAAAAAACAACAACTTCACAATGTAGTTTTAACAGCTAATAAATTGAAATATAATCCTGCATATCAAACCCGGGCTTATGGGAGAAAACAAACGGCTTTGTATGGATTTGTTTTGTTTTTATTATTTTACAGCAGCTCTCCAAGTTGTAAGACAGGCAGAGGTGTTTCAATAGAAGTTCAGACGCCCAGATGTCATATTAATTATTACACTCGGGAATGACTGGAACCTTCCCTCAGCCTAAAGTATCATGAAAGAAAGAGGGGCTTACAAAACGCTAATTGGACTCTGCAAATGCACTGACAGAGCATGGTGGATATGTTTCAGAGAGTCCCAGCCGGAGTGAATAGAACCCACGCTTCTTTTCTAAACGCCCTTGCTGCGCTAAAAAAGGAGAAGGGGAAAAAAGAGAGAGGGAGAGAAAGGAAAGTTGGAGGGGGCTGGGTGCTTGAATGCTGGCCTGATCTTGAATGCCTCAGCCAACTAAGAGAAATTACACAATTTATTGCCCCCCTCCCTCTCCACTCCACATGCATCGTGCGCACACACAAAACTGGCGCAGGCAAAGTCATTCAAACAAAGTTGGTTGAAAGCAATGTGCCATTATCGTGCGCTATGAAAGAGGCGAAATTAATCGAGAGATATACTGGAAGTAAATAGAGTGAATAAGGTGTCAGGAGCTTTTCTTAATGCGCGTCCACAGAATAACCCATCCGTTCCGCCTTTCCAGCTGTGATGATTTCCAATAATGACTGGCCAAATTCATCTTGGCCGGACAAAGATTCCCTATATGGAACAATATTACATGGCTGTAACGCGTTAACAGTATAACAATTACTGTGACGAGTGTGGATTCATAACCAAGCTACACCTGAGTCTAATGAAAGCAAAGTGCTTTGAATGAGTTTATTTACCTCTGAATGGATTCGTCTTAACCACAACATTGGTTACAAATTATTTGCTATATTTGCTTAAGATCTGATTTATTTGATAAGTAGGAAGCTTACTAAAGAAGGATTCGAATGTGATTAAATAATATGGTAAACTATGTTGATTTCAAACACTTTACTCCAAACTACAAATCCTATTTTTTCATAAATGCCAAGTCGGGGCAAGTTGTCACATGTTTTAAATGTTACATCATTAATGATGTTATTTGTTGGCGAACAATAGTTCCCCTATATTTCTAGGAATTGTTTTGTGTTTATATATTTTTTTTTCTGTTAATGCTGTTTAAAGGCCGGTTAAATTGTGAAAACTAGTCCTTTTTTTTTTTTTTTTTACAATTTCATGGTCTTCAGCAGCAAATACAGTCATCATGCATCGTTCTTATATTTTACTCAAGTTTTTCCGTGATTTAAAACGACTGATCTCAAGTTTAATTATTCGTTTCTCAAAGAAAAATCGAAGCGCGCCGTTGTTAAATTTTACAAGGTCACGGCATGCCTTTATTGCCGCTGCTTTAGTGTGTGCGTGTGTTTGTTCTCCGACAAACACTTGTCATAACCGAAAAACACCTCTAGTCATTCTTTACAAGAAGTTGTTTACTCAGTGGCAGGAGCGGCACGCGCCCGGCGTACGCAACGCAAGCGCATCTCGGGGGGCGTGGTCAGGAGGAACGCGCGGCGGGCCGCCGGCGTATTGAAAAGGCCGCGCTGTTTCCATCTCACAACTCAGAGCAGGTCGAGAGTCCGGTGCACCCCTGCCCATTGAAGCCACACGTGAACGCCACGAGCAAGACGCACGGCCACTGGGCATCCCAAAGAAAACTTTTGTGCTTGTCCTCGCTCCTTTTTTCCCCTCCGCGAAATGGACATCACTGCCAAGATGGAAATAAGCGTAAACCAGCAGCAGTTCATGCCACCTGCCTGCTTTTTTGCATCTCAGAGCATCCAACTCAGTCCGACCGACAGCCAGTGCAGCAACAAGTCCGCGTCGAAGCAGGCGAAGAGGCAGCGCTCATCCTCTCCGGAGCTGCTCCGGTGCAAAAGGAGGCTCAACTTCGCCGGCTTCGGGTACAGCTTGCCCCAGCAGCAGCCGCACGCGGTGGCCAGGCGGAACGAGAGAGAACGCAACCGGGTAAAGCTGGTGAACAACGGCTTTGCTACTCTCCGCGAACACGTTCCCAACGGAGCGGCGAACAAGAAGATGAGCAAAGTGGAGACGCTGCGCTCGGCTGTGGAGTACATCCGCGCACTCCAGCAGCTTTTGGATGAGCATGACGCGGTGAGCGCGGCGTTCCAGTCCGGCGTCCTGTCACCCACCATCTCCCAAAACTACTCCAATGACATGAACTCTATGGCCGGTTCGCCTGTGTCCTCTTACTCCTCAGATGAGGGCTCCTACGACCCTCTGAGTCCAGAAGAACAAGAGCTCCTGGACTTCACCAATTGGTTTTGAACGTCCGCGAAAGGAAGGTTTGTATGAATTAAAATCATCTTCTTCGCCGCTATAATTGTGTTTTCATGATTCTGTTGTTCATGTAAGATACTCACCATGTCCCGTTCTCTTTCTAGGAAATACCTAAAAATCGCAGCACTCGCTTGGGAGGAACTCGGATGTCCTCCAAGAACACAAAGCACTGCGTTTGCGCTGCAGTCCGGTTCGGATAGACTCGAATCCACACCCAGAGATGGCCCATACAAACCGGCAAACCACGGGTCCCGAGTGTCAAAGAGCCAAAGGACTAAAAGGGAAGAGCAGGAGTCCAATCCTTCCAGCGCATTCGCCCAAGAAATCTATTTTTAAAATGACTTTCCACGACACTGTGGCATATATACAAAAAAACAACAACAATAAGCAAACGTTGTTCTTTTACCTATGCTAATGTAATCAAAGAAGGTTTGCCCTGATTGACCCCTCTCACGACTCTAATATGCTTCCAACTTGGCGAATTTTATTATATGAAGTTCTATTTGTATAAAACATGTTGTTTTTTGAAATATATTAAGCTATTTTTGTATGTAAGAGATTTATAGATGTTTTTGTACACATTCATTTTAATATGTATCTATTTTTGACCTATAGCCTGCCGTAAATTGCTCATTACCTCTCGCTTATTCAGACTTCTAGTCTCAAATGCATTCGCAGCTGGCAGTTCCCTTTACGGTCGTGGAGGTTTTAGAGGAGTTTAAGAGTTTAAATTTCAACACCAACGTGTCTTATTTAATAGGAATAATAATTGCAATGGTAATATGACTCGGAGTGATCAAAGGTTATGCAGCTATTGTCCAAACGGAGGTGTTTTGTGTCTCCACACTGCCTGTTCCACTTTGCCTTTACAATGCTGGGTTTTGCATCTCAGAAAATAAGAATATGCCTTATCTCCATATTTTCTACAGTTTAGTCTCATAATAAAAGTTTCTAAAAGAAATATGTTTTCTTGAGTTTGTTTTGTGTGTTGCAACCTTCAAGCAATTCTAGAAAAACACAGTCAAGTGTAAATTTTCGTTGCACATATTCTTTTTATTTATTTATTTATTTATTTTTTATGGGCAACAAAAGTGATAAGCCTGCTAACCCTCGGCAGTCTGCCTGTTGTCAGGCAGGAGGAGACGTGACCAGCATACTGGACCGTTTCACAGACTGCGCTCATAATGAATGCCAATTTGGAGAAGACAGCACTTTTGGAAAATAAGCATATTGTTTGCTCACCCTACTCACACTTTTGAGGGTGAGCATGGCAGAGAGAGAGAAAGAGGGCATGCAGGACCAAGTAATCAAAGAGTTTAAAAACGTAACATATTTGCTTCTATTAATGTTAACAATTAAAATAAGATTGTTTAAATACTAAGAAATATATGTGGAACGCACAGGGCGCGATAGTTCTTAATATAATTTTTAAAAACAAAGCAGGCTACTTGTTAAGAAAAGTGATTACACAGATATGATGGTTTCCTTCATGTTCATGTCTGCCACACTGACATCGATTTGTGCTGACCTCGAAAAAATTGCATTTTTAGAAAAAACAAGATAATGTTAACTGCATTTTATCAACATATTATATTTAACCTTTTTAACAGGGCATTTTTTCGTTTTTAAAACCTCTGGACAGTTAAACCACCAACACATTTTCTACTTTACGCCTCGCAAAAAAATATCAAAATAACTTTTAAATCATAAATTTCAAACATGTTCATCATATAAATGGCGTATTTACAGTTTCTTGCGTTTTAAAGAAACACGTAAAACGATTTGAAAATGCAAACGTGGCGTCACTGTCCCAATATTCAAACTTCTTCAGTAAAAATACACTTTTTGTTGAGTTAAGCATAAATAAGTCAGAGTCGCGGAGTTTAAATAACAGTCGTGGAGTTTGACAGGTAAAGTGTGTGTGCGCGGGGCGGGCGCGTGCCTGCTGTAATGAATTGAAAGGATCTGTGTGCGTGTGGCGCTCGAGTGGAGTCGGCTGAAGGCGCGTGTGCCTTTCTGACAGCAACTCGCGACACGCACTCAACAACTGCCCCTTTAAAAACACAGCGTCTGGAAGCGAAGGCTGCACACAAGAGGCAGGTGTTGCAGAACAAGAAAAAAACATGTTCCTGACGAAAGTAGGCGAGCTTTGTTTAGGGTAAGACGAAGTACCCCAGCTTATCAATTAGCCAAAGTTTTACGCTTATCTTAGATTCAAAACGATGTTTTTTATTTTAAACTAGCGCGACCAGGCAGGGTCTAGCAAGTGTGGTAAAAGATTTTTTTTTTAAAGATACACTGCTAAAAATAAAGGTTCTCTTTGGCATCCATGGTTCAATGAAGAACCTTTAACATCCATTCATGAAACTTTGCCATTGTTCTTTAGTGGAAAAGGTCTTATTATTTAAATATTCTTGACACTAAGGAGAAAGTTTTGGAACTTTTCACTGAAAGGTTCTTTGTGGAACCCAAAACGGTTCTTCAGTGGAATTATGTGGAAACCCCCAATATACAGTCAGGTGTCCCAGAATTCCCTGCGACTGTGTGATTCACTGTGACCCAACGTCTATGACATGTTAAACCACCATCCAAATTGGAAGGGTCTGAACTGTCGACTAGCTCAGGAAATCAATTTTTGCGCTTATCCATCAGACGCTTGAGCAAGCACCGTCTTATTGTAAGGTACTGGACCCATTTGTCAGTTACATTTCAATAGCTAAAGCTTCATATTTATCTGGTGTGAAATTAATTTGAGGAAGAGAGGCAGAGATTTTTTTGTTGCTCTAAATCCTGAAAAAATCAATAAATCAGGATCTCTCAGACGGATAAAGCACATTTTCCACTTGATTTTCTGGCCTCTTGTGTCTGTCGGTGAATGATTAGGCTATAGAAAATGTAATATCACGTTCAGATCTGTGGCTTCCCTCCAATAAGCTTGTTCAAGGAACTTGTTTAATCAAGAGACATTGCAGAAATCTGAACAAAAATGGGTGAGTAAACAATTTTCACTCAGAAATTGCTAGAAACAATTACAAAGAAACAGCAACACATTAAATTTTGAAGTAGAAAAACTAAAATAGTATTTTTTTTCTTGTAAAATGTACTTCAATAGCCTAATCTTTGTACAACTTCTTTTTTTCTCTGTTTTTGAACACAGTCTTCATAGAAAGCAATGTGAATTTCATGCTGAAACTTTTCCATTGACCTATTGTGAATGCACTTCGTGGTTAACCTGAAAATACAAGCCACCAATTCCCTTTACAAACCATTCATGCTCAATCTGAACTGTGTCCAAGGGAACGGTAGCGAGCAATGCAGTGTGTGTAGTTGTGCGCACAGCCCATTCGAGCCCGTCCGCGTGTCCATCCCATTGTGGCAGAATGTTGCCTCCTCATTATGCCATGCCTGAATAGAACAGGAGCGGCAGCATGTAACCCACACTGATTAGTGATCCGGGCCCCTCTGATGTTCTCCCTGTTGAAATTCATGGGGACTTCTTGTTATCACTCCTCTCCAGCCTCCTTTCATTCTCTTTGAAAGTGCTGCCATCCCTGCCTCTCAACTTCTTCTACAGACTTTGTAAATCTAAAGACGCAGACTGTTAGACAGCACTCACTTCCTCATGAGTGCCCAGAAAGCTTTTCACGACTGTCCAATGTCTGTGGCCATTTCTTTAGGCTAAATGAGACCGGTCGTTCTCTGTTTTTCTCACTACCTCGATCCTTTTTATTTTTTCCCCCCTCTCCTCTTTCTTATACAAATGCTCACTTTTGTTACTTCTGAATGTGACGGTGCTCTCTATGCTTGTCAAAGCTCTTCTCTTCCCTTTCCCCTACTGAGTCCTGCAGGTTTGGTGAGTGATTATCAGTGACGATTGGATGTTTGACGACCACACTGAGCAAACTTTTCACTCTCTGTATGCCGAATTGGAAATGACATTAATAAAGGCTCTAGCCTGCATGAAATATGAGCTGCTTGACTTTGGCCCTGAAGAGTGCAATGCAAACAGTGTTTCAGTACCACAGACAGCACTCCTCTCCACTCTACTAATGTTCAGCAGCGATGGCTCAGTCTTGTGCAGTAACTGAAATATATGTCCTGTTTTTTGGTGAAATAGAGTAAGGTTTTGTTATTTTGATTGACATTCAGTCAGTCAGTGTTGACCCCTTTTTTAACGAGTTATTGACATGGATGCTAAAAGAATATTTAACAAGGCATTATTGTTGTTCATTTTTATTGAGGTTTGATCACTTTCAGCAGAGTTCAGCAGGATGAATACATAAATGGGACACTTAAACAATCATTTGTATCAGTAGTTGTATAGTCTTACATACTGATGATTTTTTTCGCATTGAAACAGTATATAAAATATAAAAAATATGATATGAGGCTGAAGTGTCTCTACTTCATTAATTGGCCCACTTTTATTCACTCCAATAATATAATATAATATAATATAATATAATATAATATAATATAATATAATATAATATAATATAATATAATATAATATAATATAATATAATATAATATAATATAATATAATATGTATAAAATATATATTTCCTACACTGTAAAAAGTGATAAGTTGACTTAACTTAAAAATTGAGGAAACCCATTGCCTTAAAATTATTAAGTAAATAATAATAATAAATAAATAAAAAGTTAAGTGAAATTGAAAATTTAATTATCAGTTAAAATTTTTAAGTTAAGTCAACTTATCACTTTTTACAGTGTATAATATACATAAAATATAATGTATATGATTATAATAATTTTAGTTATGTAATATTCTAATATACACTACTGTTAAAAAGTTTGGGGTCGATTAAAAAAAAAAAAAAATTAAAAATCAAAATATTTATAATAAAATATTTATAGTGTCATTAAAGATTTTTATTTCAAAAAGTTATTTTGATCTTCCTATTAATCAAACCAACTTTGTGGGAAAAAAGAAATCACACAAAAATATTAAGCAGCACAACTGTTTTCAACATAATACTGAAGTATTTTTGAAGGATCATGTGACACTGAAGACTGGAGTAATGGCTGCTGAAAATTCAGCTTTACATCACAGAAATAAATTTCTTTTTAAAATATATTAAAATAGAAAACACTTATTTTATACTTTTTTTGAAGCTGTATTTTTGATCAAATAAATGCAGCTTTGGTGAGCAAAAGAGCTCCTTTCAAAAACATTAAAAATCCTTCAGACATCAAACTTTAATATATGTAATCATTTTGATGTTAATATGGCCTAACTATTGGTGTAAACAGTTGTTGTTGTTGATACCATCACAGGTTACTGGAGTCATCGAAGGGGTTGGCGATAACTGAGTTATGAATGAGGATGAAGAGAGGCAGGTGAGCGAGGAAGTCGAGAAGATCGAGGGAGCGCAAATTGTGAAGTTCCCGCCTCACAGACGCCTCATGCTCAGGTCTGATGCCCCCTGCCTTGAGCTCCACTAGGAGTTGCTCTGCTCCAATGCAGCCCTCTGGCACCACAGTGCCCCCTGTTTGGGCCTCCAGCAAGAACAAGAACAACTGCTGTACAACAAGCACAAATACTCAGGTTAGTATCAGTGAATGTAATATCTATTCCATGTATATACATAATAAATATACACGGTACACATACATATATTACATAAACAAAATCCTTTATTTTGGATGCGATTAATCATTTGACAGCACTACTATATATATATATATATATATATATATATATATATATAGTCGAGTTTAGTTTTTTTTTCCAGGCTTTAACTTGTGGTACACAGCAGCATCAGTCCATACATATAACCCTCCATCCACATGTGCAAATCCCTTGTGAATACATTCATTTGGCCTCAGTAATCACCTATTGCACACTTCTAGATAGTCAGGGCACTGATGTCGGTATAACCTGTGTGTTTGTGTGTGCGCGTGAAAGCGTGTGCTCGGTTCACACGTGTGCCTGAGGAGGCTCAAGTTACAGCGGCCTTTTCCTACTCTTCTATGAGCGCACCTGTTTGCACAGTTAAATGCATCCGAGGTAATGACTAAAAGTGAGTGTGTATGTGTGTGTGTCCTGTAATCCCCTGGCAAAGCGCCCACTCCTCTCTCCTCTCGCTCGATAACAATTCAAGCCCAGCTCACTCTGTAATTAGCCTCCCCTCTCCACCTAACCCCAAGACCGGGCAGGGGCTCAGTTTCCCCAACCTCCTCCATCAACTTTTAAGTCTCCACGCTTTTCAGCAGCCGGCCTTCTCTGTTCAATGGGCCTGGTCGGGTCTTGCTGCTGAATGGCCACCTTATACCTCTGCTTTATCCGAGATGAGCAGTATGTCTTTGCCTGATTACAGAGCACGCTGCACTGGATGTACACTGCCGGCCACTTTAATGAGATTACAGCCTGTAATCCATGAATACGAGGGAGGGGGAAGGCTGAAGGAAAAATGAGAGAAAACCCCATTTCTCTTTTTTTTACTTTGGCTCTCAATGCCATGCAAGGTGCTTGACGGAAACAGCTAGTTTTACTAAGCCCGCGTTTGAGTTGGCCTTTAAAGTGTTTTATGGTCTCTATTTCACTGTAATTAGTTCCTACTGAGAGAGGGAGAGGGAGAAAGAGGGACAGAATTGCCAAATGATCAGGAACAGTTTGCTAGCGAGTATGACAGATGTTCATTTTTACACTAAATACCATTAGCATTGATAGAAAACAAACCTTGGCTTTATAAAGCTTCATCTCCAGAGATTTGAAATCCATCTTGCTGATGAGGGAGCGCATGAAATCACTGTGAATTAAAAGAGAAGTCTCTCAGATTTCTATACACTAATATCTGATCAAATAATAATAATAATAATAATAATTAACAAAATATATTTTATATTAATTTTATATAAAATTATTCTAAAATATATTTATTATTATTAGGTAATTATTTTATCACACATATATAACTGCTATTATCACTGTACAATTGTAATATAATTTATTAAAATACTATTTTACCATTTTATGACATCAACATCAGTTGTTTTATATATAATTATTCTAATATATATTATTTTCACACACACACACACACACACACACACACACACACACACACACACACACACACACACACACACACACAGAAATATTTTTTCACCAAATGACAGAAGATGACGGGGTTATGCAAGGGTAGCTGGTAAATGTTGCTGTATTTTGGCGGGTATTTTTCCAGCGGGGCCTAATCGTGTGGCGCATTGTTTTGGGTTTTGGTGTGGGGGGGGCAATGATGCTAAAGTGTTCTGAGTCCATTGTGGTTGCTCATTATGGCCTGTCCCCTAAAACAATGATCCCAACCCGCCAGTATAACGGATAAAAAAAAAACTGCCCCAGTGTGAGGAGGGTGTTTAGGGGACATGCTCTGGAGCAATGTGACCAACACACACCTACACAAAAATACACTTGCACGCGCACACACTGGGATAATTGCTCGGAGGAAGTGGCTATTCAGTCGGGACAGAGCGCCACTGTCCAGCGTGTGGCACAGCGATGGTCATCCCCCGTGCTAACGAGCCCCTCCTTTCACTAAGCATGCTGGGAGGAGAATAGCTGCTGGTACGCCACCTTCAGACTAACTGCTATTGGCCCGTTCGCCCGGGGTTGTGGTGAGGCAGGGGGGTTTGATGGGAATGAGGGGAGACAGGCCAGCTAATGATCATTAATTGCACTTGGTTTGCAGAAAAAGAGCCCAAACTGCAGCATGGATAATAGCCGGGGCAACAGAGAGCGCGCCAGAGACAGAGAGGAGGATAATAGCAGGTCTAACCCATTTCTATTGTTGCGCCCCATCACTGCGGACCTCATGCTTACGTAATTGCCAAAGTTTTGGCGGTTCTGGCAGGCGGCTTGCAAGATATGGTTGGATATTTGGGGGGGGGGGGGGGGGGGGTGACCCACTTAAAGTTTGGGTGGACTGAGTTGTTTTGACAAGCTGGTTTTGGCGGTAAGTGTGTTTATGTTTTGGACCGGGTCAGAGAGTGCGAAAGAGAGATAGAGGCGGGATGCTAAAGGAGGTCGTTTCAGGTTTCCCTCCGTTTTTTTCTGTTTTGTGTTGGTGCAGTGAGTCACGCAGTGATTCGCAGTTGAATCAGTCCAATTAAGCCATAGATTTACTGTTCTCGTCACTGGAACTGAACCCGCAGACAGCTCAGGCCACACGCAGCCCACCCAGGATGTTTCTACCTATGCTTCAAACCCACAAAAACACACACAGGTAGAGGAAGACACTATGTTTTGAGGGAGCACTGCTCATATCAACCTCTGTATAGAAATGTAGTGGTTAATCACATGACCAGCTCTGGGAGAAAGTGCCAAAGCACAGACAGATGGCAAAAGCAAAAGGTGGCAGGAGAGACTTTGGACAGGCAGTCAAGGCACTGGATTTTGTCGCTCTATGAGGGTTATGTCCACTGTAATGAGTGAACATGGGTGTATATCAGCTAATGAATGGGGTCAAATCCATATCAGGGTTCAGAAGAGGTTGATGGAAAAAGGTTAAAGCACATAAATGTCCCTATTGTGTCCATTCCAAAGAAACACCCTTGTTCCTTTTCATTTGTTTCATTTGTCCACTAGTGCAGGGAAAAGAGCAATGCCGTAAATCAGCGAAGAGGCGTGACCCTAAATCCCCTTGCACACATAACCCAGGAAACCCAGAATGGGCCCCTGCGTTGAGTGGAAGCTGTTAAAGATCCTAAAAAAAGTGATCAGGAATGAAAGAGCCTGTGTGTGGGAATTTCTGGCATATGGGCTGTAATGTAGCATCACAGCCAAATGCCCCCAAACCCTCATCACAGTAATGGACTTCAAGATGACACACGACCGCCCAGGCTGTCATGGGTCACCCTCCAATCGCATGTCACATGCTCTTGTATTTTTGTACAATCGAATGGTACAGACGCTACAAACGGATATACAAATTTTCGGTCCTACACACACAAACACTTATGAACTGGCCGTGAATATTTATGGAAGGTGAGTGACTCCTCTTCTAACGCTATTGTTTATGTTGAATGCTTGGCCTGCTGACTCACTCGAGTGTGGCTATTTTCTGGGCCAAACTGGCCACTACAGCAAACAGGCGCAGATCCGTAAGGCCTTCTGTCACTCTGAAATCAACCAGCTCCAGAATCTGAGAATAGATCATATACATATTTAAATACAAGCAAATACATGTTTAAATTTAAACAATATTATTTTTTTTTCAACGCAAGCACAAGGGTTTTTAAAACTAAAATTAAAGCCATAAAAACATTTTTCATTACTTGAAATAAATGTTAACTGAAATAAATATATAAAAAAAACATTTTCATTACAGCAAAGGCAATATTTCTTATTTTTATTTAGTTTAACTTGTTGTTTATCTTGATGAAAATAACTAAAACTACAACCGAAATAAAAATGAATGAAAGCTATGTAGATATATATATGTATAAAAAAAACTACTACTTAAAATGACAAAACACACAACAAAATTACTAAAACTTTAACTAAAATTCAAAATATGAATAAAAACGATTATAGAGACTCAATTACTAAAATTTTATTATATTTGTATTTATATTTGATAAAACATATAATAATAAAAAACAACAAATAATAAATGCAATAATTAATAATCAGTTATTTAATAAATTTAATAATAAATAAATTGTAATTTCTGTTGATTTTCTAGCAATCAGTATAATTCATTAAATCAAAATGATCAAATGAGGCAGAAAAATCCTAAAACCAGTTTTATATGCAGACATATGGTGCAGACCAGTGTATTTTCACAGTTTTACTCGGCCCTGCAATTCCACTGGGCAAATTGTGTTCGACACAGATTTTTTGGGTGTGTTTGCGCTGTTACCTAATTTGCATGATTCCTTTAGTGAATCGGGTGCTAAAACAACACAGACAGTATATGCAAATATACGTCGCTATCAGCCGGTACAAATTATTCTTAGTGAATTGCCTCCAGACATTGTAATAAAAAAGAGAGACGGGCAGATCGTATATTTTTTTTGTGAAGGCGACGTTTACCCTGTACACATATATTTCCTCTTCTTCAGTCAGAAGTTCTGGGGGAATGATCTCTTTCAGTGCCAGCAGCACTTGGAGACAGCTTAGATAACCATCTCCATCACTATCAGCCTGCAGGCACAGAGTATTACAGTCAGAGTTAGTGACAGTTAAGCGATTACTGTCATTACCAGCATATGAAAATGAACAAAACCGTTCTTTTTGATGTGGAAATTGTGGAATTTTCTTTTACTCACGGCCTCAAAAGCCCTTTTGTACATGGACAGCTTGTCCTGACTGAGGATGCAGTACTTTGCCAGAAAATCAACTGCAAAAAAGCACACAAAGGTATTAAAAAGTGGGTTACACTTTACAATAAGGCTGTATACATTAACAATAATTAACACAGTTAACATGAACTTTGACACATCTACAGCATTTATAGAGCTTAATTAATTATATTATATTATTTACAATTAATTAATGGCAACATTTTCATTTTATGAATAGAAAAAAAGAGAGAGAAAGTCACATATATTTTGTGATTTAAATTTATACATTTATACTTACCAAGGCTGCATTTATTTAAATCAAAAATACAGTAAAAACAGTAATATTGTGAAATATTGTTACAAATTAAAATAAGTGTTTTCTATTTTAATATGTTTTAAAATGTAATTTATTCCTGTGATGCCAAAGCTCAATTTTCAGCAGCCATTACTCCAGTCTTATCATCAATGTTGAAAACAGCTTTGCTAGTTAATATTTTATACACGATACCTTTATTTTCAGGATTCTTTGCTGAAAAAAAAAAAACAGAATTGAATTGAAAAACAAATCTTTTGTAACACTATAAATGTCTTTACTATCACTTTTGATCAGTTGAATGTGTCTTCACTGCATAAAAGTATTCATTTCCTCAGACTTTTGAACGCTGGTGTATTTGGCCTAAAGAACAACGCCAGAGAAGCTAAAGCCATGTATTTTACTATTTATCATGAATGAATTACAATGAAACCAGTCACATATAATGAAGCCTTAAGTACAGGGAAGGGCAGAAAATCAACCATTTGGCCACAGAGGAACAGACAGATGGGAATGAAGACTAAGATGAGTTAGGAAAAGAGGATCAGAACCGAGAAGTTAAAAAGAAAAAGGAGGAAAAGGGAGGAAAGGAAGCTGTGGAGACCTCATTTAAGCTGCTGCCACTCCAATACATGAAACGAACAAGAATGATAGACAGAATCCACTGAATAATGGATCTATTCATCAGCTAGGCAGAAGAATAGGGAGGAAAGAGTTGATATCAGTGTGGATTTAAAGCACTGGGCCCAATGAGCTGCGGCCTGCTCACAGGGGGCCGATTCAATCTGCCATTTATCAGCTTACCCCTAATCAAACCCGGGCCTTGCATGGCCTCTCCCATTCACATGCAAAGTGTTACATTCGCATGTAGTCAACTTGACTTGTTAAGGCCTGATTGATCAAAACCTCTCGGTCCAGGGACGCACATCTGTTTGCAAATAACTGCGGCTAGCAGGAGCTCTGGTGTCACCCTGGTCCCTCAGCAGCGCTTGGATTTAGCTTCAAATCTGAAACAGTGATCTGTTCGGATCATTGAGCTGATCTGTATTCACTGACTCTCTCTTTATCTGCACTCATCTGTCTCAGATGCTCCCAAGACACCGAATTTGCCGTCCCGGTCCTGCTGCCACTGTCTGGATCTGATCTGACTGGGCTGCACATGTGTATTCATCTGGTTTCTCACTATATGAGATGTGCAGCCAGGACACTCACACTTGAGAATTGTATTCTCTGTGTCTAGTAATGCCATGTCTGGCTCATGAAAATTGCATAGTGGATGCAGCCAGAGTCGTGACATGCTCAAAACATGCACACGTAGTTCAGCAGGTTTGAATAACCCATCTCTTTTTCCCCTCTTTGCCCTAGTTTTAATTTAGTCTTGATTTCCAGTAAAATATATATAAGTACATTTAGAACAAAATTTATTTATTATTCATTCATGTTAAGCTTAAACTTCATTTATCGACTTATTTGCTTATTTTTGAAATGTAAACTTTATATAAAATAAACCATATTTATGTATGTATTTATGTATTTATTTATTTTTGCTTGTTTGGCATTTTATTTATTTATTTGCTTATTATATATTGTTTTCTTTGAGTGTAAACCTAATTTATTTATTTATGCATTTATTTATTTATTTACTTACTTTGCAAGTTCACATTTTTTGTTAAGCTTAAACTCTGTTTATTTATTTGCTTATTTTAGAAATGTAAACCTTATATAAAATATATAAAAAAACATATTTATTTAGTTTTACTTATTTGGCATTTTGTTAAGCTAAAACATTATTTGTTTATTTACTTATTTATTTGATTTAAAAGAATCTTCAAGCATAAACTTACATTTATTTGCTTCTTTTTTCTTTAAGCATAATGTCTTTTTTAGAATAAACTTCACAAAATTGTTGTTGGATTCATGCTTATAACAAGTTAAAAAAAACTTTTTTTCAATGATGCAAAAAAATCTTAATTCATGATATTCTTTATAAGTAAATCTTAATATAGTCTAAAATATATTTTTTAAAGTCTAAAAGTATGATTTTATTTAAATAAAATATATGGATTATCTAAAGGTTTATAGCTTTTTTTTTTTTTACTGGAAAACAAGACAACACATTTATTAGGAAAATGAGTCTGGTTATAGTCTTATAGTCTGGTTGATTTTTAGTTTGGACTATCAGTTATCATCTTTCTAACTTTCTTAAATATTAAACCTGTATTGGGGTTTATTTACACCTGCACAAATTTCTGCCTCTCTGTATCTGCACCAAATCCCTTATTTTACCTCCTCCTGAGGCCTTTGAACTTCACTATAGTCCGCTGTTAAACTCCACCATAGATGTCTTTTAGACCCCACCAGAGTACTGCGTCCCATCTCAGGCCACCGGTCCACTCGGGGATTTGTGGCTCGTGTGTGTGTGTGTGTGTGTGTGTGTGTGTGTGTATGCATATGTTTTTTGGGGGGGCTCTGTGCCGTGGAATCAAGGGAACAAAAGGTGCAGTGGAGTGAGAGATTGAGGGAGGAAGCACAGGCAAACGTGCGGGAAGGGGGATGGAGGGGGCACAAAGCTCCTGGGCTAACGCCTCCCGCCTGATAGCCTTATCTGATTCTGCTTCAGCGGCTGATGGCTTTTTTTCCACTGTGGGCTTTGCTGCACACAGGTTGGGCCCTTTGGTGTGAAGCCTAGCAGAAAATGTTAATCAAGAGAAGAAGTCTTAAAAAAAGAGGTGGAGAGAGAGAGACAGAAATCGAGATTGCAATAACAGAACTTCTCTCGTAATCTGTAATGGGAGTGACGGCAATTCAGTAGCAAATGGAAGTCCGAGAAAAAGGGAAGTGTGACGGGGTGACAAGAGCCGGGCGACGTGCACCCCATCAACCACGTTTGCGTGTTTGTGCTTTGTTGCTCTCTTTTTTTTGACAGAGTCACTCCTCTATGAGGTCTGATGGCCTCAAGCCGGTATCATTCTATCCAAAAGGCTGAAGACGCCATAGAAAACTGCAGTCACATCCCATTTAACACTCACTCTTCAAGGCAGAACTTCACAGCTGTTTCACTGCAATGCACTGATTGCATGTCCTTTCAGGTCTGTAGCCAATGAATAATGGATGTTCATTTTTGCTATTCTGTATACGGTTATTTCCTACTGTCTTAGAAAATATAGTTCATTTTTATTTTTTGCTTTTCAGTTTAAATACGTTTGTTGTGAAAACGGATGATGCAACTTTCTGCCACACATACAAACATGCACTCCCGCTAAATAGTAACACTATTATTCATACACAGAGACTTATTGTGCATTATTGAGGCCATTTTGTACCCATGTTTGTTTGTGTTCCATATTTAATCCTGTAGCTTTGTTTATGTTCATCATCATTCAGATAGACTCCCTTACATAGTTTGCTAACAAGGTCAAATTGGGTCAAAATATGTCCTCTTTTCTCAGATTGGGGTCGCTCTACATACAGTATATGTCAAAGCATGACAGTAGCTATCAAAAGCACATGTGTCAAACCAAGAAAATTGAGTGTTTCTTCAACTATGGGTGTTTATAACTCTTTGGATTTCCAGAAAATAAACTAAAGGCTAACATTGGACATACGTGCAGCATTTGTCATTTTATTTCATGAACATTTCCACTGCAGTGTCATTCCCACCATATTTTTAATTATTGTTTAATAGCATTCTAGTGGAAATTGCCTTTTTTGGAAAAAAGGAAACAATTTGCAATGGCTAATTTCATAGCATTTTCTTCATCTTAAATGCATACAATTAAATAAATTTCACTATATTTTCATACTTTTTTTAGCATTGCAATTTTATATTTGACAAAATTAGAGCTTGATTAAAAAATGACACAATAAAAGTGACACAATCTGCTGACACAGTTTCTGATTCATAAAATTTTATAGGGACATAAATATTGGACATGATAGAAATGATGCCAAAATTTCTTTGTGTAAAATTTGGTAGTATAAGTAATAGTTAATATTTTTAAGATGGATTTTTATAATCTAATGCTTTGGTCCAACATAAGGATAAAACAAATCTATACAAAAAAAGGCATTTTTTCTAATAGCAAAAAGAAAAAAAGACTGTTTTAATAATAATCAACCTGTAGAACAGTAAACATTTATGAAAATGGAAAAAATAAGATGAATGTATGAATGTAATTGCATTGGTTAAAGTATTAAACTAAAATGAAATTCACAGTATTTAAAAGAAATAATCTTTCAAAAAAAAAAAAAAGATTCATACAAATACATTTGTTAGGTTTACATTTCAAATGACACACACACACACACACAGCAGGCCGGTCCCCACAGTGTCAAAAATTTCAGGTTTTACTATCCTTGTGGGGACATTTGGTCCCCACAATGTAGCATAAACAAGTACACACACACACACACACACGCACGCACGCACGCACGCACACACACACACACACATACACATATATGTCTGGTTTGCTATCCTTATGGGGACTTTCCATAGGCGTAATGGTTTTTATACTGTACTTACTGTATGTGCTATTGTCCTACACCAACCCTACACCTAAACCTACCCCTTACAGGACACTTTCTGCATTTTTACTTTCTCAAAAAAACTCACTCTGTATGATTTTTAAGCTTGTTTCCTCATGGGGACCTAAAAAATGCCCCCATAAGGTCAACGTTTACTGGTTTTACTATCCTTGTGGGGACATTTTAGTAATACAAAGTATTACTAAATACTTTTTGTGCCCACTCTAGCTGCTTTCCTGGCCTACACCACACACACACACTTTGCATGCACTCTGCCACGTGCTGGTCGCTGTGGTGCCGACCCAACTGACAAATAACTTACGCAGGCCATCCAACTCTCTGCTGTGCTCCTTGATTATTTGAAATTTGGCACTGTACTTTGGTCCCTTTGAACAAGTGCAGGGGGCAAATTTTGGCAGACCTCTCGAAGCGAGCTTTGTTGTTGGCCGCCGGACACGTGGCTCCGCCCCTTCACTGCCCTTGAAAAGGAGGGGGAAAAAAACAAACAAAGACACACGCAGGCACCACACTCCTCCTGCTGGCTGCATGCCATGCACTCTCAAACACACACAGACCACAATCCCTTACAAACCACTACACCCTGATCGCCACTGATAACTCCACAAAGGGCAAATCATCTGTTATAACTTATCTACAGCGATAACCCCACAATGGCCAAATCATCTGCCATTATTGCTGCCGCTCTCCTTGACATTGTCCCTTTATTAAGGGCATTGTGGAAAGGCCCACTCTGTTTGGACGCGGCATAATAGAGTCTTTGACAGATTCACTTCTCTCCCTCTCGCTGTGAGCTTTGAAAACAGCGAGCATATTCCATGCTTCGTGCTTGTCAATAGCCAGACTGTTTGTTTGCCTAGTCACTCTGAGCTAATGGTAAACACACACAGCTATTCCATCCTTTAGCGCTGTGCAAATAGCGCTTATATAAAGGCACTGTACCCCTACACACACACATATACACACACTTTCTGGTCTTTCAGGATGCTGAGCTTTTGAAGAAGCCATTCAACAAGGGAGCCACATAGTTAGCCTCCTACACAGTCTGAACGCTAACCGCTAGCAAACTAGCAAACAAGTAGGGTGGGGCAGTCTCAGGTATACCAGGTGTTCTCTGTCAATGCTAACATTTATCAGAGATATCCACTTTCTCCAAGTGACCAGAAGAAACATAGATAAGGGCAACTGGAAAGATTGTATGAACGTCACCACAAAGTTGTAATTATGAGTTGGAAACTCTAAACTTTCTTAAAGTCTAGAGTTTCTTTGTTTCTTGTTGACTTATTTATATTAAGTGTCCTTAACTGTATTTCAAATTAAATTAATCATTTGATAAAATGCACTCATTGTGTACATACATGTTTTTACATTGTAAAACCTTCCAAGATACCTTCCTGTAATTAATTTCTGTAGTAATGCTATAATTATACTGTTGACTCTGCCCCTTAAACCTTACCAAACCAGACCCTAATCTTAAACATATCCCACCTCAATAGCAGCAAATGTGTTTTGCAATTCAACATGAACACAATACATTGTACTAATTCATTATTTTATTTTATTAATTAATTATTAATTAGTATGTAGTATTTAAAGATACCTAATATGAAGTGGGACCAACTTGTTTTTTTTTTTTTTTTTTTTTTTTTTTTTAATTTACAATACAAACTAACTAAAATATGATAGTACTGTAAAATTATGATTCAATATATGTAACAATCAGAGGCGTCATGCCCACTCAAAGTGAGGGGGCACATGCCCCCTCAGATTTTTGAGCCAAGTGGATTTTGAATGCATCTTCCAAAAGACGATTAATATTTTCTATTTTTGATATAATCACACCGGCGTGATTAGATGGTTCAGTGCGTTATATCATCAGCTGCTAAATTCAAATTTGCGTTCGCTGGCTGGCGCTGAGTGCACTGCGCATTATCAATCATTACCAATCGCACACAATGCTGTTGAGCTTATGAATGTAATGACCAATCAGAGGCGTTCAGATGAGTCTTTGCTAACATTCCGGTGTTTTCTTCACTCGCTCGCTGATTGAATACCTTTCTGGCGAATTCTCTCGTCAGAAACAGCAAAGTGCAAATATGTGTATGAATCTGTAAGATGTTCATTTCTTAGTGTAAACAGCTTCAGTGATTTTAATGGGACAGTCAGTGAAAATGTTCTTTTATAATGTAAATGTTCTTTTGCTCTCTTTCTGTACAATGAAAGTGTTATGATTAATAGCCTAACTTACAATGTTTTTATTCAAATTAATTTTCAATGTTAAATTCACATTAAATATAAAGTCAGTCATATTAAAAATATGTTATGGCATGAGACCCATATCTGCTAATTAAGTAAACAGACAGATTTTTGTTCATAGTTAATAGATTACATTATTAGGTTACTTTGACCATCGCCCACTAGATCAACTAACATAATCTATAAAGGTGAGAATCAAGATATTTCATGATATAGTGAATGCGTTTGGGAATGTTTCGAATAAAAAGCAAAAAATAAAATAAAATAAAACATAAGTGTTGTTGTGGCTGTTGTGTGTCACATGACAACCATATACATGTAGTTTAAATAAAACTGGCCACTAACATCTCATTACCGACACATTATTTTTTATATTTTTTACACAAAATGTGATTAAAAAAAGATATTGTGGCTACGAATTAAAAATTTGTTCCCATGTCTTATCAGTTTGTTCCCTCATTTTAGGTAAAATCATGACCATGTTGTACTAAATTGTTCCCTCGTTTTAGTAAAATTGTGTTCATGATTCAACTAAATGAAAAGGAGCGAACAAATTACTATTTGATTAAAATGAATAAAAGTGGTTATTCAATATTCAATATCTTTTTCCTTCTTTATGTCATGTGAGTGGCTCTGTATAAAACATAATATTTATTCTATATTTACTGAATTGGAAACCACGCACTGATTTAAATGTGCAACTTATTGAAGTCAGGTGACAACTACCAAGCCTACTAATTGAATTTCACATACTTTTTTGAAAAATAGTAAGCAACACCCAGTATATACTGTACTCTACTGTCTAGTATGTAGTATGCTAGTATTCCATTCTAAACACAGCCAAACACACACGCCAGTGCTACATACACAGCAAACACTGAATACCTACTGTAGGTAGGGGCCACAGAAAGGGAAAGCACAACGAAAGAGGGGAAAGATGAGAAAAATGAAAGAACAGGGAAAGCAAATGACACTTGTCATTTGTGCATTGATTTTTTGGTCAGTATGGAGAGAGTGGGTACAAATTATGTCCAATTAGGGCTTTTGAGTTCCTAATGAGGAGCCACACTCACAAGTGTCTGAGAGGCCTCACACATATTCATACACACAATTTATGGTGAATGCTGTCTCGTTCCGAGGGAATCCTATCGTTACAGGAGAACGAGAGGACTAAAAACAGTGACAAATGTGAGTCAGTTTGAACCAGATTCAAATCTTCAACATTAAACAACCTTCTTTCTTTTTCTTTCTCCCTTTCAAACTCCTCTCACTTTCATCCGCATACACACAAAGAGCAACACTCATCTCTGATGTGAGCGACAGCTGCGTGCTTCCTCCTCTTGTGCTTGATTAGGAGCTGAAGGGACCTGTCCAATCAGGCCTATTCACACAATGCCCCTGCATTCACACAAGCCCCGTGACCTCCCATGACCCCTCTGGAGCTCCGCCCCTTCACCTTGACCTTCAGTACACACCCTCACTCTCCTCGGCACTCCAAACCGCATATCCAATCATGAAAAGGACCGGCAAATTGGGACCATCGGCGTAGACCGGCAGAACGGCACTCGAAAGCATAGCTAATTAAAAAATCAAGTGCAAAGCTCCGAGCTCAAAACTAAACAAGAGATGGTGGGGCGACTGGAGTGTGTACACAGTGTCAAATTACAGCGCTGGGGTTCTGTGTTTGAATGGTGTGAGCTTTTTTATTGTCCTTAAAATGAAAATGGTGGCCTACTGAAAGGACCTTATCAATCAACAGCTGAAATTCCCAGTTCATACTGGCAGACTGGTAAATAAGTGACTTGGAAATGATGTCAGAGCACATTCACCTTATTAGTCTAGAAATTCAGATTGGTTTTCACATGCATTTGTTTACTTACAGTCCTCAAACTTAGAGCAAGGTCTCTGATGAGCGGGCTCTGTCGGGTCTTTTCCATCCTGAAGTTTGGAGTAAATCTGCAGGGCTTTATTCTTCCTCTCCTCAGTCTTCTTGATCTCCCTCTTCCTCTTCCTCTTCTCTCGAAGTCTGTCGGACTTGTTTCTGTGCTTTTCAGCATGGTCACTGGTTCTGCACTGCGGGACCAGTATGGTCCCCCCGTTTGTTGGGCTTTCTTTAATTTAGCAGACATAAAACCACATTAGATTGTTACTTGTGATTAGTGACCTAATATAAATTAATATAATATATTCAATTTAAATAAATGTAGGAATAAATATAAATCGTTCACAAAATACATTTAAATTTTTTAATATAATATAATATAATATAATATAATATAATATAATATAATATAATATAATATAATATAATATAATATAATATAATATAATATAATATAATATAATATTATTATTAGTCCTGTCAAAGGATTAATCGTGATCAATTGCATCCGAAATAAAAGTTTTTGTTTACATAATATATATGTGTGTACTGTGTATATTTATTATGTGTATATATATATATATATATATATATATATATAAATACACACACATGTATGTATATATTTAAGAACAATGTTACGTTTATATATTAAATATATTTATATATATGATATAATTTATATAAATATAAATATATACATGTAAATACATGTAAATATGTGTGCCTATATATACATAACAAATATACACAGTACACACACATATATTATGTAAAATATATAATATAGTATAATACATTATTTTTTTTAAAGGGAAAAAAACCTCAAAATATATATATATGCAGATTTGTTTGAATGTATAGCTATTAAAATAATGGCTGCCAATAGAATAAAATAATCATGATTTACAACCAGTCTTTAGACAGCATATAATTATGGAAAAATCATTAAATGTCATTAAATTTCCTTTGCATGTCTTTTATCATTATTTTCAGACCCCCCATAGCACTCTCTTGTCCTGGTTTGAATCCCAATTTGAAAACCCCTATATTATGGGTTACTCACTGGCCCCAGGAAAGATGAGGACCACCCATAAAAAATGTTCTGCTACAGTGACTTTTAATATTCTATATTTTCTTCTAATTGCTTCTTCTCCTAATCTATAACTCATTTAGTGTATTTTGAAATAGAAAATTTCAAAATAGAATAAAATAAGATGTACCCCTTTGATATATCACTATGTGAGACTACAAACAATGCCTTCTTTCTTTTTTGTACCTATACTTGGCTTTTTCTGTGAATCAGATACCAATGGGCCGTCTGTGGCAGAATTCTTAAATGTTCCCCTTAACTCTTCCATTCAAAATGTACTTATTCTGTTTCCTTCCTTCTTTACCCTTCATAATCACATTTTCTGCCCTTCCTCAAAGACACCATTTAAAAGCAAAATGCTCTCTCGAGAGACCTGGAGGTCTGTTAATTTGCCAGCGCTCCCAAATTAGCAGCTTTCATTAGAACTCATTGAGAAGTCCTCACAAAGCACTTCCTGCATTTAGAGACACAAAGAGTGAGATCGATTAGCACTGAACCTGTGGGGGTTTCTGAATTGTGTGTTCTTCAGCATTTAAATTTAAAACACTGGACTGTGATGTGGCTTTGTGCTGAAGTGTGAGAGAGAAGAGAGCAGGAAAATCAGCTCTTATTCTCATTAACAAAAACACACATGAATTCCTGGGGTCAGTTTGTTAATTATTGTCCCACAAAGACACATCTTGTTTTATCATTTCAGTTTTAAATACTATTTGTGATTATTAGATAAGATAAATGCAATATTTTTGTTTACTTTTGTACCATAATCAGATATTTCTATTTACAGCATGGAGGAAGTCAAATGTCTCATGACTGGACGCATAATTTCTTCCTCGTAATGGTTGTGTTCCCATCAAAAGACTATACTATGTATACTTTGATCATCTATCAGTATTATACACAGTTACACAGTTTCCATATCTACAGATGTTGCAGATAAGAGCAGGTATCTCAGCTTCTATCTCAATTCTGATCATATAGGCTAATACTGCTATGGATCGCTCACCTTGGCAGATGCCGATACATCACACTCAAGATTTAATGGTGTGAAAACACTAGCCATATTTTATGGTTTTGCAAAACGGGCAAATGAGACGTGAATAAGGACAGTTAAGCACTTGCTCAGCTCTGAAAATGGGCCATAATGGATCTGTGATCAGCTCTGTGCAACGTGAGAGCACTGACAACAAGGCACCTTTGCATAAATCCTACAAGGGCAAACGGGTTTACATAGTTTATGATTCATAGTTTATGATCCACAGACTGTTGGTCCTTGTAATCTGAGTCCGCAGCCCAAACTTGATGATGGAAAGTTTTCTGTTCATGCAAATTTTATCAGCCAGTCAAGGAAAGCCATTTGTTTGTAAAAAAAAAAAAAAAAAAAAAAAAAAAAAAAAAATCTGCCAAGACTTCACACGTGAGATCAGAGAAAGTCAGGGTGTACTTTCCACTGGGAAAAAAAACACATTTTACTGTCTATTGTTCTAAAATAAAATACAGAAACCACATTTGAATTGTTAATTAATCATATTAGTGACTTTTCTGGCCAATGACAGTGATTTAAATTCGATTTTAGAAAAATCATGTTAAAATGCGAGTATAAAATATGTCTTTCAGTCATCATTGTATTGCATTGCACTCTTTTTGGCTCCACACAATAAAAACTACAGATTTTTCTATCTATTATTTCATATGTCAGGCTGTACAGAATGATCCACTAAAGTAATAATCAACATACATTTCAGATTTAGTGTGTTTCTAAAATCTAGGTGTATTTTTTAAAGGATTAAACATCTCCGGACCCTGACCACTGTGTGAAATCAAGTTTCACAGGGTAATTTGCGAAACCCAACTAATTCCATTCAGCATGGCCTATCTCTCCCTGTAAAACCTCCTTTTCTTACACTGCCTAATCCTCCAATGCAGAACAGTGATTACTGAACGGTCAAAGCTGGAAACAAGGCACTGACCTGCTTAGAAACCATCTTAAACCCACACACGCCAGGTTACCATACCAACTGGCCGGCCTGAAAGAGACAGATAGCTGGATTTGGCTGAGAGTGGCAGAGTCAAATCCTTCATCTAGCCCTCCCCTGGTGCTCACAAGGCCGTGGAAGACAAAACACAAACCTCCCCTGGTCCGCCTTGGTTAACACACACCCTGCCCACCCTCCCATGTGGAAATCCGAGCATCCAGCGCACCAGAAAGAAGCAAGAAGGTCGACCGTGTATCTCTTTCTTTGTGTGTTTGAGAAAGGGATGAGCGTCAACAACACAATCGGGCGGCAAGAGGCTTTCAGCGGTGCCACCCAGAGCCATTCTCCCCAAACTTTCGGCAGAAAAGAGGGAGGGCTGGAGGAAAAAGGGAAAATCCCTCCTTGATTATTATTCATGGTACCGATTGTCCTTTCTGGATCTTCAGTTTCCCAACTCGTCATTCCATTCTAGCAGCGCTGACAAGTGCCAATCAAAGAGTCGGTATCCGGGTCTCAGCGCTGTCCAAACGATTGAGGATTTGGCAAACAATGGCTTCCAAGCCCTCAGTGACAGTGGGAGAGAGACAATAGTGGCAAAGTGACTGTGTCAGTGTGTGGTCCTGTTTTAGGGCGAAACGATCCTGCTTCGAACATGGCTAATCTCTCCTTCCCCATCTCTTTCATTCACGCCCTTAATCTGTTCGCCAGCGCCTGGTGTCTTCCAGAACAATCCGCCCGGGTCAGTCCGGCTTAGGCCCTTGTTTTTGTCCGGGATGATGGCACATTCATGTCCCTCTGTGACATCTTCAGTTTCAGCTGAATGCTAAAGACTATAATAAACACTTGCAGGGGTCGCCTGAGTGACCAGGAGAAAAGCAACAGTAGCCATTCCGTCACAAAAAGGGATTAGGACACCTATGAATTCATTATTAGCCGGGAGCACAAAAGAGTGGTCAGGGAGCCGACACTGGTGGGAATCAGGACTGTGTCATGTGTCATTTTGAACAGTGACCGAAACACCTTTATTAGTGGGTGCGAATCAATAGTTTCTTTGAGCTGATGAATAATTGATGGTGTCTTGCAAAATCAAGACACATCATATTATTTTTATAAAGAAAAAATCTAAATCAATTCAAATCAGACACAAAGTCACACACAAATAAGCAGACTATTGATCATTTTATCCTTATGAAGCCTGACATATGATATAATAGTCAGATTTTTTTTAAAAAATGGAACAGTTTAATGAACCTTTAGACAAAATGTAAAGGTTTGCATATATGTTTTTTGTTGAGAATACATCAGACTTTTTTTGGGCAGTTTGAGGCCCAAACTGAACAAAATTATGCAAATCGGTGCAGCTGCTGGCCTATAAAGTGAGAGAAAAATTCTGATAACTTCTAAATCAATGAGATCTTTATAACATATTGCTACTTAAATAAAATGCATCAGTTGTTCTGCAATCATTCTCTCTATGTCGATAATAAGATGATATTTAAATGCTTAGTTTTATGATCAAGCTCTGTAGTTTTTACTGCAGGTACTAAACATATACTGATGGCCTGATGTAAGGGCTAATGTATCATATCTTATACTCTCATTTTAACATGATTTTTCTAAATAAAAAGAAAAGAAAAGAAAAAAAAGTATGGATAATGTTATTCTTATATTATAAAAATCAGTAAAGATTTCACAACAGAAAGACACATGTACCACGACCTGAATAGGGATGTTTTTAAAATTATAATAAAAAGTATTTTGCTTGCTAAAAAGTCTAAACTATCAATTAGATGACAGAAGGCATGTAGTAGATTGTGTACCATCATTATATAAGATTTTTTTTATTTTTTCAAACCATCTTCTTTTGTGATTCACAAAGAAAAGTCATACAGATTTGAAATGACCTGAGAGTGAGTAAATGATGACAATATTTTAATTTTTAACATTAGTGGTTTTGATTATAAGTGGTGTGCTTTCTTCTCTTAATTCTCCTACTTTAAGAGTTTTTTTTGCTTATTTTTGATTATCACAAGAGTCCCAATCAGTGATAATCCACATGCTCTTCTCAGCGGGAGGCGTTAATCTCATGTCCACTGTTTTAGTCACATTGAGGCCTCTTCAATACCTACTGGCCCTGGAATGACCTCGCACTGACCCCACATTGACCCTCTCCCCAGGAGTGACCATGTCTTTGGACTTTGAGGAGGGTCGTTCCGTTCAGACACTCCCACCATCTCCTAGGTTACATGAGTAACATCTCTTTTGAGGTAAATTACTTTTATTTGCCCCTCTTAGTGAAATAACTGATCCCAAGTTATTCATTTTGTTCTGGTTAGGTTCAGATGACTAACTGAAAGTCTTTTGGTGTTGGAACTATGTCTTGGTGTGTAAAATGTGATATATATATATATATATATATATATATATATATATATATATATATATATATGTATGTATATGTATATGTGTGTGTGTGTATGTGTGTGTGTGTGTGTGTGTGTGTGTGTGTGTGTGTGTGTGTGTGTGTGTGTGTGTGTGTGTGTGTGTATAAACAGTATTGTCAATACCCCATTGGTGTTATAGCAAAACCACTCACCTGCCAGCAAAGCACTGGGAGAGAGAGTTGACAGATAGAGCGGGACGTTATCATCTGGGGATTCACAACCTTGTGATGAAACAGCAAAAAATATTTAGATTTAGTTATCTTCTATGTTTTTTCTTTTGGGAAACACTAAATGAGAACGATGTTCTTTTCCATACAGTGAAAATGAAGGGTGAGTAATATTTTGAACAATAATTTACAGTGCAAGAGTCACAAGGACTACGCTTATGATGCTTAAATGGTGTGTTTTGTGCTTGAGGCCTGGTCACCATCCACTTTCATTGTATAGAAAAGAGCAGTGTTATTATCCTCCTAAATTCCTCCTTTTATCTTCCATGGAAGTAAAAATCTATGAGTTTGCGACAACATGACAATAGTTGATTAAAAGATTACATTTTTGCCTAAACTATCTCTTTAAGCACCTCAAAGGATTAAAGAAATTCTTGTAAATGTCCTTGAGCCTTAGAATGGGTTGTTTTGGGGGCAACTTTGTGCCCTGCAGATATGCCAGTCTGAGCCACTAATGGAGGTGGGTGACTGATCAAGTAACATGGAACATTACTCCCTCAACACATTGACGGATGCTGGTGATTAACGTTATTCTTCAAAGGTATGACAGATGCAATATAGCTCAGTCATAGCAGGACAGGCTTGAGCAGGATATTTCCAGTCTGGTTGTGGTTGCATCTTGAGAAGTAGGATGAGAGTACATTAAAGAAGCAGACTCTTAATTTTCTTTCTGGGCCCTTATTTCATTTATGTACATAAGATGGCCACACAGCGAAGACAAGCCTGGCACCAGGCAGCTGCCTCTCAGAGGGATTATGTGGCTTAACTGTACCGGAGACACAAGGATACCAAACACTGGCCTGGCAGTGATGAGAGCTCCATGGAGTGGCACCTTAACTCTGTACACTCCAAGCAACATGCAGGTATTCATCCCTCAGGTGGACATTATGATAGAGCTTTCAGCTTGGGACTGGAAAGGTGTGTTACAGTGCTCACATGCATGATTGATGTAGGGGTATTGAACTGAAAGTTGTTAAATGTGATCACATCAAGGATACGTATTTTGCATTTTGCACATTTATGGTCAAAATGGTTTCTTTTTTTCTGGTTTAGGTTTAAAGGAATATTCTTGGATAGATTCAATTTAAGCTCAGTAACAGTGTTTGTGGAATAATGTTGAATACCACAAAACTATTATATTGACTTGCCACTTGTTTTCTGAAAAAATAAATAAATAAATAAAATTGAGGTTACAGTGCCTCACCTAATGGAAGTAAATGGGGCCAATTTTTTGGAGGATTTAAAAGCAAATGCAAAGCTTATACATTTATTTAATAACTTGCTCTACTGTTCAAAATCTTGGGTTCAGTAAGAATTTTTAATTATGAATTCATAATTTTATTCAGTAAGGATTTATTAAATTGATCAAAAATGAATAAACGTGTCTCTTTTAAACTTTTCATGTATCACGGTTTCACAAAAATGTTAAGCAGCAGAACTGTTTTCAGCACTGATAATAACAAGAAATGTTTTTTTTTTTGTTTGTTTGTTTTTTAATCAGAAATGCCAAAGCATCATATTAGAATGATTTCTGAAGGATCATGTGACACTGGAATAATGATTTCTTTAGCTTTGTCATCACATGAATAAATATTTTAATTACAATTTTTAACTAATAATGTTTCACAGTATTAGTTTTTACTGTATTTTTGATCAAATAATTGCAGCCTTGGTGACACTCTGTGTAAAATCTGTTTATTATTTGGTCTGTGAAGCTGTTTAAATCATATTTTTTTACAGTCGTTTTAGGGTTTATGACGTTACGTTGTAACGTTGTAAAATTGCACATAACTTTACACAAAAAAAAAAGAGTAGAAAGGGATTGTTTTTTCACATGTGAATCATGTGAACATGCATATTGTTCAGGTCTTGTGGCTTTACATTTGAAACGGTGAGTATTTGAATGTTTCTGGTTTGGCCCTAATCATTTTCAAGTGCCAAGCTGTCTTTTTTTAAAGAGAAGGAAGGACAAGTCAAAATAATTTTTTTGTGGTAATCAATATAATGCCACAAATTGAGATTAACCTGGAGTATTCCTTTAAGCAAACCATACATGAACTGCGTTCCCAAACAGCGGGCATCCACCTCCGAAAGCAATAACCGCATTTATTGTGCTTTGTTTGCTCACTCTGAGGTGCAAGTAAATTATTATATATGAAAATTATTATATTCAATGGTTTCTCCCACTTTTCTTAGTGATATTTAGTGCCAGTTTATCAGGAAGTAACGATTTAGTTCTCTTTGTCTTGCTGGATGTTTTATGCGACATTCCAAAGTTAAATTCTCAACATTGGTTTAAGCATTGTTATGATTTCCATCTGTCAGGTGTCATTTCTCAACTGAAATCAAATCCTTTATAACAGTTATGTGTTTGGTGGTGTGAGTGGTGGCACACCTTGGTCCTCACAGGTGGTTTTCTCTCGGTTCCCGGAGCTGCTCTCAGACACCCTCGAGCTGAGAGAACAACAGGATGATGTCCTTGATACACTCCCCACACTGATGAGCTAAAAGCACAACAATTAACACACAAACAGGACAGAAGTGCATAACCACCAAATATGAATGTGTGTGTTTGCGGCCATGGCCCTGCTGTGCTGCAAAGAAGCAGTGGCCTCCCTAGTGTCGACAGTAATCTGTCCTGGGGAAAATCTATTGTACTGAAACTTAATTGACGGCAGCTTACAACACATTCATGTTTAGGCCACCATACCCCTCCCCTCCTTCCTTCATAAAAGAAAGATTAATGCCTCCATCCTTTTGCACCTGCATCCAATGCTTTGAGTCCTCGTACCCCTCGCTGACACTGTTTACCCCCTAAACCTTGCCCTTTGGCCCCGCTGTGGCACATCCATGCCCTAAAATTCAGCCCTCTTATCAGCAGGGCAAGTCAGAGAAGCCCAACTTCCTTTTCTATAAGCAACTGCACCTTTTTCTCATCCATAGTGACTTATTAGCCCCACACCTGCCGCCCAGCAGCAAGCAGAAATCCCCCAGTCACCTCCATACAGCAACGACAGCCATAAAGTGGCTCATAGATTCCTCTATGTGTGTGTTGAAATGGTTTTATGAGCGACGTACTCACCCCGGGGCACTTTCTGCGTCCCTTGAAAGTTGCCAAAGAATCTTGGCCGCTGTTTCTGCCACTTAATGGTTTGCGGTTGTCGGGGACTGCAAATAGACACACATGGCTTCAAAACAAGGGCAGACCAAATATATACAAGTGCAAAAGAAATGCAAGAAGAGGGACGACAGTGAGTGATTAATGCCTTGTATTTGAGATGACTGAAGGTCCATAATCCCTCTGCAAATACTGATAGAAATGGTGCCTCACAAACGCGCAACAGCACCTGTCTACTCGCAGCATGCCAGGTGCAGACACACCTAGCGAGGAGCCTGGCCTCCACGCGCTGCCGTGCATGTTTGTGCCAGACTTTAGAAACACATTAACACTATTTCAAAACACATCCGATCAAGATTGCTCCCAGATCTGATCCACCGCACGTGGCTTTCCTTTGTAGTGCCTTTATCTGTGGATTGCGCCTGAACAATGCACAATAGCTGCATCGCAGGATTACCTCCTGATAGGGGGGCCATTGCGACCAGACGTGTGGATGAACGGAGGTTTTGGGTTAATGATAAACTTTTTATCTTGATTAATATGACTTTTTCATAACTCCATAAAGCGTTTTTTTTTTTCTGGAGGAGCAACAAACCGCTACATCTTTATGGCTTCAGTTAAGGACTTGTAGACGCGCGCACTGGAACAGATGAGAGGCATGCCGGCTTTGGTTCAAAGGTAACAGCAATGGGGTCACACACACACATACGCATACACAAATACTAAAAACATTACTCTCAAGGACGGCCAACAATCGGCACACCCGTAACGTTATTCCCCGACGCCCTCTCACAATTGCCAAATTTCCCCAACTCAAATCAACCGTTCCTCTTGGGATTTTTTCTCCCCCCCTTCTAACTGCTATTTTTCAGAGTTATTTAAAGGCAATCAAGGCGCTGTTGCTCGTGAATGTAAACATTGCAATCTGATGTGAGGTGACGGGGAGAGATAGCAGGGCCCAGTGTGTCTGCTATGGTCTTTTTACGCACAAATACGCGCAGAGAAAGGCAAGCTTATACGTGCACACACCCACACACAAACGGGCGCAGACATTCACCGCTACGCTGGACAGGTGCTTGGCAGCTTGCTATATGATATGTAATGTACCTGTGGACTGATAATATTGGGGAATGCCTGAGCTCCAGACTCTAAGGCCAGGTTCATACTCCTCCCCGTCCGGAGTCCGACACCATTCAGGGCTTGGGATGGAACCTGGACTCTCGGATCCTCTTCGCTCCAATAGCAGGAGCTGCACACGGGACAAAGATCCCAGATCACCCGAATCACATCCCACAGTGAGTGCTGCAAGTCCAGAACTCAGATCTGTGAAATGATATGAAGAACATGCACACCAGTCAGAGCTAATTTGATGTGGATGTGAAATAAAAACACTTTTTTTTGGAATTGATAAAAGATAAATCAAAGAAAATGAAATAAAAGATGTTTTTGTCAAATCTGCGATAAATGTAGAAGAGGGAACTGAATTAGCGATAATGAGAAATATATGTATTTGTGGTGCTTCTTATGAGCTCTGTTGTACAAAATAATATAAATAATATTTCACTAATATTTATCAAATGTATTTATATAAAATAAAAATGAATTATCTTGAATAAATAGTTTAATAAATGTAATAATTATTTTTAATTGTCAGATGCATGTATAGTATCCAACATAACCATAAAGATCACATTTTTATCACATTTTTAAAAGATAATCTCTCCCTTTGGGCTCTAACATGTGCCTGCTTTTTGAGGAAACTTATTGATGTAAATATTATAAAATCATAATTTGTACAATATCTTTTTGGTGACAGTAATTGCTAATAACTGTAAAACAAATGAAATATAATATAATATAATATATGAATATTATATTATATTTATATGAATACATAATATTCAGAGCTTCAAGAGTTGAATAAATGTCTTCCATATAAATTTTAAACAGACAGGTGTTATGTCAAATGTGCCCATGTCTGAAATCTAAATACCAGACATGCCTTTCTTGTTTTTTTTAATGTTTTATTTATTTATTTATTAAAGGAGGGTTAAGGAACTCACTTTCATCATGTGTCATAAGGGTCATATGTTTGCGGTCACACCCTAGTAATGGGATCGCTATGGGCCACATATGCAAATCTCCAACCCACACTACTGAGGTGTGGCAACTGGGGGAATTCACTCTACTGTCTCACTCTAACCATGAATCTCAGCACTTCACACGTTATTTTTACAGACACAAAGACAAAATCATTACTGTTAACCAATGCCTTTCAGAGATATGGCTCCATAAACAGGCCCATAAGATTCTATTTTTGTCTATAGATTCTATAGATTTAAACACAGACAAAGTGGAAGAAAAACAAAGACAGAAAAAATGTCATGATGAACCAGCTTGAGGAAGATTTTTGCAAAATGCCCCCCCCCCCCCCTTAATGTTCTCAGAAGATGAAAAACGTATTGCTCTCATTTGTTTAATTCGAATATCAGTTTTTGTCTTTTTTTTCCCTACAGCTCCTAGAAACAAATAGGACTGTTTTGCAAGAGTAAAGAGCTATGTATATAGCAACGTTTATGTATATAAAATACATGCATTACATTGCTCATATTAAACCCTGTTAAAAAAAGACCAGCTTAGACCAGCTAGTTTATGTTGGTTTGGTGCTGGTCAAGTTGGTCGACCATCAGTACATCAACATCCATCCAACACATATGCTGGTTTTAGGAGACACATGTGAGATTACTTGCTTTTTCGTAGGATAAAAATCTGAGAAATGGTAGTATTAAACAAAATTATCCATGAGAGAGATCTCATTTGAGATTTTACATTACTATAGCCTGTGAATAACTGGCAAAGTTTCTTTACTGCTGAAAAGACTCACTAACTTTTTAACACCACTAAGCCTGGTTTGAATCTTGGTCTAACACTGCCACCCAGATAGAAACTCTCCTCATGTCATCTTAATTAAATCCTTGAGCTGTTCAATTTGCTGTATCCACACCAAAAGCATTTCTAAGGGAAAAAAAACCTACTCAGTGACAGAGGCTGACATTATTTCATATGGGTTTGAACATACAGTGTGTGATATATATATATAAATATATAATCATCCATGAAGGCTGCAAGTGAAAAACTTATTATATTCAGGTGTGCATAATTATCAGGCATGCTTTCTTTCACAGATAAAACGAGCCAAAAAGGAGTCGAAAATTATTAAATGCCCATGAGAAGGATGCAATACTAATGCAATACTAGAATTTGCAAAGTTAAGACATGAGCACTGGACTCTTGAAGGACCAGCACCACATCCTCCTGTACCACTCTTTTAAGAATGTATCTTCCAGAATCTGGCAGTGAGTTTTGGGAGTTCATTTTTAGTCCATCTCTGCAAGACAGACTTTTCAGGAGATGGACTAAAAAATGAACATCCCAAAACTTACTGCCAGATTCTGGAAGATAAATTCTTCAAACTGTGTGGTGGATGTGGTGCTGGTCCTTCAAGAGTCACTCTCAACGTATATGTCTATAAAGCCCAAAAAAAGCATGTTATTCTTATTAAGTGAGGGTAATTTTTTAGGATTTTTTTACCCAAGCAAGGTCTCTGAGAACCTGACTCATTGCACTTTTTACTCCAGGAAGGTTGCAGTTCTGGAAAATGGTGGCGCTGGAGACTAAATGCTTCCTGATGGTTTCACACCTAATTCTTCACCTTAATTCTTAATTCTTTTGCAGTTACCCTGTGTCTTTTCTTCTCCACCTGTTTTTCGCTGTCCAATGCGCATGCCTTAACTTTACAAATTCTAGTATTGCATTAGTATTGCATCCTTCTCATAGACATTTAATAATTTTGGTCTTCTGTCTGAGTTAAATCTCTTTTTTGGCTCATTTTATCTGTTAAAGAAATCATGCCTAATTATGCACACCTGAACATAAGTTTTGCACTTCCAGTCTTCATGGATGATTATATATCACTTATAAATGATTAATTACAAAATTAACAGTAGTTATTAAGATTGATGTGGTTTGTAATTGGTAAAATGTTCTTGGAAAAAAATATGACCAGTATAGCAACGTGTCTAATAATTATGCACGCACTGTAATGACATGAATTACAGTGCAGCTAAACACTGTGCATTACAAACACATGTTAGCCGTCCAGAGGGAGTTAGAAAGGTGAGAGAGTCAGGTCAGGAGGTCAGGTCACACAGGCACCCGGAAATACTTAACACCTTGTCAAGATTCAGGAGGAAATCCTAAGGGAAAAATTCACTTAGGTAATGTTTCTGTCCCCCTCTCTTTCTTACCACATTCTATACACACACAGCAATAATCCTCAGGGCAGGGTGAAGACAGGGTGAAGGCAGGGACTTTGTCCAATTGAAGGATTAGGTTTTTCACAACAACAAACAGATTTGTAATAATGTCTGCGGGGCAACAGTGTCGTGAGACAATGCCGTTAATACACCGGTAAACAAAGTTCTTTTCTATCAGTAAACACAGCGGCCTTTTTCCATGCCTGACAGCATAACTTATTTACCAGTGGACATTTCTGTTGAAACAGTGAGTAAATAATTATGGCGTGTTGAACCAGTACACAAGTTTTAAAACAAACAGGCTTATCGCCATTCACAAGATTAGCATAGACAATAAACTGATTACTTGGAAAAAATTAAATATGGAGCAACTTCTGTTTGTTACAGGCAAGTCAATGGATCAAAATTGACATTATGGAGAACTGTTATTATCAAAATTAAACAACAAAAGTGTTAATTGCTATTATATATAAAAGTTTGGGGCCAGTAAGATTTTTTTAAATTTAATTCAGCAAAGGTGCATTAAAGTGACCAAAGGCGAATATAATGTCAAAAGATTTATATTTCAAATAAAGGTTATTCTCTTGAACATTCAATTGCTCAAAGAAATATGAAAAAGAAATGTATCACCATTTCCACAAAAATATTAATCATCACACCTTTTTTTAACAATAATATGAAGAAATGTTTCTTGATTGCCAAATCAGCATATTAGAATGATTTCTGAAGGATCATGTGACACTGAAAATTTGAGTAATGACTGCAAAATATTCATATATCCCATCACAGGTATAAATAGTATAGAAAAATACATTGTTGATTCAACACAATCTTCCCAGTAATATTTAATCACTTCTTTTTGTTTAGTACAGTGACAATATAAAAAGCCTCTGTTTGAATTGTGTCCATGGCTTTGGCAGTATTACCTGTGGTAGGTGAGGATCGGTCAGTTTGACTCCCGGCTGGGTGGTCTGGAGACACACAGGAACTTGAGCGAGGGGCCAGATCATCCAGCTCAGCAAAGATATCAGACTGTGACCTGTCGGACAGAGAGTCAGGGGTCCCTCCCAGCAAACTCTCGTCTGAAACGGTCCAAAAACATGATAAGTAAATACAAACTCAATATACTGTGTAAACATCTCTTTATGCGCTCATTTGAGGAATTTGCATTTTAGCGCAATGGACGTTTTAACCTATTTCTTCAGCTGTCATACCAGAATGTTTGATTATTGCTCCAGGCTGACTGAATATTGTAATACTTCCATGAACAAAACAACCACCATCATTACACCCTCCCCTGCAGGGCCATCTCAGTTCCTGAGAATAACTTTTGGCCAGATGCTTCTGTGTGTAGATTAGTGTAGATTAACAGATATACACATAACGCTAGCGGTTAGGTACCTCGTAATTTGTTTGTGTGCACAACTATAGGTTATTTCTTATTCAGTTCTCATTTTTAACCCTAACAGACAAACGCACATATGCACACTTTACACACACACACACACACACACACACACACACACACACACACACACACACACACACACACACACACACACACACACACACACACACACACACACACACACACACACACACACACACACACACACACACACACACACACATATATATACATATATATGTATATATGTATATGTGTATATATATATATAAATATATATAAATATAAATATATATAAATATACACGGACACATAGACTGTCTCGAGAAGCACTTGGCTGAAGATGGCGACGAGCTTGACAGCACCAATATGTTTTGAAGTGTCAAGTCAAGTCTCTCTATTGTGTGTGTGAGTGGTAAGCCGAGGGCTGCTCCCATACAATAGCTGTGTGTGTGTCTTAGTGCAGGCAAACAACAAAGCATTATTTTAATATATACATATATATATATATATATATATATATATATATGTATATATTAAAATAATGCTTTGTTGTTTGCCTGCACTAAGACACACACACAGCTATTGTATGGGAGCAGCCCTCGGCTTACCACTCACACACACAATAGAGAGACTTGACTTGACACTTCAAAACATATTGGTGCTGTCAAGCTCGTCGCCATCTTCAGCCAAGTGCTTCTCGAGACAGTCTATGTGTCCGTGAGTGAGTGCATGTGGGGTTTGTGTACATCAGCCTATAGGCAGGGTCAGAAATTAATTGAGGCTTGGGGTAAAATGACACTAAAAGGTGACAAATGCCCTGATATTCAAAATGTGTGTACAAAAATAAAAATCTATTACATCAAATATTTAAAAATGTTCCATATCTACTCTTTTAGTGGCTTAGTAGCTGTCAAATATCAGCATTGCCATGTAAAGAGTGTTGCTGTGTGTGTAGTTAATATGTATGGAAGCCCCCTTTAAAAACATTAAAGGTATTTGTAAGAAAGTTTAAAGTAACTTTATACTTTGTGAAATAAAAAATAAAAATTCACACAAAAGTTCAAGCATTTGGAGTCAATAAGGTTTTTTAATGAAAAATACAGCAAAACAGTAATATTGTGAAACAGTATTATACTTTGTTTTCTATTTTAATATATTTTTACAAATTATCCTTCAGAATTCAATTAGACCCTTATTCCAATTATTCTGTTGGTGCTCAAAATTTGAAAGTAAACAATTATTTCAAACAGCTTCCAGCAGAAAATTAACATTTGTATTTGCTTGATCACAAATATCAGGTTGTGTGTGCATGTTATAGTCAGAATGTTTGTCGTGTATGTGCCATATGTGTCTCTTTTTACTTTTCCTCTCTCTGCTCTCCTCTCGTTGGCCACACAATATGGAGATTTTGAGGGCCAAGCAGTGTGTGTGTGTGTGTGTGTGTGTGTGCGTGGTACGGGTGTCTCAGTGAGGCCTGGGGGTCCCGCTCATTGTCAAGGACAGTTACACTCTTGAGATGGGGCTGAAAGAGGTCGCTGTGGGGTCGGCCACTGACTGCTGGACCATAGCATGGGGGGTGACAGAAAGCTGGTCAGTTTTACAAAAAAGACCCCCAGACTGGCCTATAGTGCTGTGCACACAGACAGACTTGAAGAAAGTTAGCAAAAGGTCACTGACGTCCCCCCATGTGTCATTTTCTGTCCCCATTGATAAAGCAAATTACTAAACCGCAGCTCTACTATCGAATCAATGATATATTATCTGTCTGGCCCCATAAGTGAGCAAACAAGACGCTGATAGTCGCTTTATCACTCCTCTGACGAAAAAAAAGAGAGAAAAGACGAAGAAATCTCTCTGCAATTTCTGAATTGTTTGCTCTCTCTTTCATGAACTCTCAGTTTGAGTCAGATGTCAGTGCCCCTGCTCTTTATCCTTACAGGGGACGGTAAATTAGTGCGCGGAGGGCATCTAAAAGATACGCATTGTAGCCGAGGCTCACTCACTGTTCACCCGTCAGCGAGGCGGCGGTCAGCTCGGATTTATGACCACCGCTCCACACGTCTGCTTTTCAGGGAGTGGAGAGAATGGAGAGAGAAAAGAGGAAGAAAGAAGGGAACGCAGGAGGCTGAGGCTCAGAGGGGAGAACACGACACAGCCGGCATCACCGCCACCCCCCTCGTCCCCCATTGTAAAGGCCTTGGCCGCTTTGAACTGGGGAATCAAACAGTACCAGCCTGATTCCCCATCAAAAGAACCCCCTCGCTTTCCCTCTGCTTTCAGTAAAGAGCAGAAGAGAAAAGCTCCTTGCCATATTTATGACTTAGTCGCTGTGTCAAGAAAGCCGAAGCTCATGGTCGTGGTGTAGGACTTTGATTTTCTTTTGTTCTCTTTCATGTCTGAGGTATGGTGAATGTTCAGTTCTGTTTGGCCCAACTGACCCCAGCGTGTGTGGATGATTATGCGAGACTCAATCTAATAAAGCGTACAGTGTGTGTAGGTGTGTGTGTGTGTATGAGATCAGATTTAGCCATTCTTTCAGGGATGGACTTTCTAAAAATGTCCCCAGAAGACTAGAAAACCTTGAGCCAAGTTCATAAATAGACTAAATAATGTCTTAATTCATTTATTAAAATATGTATTATACTGCAAACACAAAACAAGTTTTTTTTTAAATTAGTACTTTTGTCTTGTTTTACAGTAAAAATACATAAACATATTTAAAACAAATTTACTTGCAAAGCAAAACATTAAATGTTACACTACATACAATATTACGATTGATTTTCAGAGAATATAAATTGTTCAAAATAAATAAAAAAATAAGAGTTTAAATAATTTCTTAACCTGGTAAATTTTTATCTTTTGATTTAAGCACAATTTCTAATAAAATTCAGTGAGCTTTATTCTTTGAAAAAAAAGGGGGTCAGAAAAATATACGCATGCGTCGTGGTACTCTCGTGAATGGTGGTGGAGAATGACACGGAAGAAAAGAAATTGTTAAATAAAGTCGTTATTTTTGTTTTTTTTTGTGCACAAAAAGTATTCTCGTAGCTTTATAAAATTACGGTTAAACCATTGATGTCACATGGACTATTTTCACAATGTCCTTACTAACTTTCTGGGCCATAAAATGTTTCAGTTGCGTTGCTGTCTATGAAGGGTCAGAAAGTTCTCGGATTTCATAAAAAAATATCTTAATTTATATTCTGAAGATGAACGAAGGTCTTACAGGTTTGGAACAACATGAGGGTGAGTAATTATTGACAGAATTTTCATTATTGGGTATATATAGTCATTAAAATTACATAATCTTTGGAACAACAGATGTTTATATTCCATTAAACTCACCTTGCAGTTCATCTTGCTGTGGCATGATGGGAGGAAGCACAGGCCAAAGGTTCCATTCTGATCGACTATCCGCTGTTGAGCATTTTTGTGACTGAATGCTCAGGCCAGACCGGCTGGATCCAGGGCGTCTGTGCAGGGTTTCATATGTGGACTTTTGGGCAGCTGGGGTTTGCTGAGATTGAGGGGTTTTGGAGGTGTAAATTGGAGTGTCTGGCAAGCAAGTGGAAGGTGTTTCTTGTTTGCAGGAGGTGAGAGATCTAGAGAGACGTGCTTGAAGGACATCCATTCGTGAGCTGGCCTGACTGTGACTTCCTGCAGAGCTAAAGTGAAGTTCGGGGAGAGAAGTAGAGCAGCCCTCTTGATAATAATTATTCTGGTCAAGGTCAGAAGCATGGTTATCCTCGTCATCGGTATTATTGTCTTCACAATGGTCAACGCTGAAGTTCACTAGTGATGTAAAAGAGAATGCAGAGATAAGTCAATTAAGGATCTCTTAACTGCATCATATACATTTTCATTTTAATATGGATGACGACCAAGTGTTCAAGGAGAACTATGTACCTGACAGGGCATCTGAGAAATTACTGTTCAGGTCAGTGCTACGGCTGAACTGGCTTGATGAAGGCCGGCTAAAATCAGAAAGAGAATTTGGGGTCACAGATGAACTTGGTGTGCCTGGAGTGACTGGGCTACTTGGAGTACTTTGGGTGCCAGGAGTAGTTGGGGTGTCTGGGATGCTTGGAGTTGTTGGGGTGGATAGAGTTGTTGGGGTCATTGACTCCTCTTCAGCCAGTTCATGGTGCCCTTGATTCAGACCTTGTGAAGCAGAGCATGCATCTTCTTCCTCATCTGTCAGTTGCAAGTGTGTATTGGGGGTTTGGGATTTCTGAGGGTGATCAACAAACTTGAGAGTCAGAGAAGGACTTGTCGGGAGTTCTGGAGAAGCTCTGCTTGGATTAGGGCATCCAGATACATGCGGTAATAGCACACTGAATTGAGTCTTACTGGAATTATCCACATTTTGGTTCCTCCTGACATCTGGGGAAAAAAGTGGTTGAGATCTTTTCAAATTAATGCGGATATGAGGACAACCCATTTCTGAGGGGTTGCAGGGGTTCAGGTACAATTACTAGAAGTGTCCAATTCTGCTCCTGTTGGGTCACCTTCCTGCAGAGTTCAGCTTTAACCTGCTTCAATACACCTAACTGGAAGTTTCTAGATTAGTTGGGTGTAGATCTGGAGCTGAACTTTGCAAGAAGGTGGTCCTCTACGAGCAGGATTGGAAACCCCTGGCCAAGGGGGAGATTACATCTGGGTCAAGGTTAGGGTCGCACCACAGTATGAGGTTCGGGGAATCTTTAGTCAAAAATGCAAATGAGAAAGGGCATCGCAAATGCACAAGAGCAGAAATCCTTCACTAAACAAACCATACCGCAACAGAGCACCCAGTCTGCAGCTGTCTCATGTAGAGATGAACAGGACACACTCACGTACATCCACACACACACACAGGCTTAATGACAGACATTGTTCGGGGAGCACACAAAAAGAGGTCCTGAATAATTAACATGGGGGTCCTGCATGAGGGTCAGGCGGAAAGCGTATTCATCATCATTTACAGCTAAAAAAGGAGAAGAGAGAGGCAAAGGCCACCCAGCCCAATAGCTGACGCTGCCCTACTCCACTGAGCCTCAGAGCAAACAGTCTTTTGCCTGTTGCGGGCCCCTGGTTCCTAACAAGGGCCCTGGACACCCCCCTTCCCCTCGAAAACTCTGCCCCTCTGCAGGAGCAGCTGTCCAGTTCCCAGCTCAGTATGCAGAGTGACTCTAAGATATGATAATTACCACTTGCAACCACTATATGAAGGAACTCATTCTCATAATTGGGATTAGAAACCCCATATAGCTAATTATGGATGCAATGACAGCAAAGCAAACAAATGAGCCAAGCCTGACTCTTTCTTCAATGGCTCTTGATGCTGATGCCTGCTGGGAGAGAATTACAGAGACTTTCCTCTCGCATGATGTGTAGTGTTCCTTGCTGGTCTTTTTCTCGCTGAAGAAACCGAAATGGCATATGATGTTTTGGTGTAGTTGCCTATGACAAAGGGTTCAAAGGTTTCAAAAAGTTTTTAAGGGCCACAATCCAAAGGTTCTGGGACCATGTTTTTGGGTGGGCCCCATAACCACTGGGCTAATTGAGTAGATTGTAGAGGACTCTAATAGGCCTCCTTGAGATTGGGATCTATCTATCTATCTATCTATCTATCTATCTATCTATCTATCTATCTATCTATCTATCTATCTATCTATCTATCTATCTATCTATCTATCTGTCTGTCTGTCTGTCTGTCTGTCTGTCTGTCTGTCTGTCTGTCTGTCTGTCTGTCTGTCTGTCTGTCTGTCTGTCTGTCTATTTATCTCGGTTGACAGCTTCATGCTATAGATATTCGTTGTATTTGGTCATCGGATTAATGCAAAAAAATCTACACCAATAGACTAACCGTCTCTGGCTCTCGTCCCTTATCGTTTGTTGTCCCCCAGGCCAGTATGTTGTGAGTCCCCCAGCAGGGGCCTGTGTTGAAGCAGACCAGAGGCCCCTACACAATACGCTCTTGTTCCACTCAGTCTGTGTCACTGAGGAGTCAGAGGACAGAACAGCGAGAGAAAAGGATTGAGTGAGGGGAAAGAGAAAAAGAGTGAGAGAGAGGCTGGAAAGCACATAGCTGCACTGCTGTTCTTACAATACCATTGCCTAGTCCATCTGTCACAGTCTCACACACACAAACACACACACACACACACACACACACACACACACACACACAAAATGTATGTGTGTGAACGACATGTGTCATATCGCACTGTTGCGGCCTCGCCCCCCTACTCTCCTTGGGGAGCTAAAGGCAGGTCGGGGTTGATTGTTAGAGTCTCCGAGCACCATATGGCTGTATAATTAGTTTTGGCCTGTGATGTAGAGTAATGCTCCCATCTCTGTTGACTCCCAAGCTCGCTTTGAAAGACATGGTCCTGATGCACGTTAATGACCGATCTTATCCGAATACCTTCACACCAGCATTGAGGCCTAATTGAAGTAGCAGGCCACCAGGAGGGCGGCGCCACAGTAAACATGCATATATGAGCTTAAATGGATGCATTTAGATTCATACTTGTTTCCTTAACACAGTAGCTCAATTTCAGATCATTTGTTTAATTTGAGGACGACATGGTACACTGCCGAGCTATAAAAATAAAAAGTTTTCGCGAGGAAGATAATTTCAAAACTGAATGATAAGTGTTGTTATTCTGTTATAATATAAATAAGGGATACACTGATGTGAAAATTATAATATTGATCAATTATTTTCAAGTAATTTTAAATTTATATAGTTTTATATACTCTTATATACTTTTAAATTGATATATTTAGTCCAAATAAAAAATGAAACATTAAAAAATAAATGAATTATTTAAATATTACATTTAGGTAACACAACATTATATTGTATAGAATGAAAAATGGATGTAAATTTTGAGATTTGCTAAATTATTATTATTATTATTATTTATTTTTAAGATTGCCTTTAAATAAGCAAATTTGGTGTCCATGGTAATGTAAATGGGGAAATGAGCATGCACAATTATATGAATAAATAAAATATTTATTAATAAATGACATATTTTATATTGGGTGATAATGGTAAATTTAAAAAAAACTAATAACAACTGATTTAATTAAGATTCTCAAATGAGTTTTTTTTTGGTGAGGAAGATCATTTCAAAACTGAATGATAATTGCTGTTATCATGTTTTAATATAAATAAGGGATACATTGATATGAAAATTATAATACTGATCAATAAGTCAATAATTATTTTCAAGTAATATAACATTTTTATATACTTTGTATACTCTTATATACTTTTAAGTTAAAAAAATAATGATTTATTTAAATATTACGTGTGAATTTAGGCAACACAACATTATATTGTATAGAATTAAAAATGGATGTTAATTTTGAGATTTGCTAAATTATGATTATTTTGTTGTTTATTTTTATTTTTATTTTTTTTAAGGATTGCCATTAAATAAGCAAATTTGGTGTCAATGGTAATGTAAATGGGAAAATGAGCAATCACAATTATATTAATAAATAATAAAATAATTTATTATTAAATTAAAGATATTTTACATTGGCCGATAATGGTAAATTTAAAAAACAACAACAACAAACTAATAACGACTGATTTAATTAAGAAGCTCAAATAATGACTGATATATGATGCTGTTCTTCCTTTTCATTTTGTTAAATTTACCCCTGTGCCTGCTGTGCCCTGTAAAAGGACTGTATATCAGTACTAACCTGGACATCTTTGAGGTTGTGGAGCACTCTGCTGTCGTTGTTTTTGCCCCAGATGATTAGGCCCTGGTCTGGGATGCATGTTTAGGAAATGTGGGTTTCTGAAATGGACAGGCCAGGCCTCCATATGAGCATGAAAACGAGAACACAAGGGTGGAGGGCATTTCTCACGTCTGATTACCTGAAGAGATTAAAAAAAACAAAACAAAAAACATCTTTGTACTAATTTACGAAATAACATTTGGAAAGCCACTGCACTGGTTCAGCCTTGCTTGAATAAGTACCTTTCTGCAGTGCCCCCTAGTGTTGACTTATTGAACAGCTTATTCAATATTGCCTTTCACACACATACATTTAGCATTCTTGCTGCAGGCCTAGCATAGTTAATGAATTTTGGAGTGTAAGAAAGCAAGGAGCAGCAGTTGGTTGATATTGATATTTAGAAAGGTTAACTTGTTTGCCCTTTGCCTGGTGGCTGGCAACGACCAGCTAGCAAACATAGCTGCATCCTCGGGCTAATAAACAACCTATGTTTTTTACAAACGCATAACATTTAAATTTTTATGAGAATTTGAACAGAGTTCTTGGTGGTTCTCTGTGTTTGTTCGTGTTGTTCGTTTTGAGCAGCCAGATGGGTGCCACACTGCTTATAACTTGTCAGGGAGCAAGTTTTAACCTGTCCAGTGCTACAGGGCAATGTTAACAAGCACAAATACACACACGTCTTGATGTCTTTATCCCTTTTGAATTGACTGACAGTAAATTGCTGAGTAAACATGGCTATGTCTGAGCTGTCTGAGCTGACAATGTTATCAAAGGGGACATGTGCTCCCTGTTCCCTGCGTTATTGGAGCTCAGAGCGGTGACCTGAAACCATTTTACACTCTCTCTCTGACACTAATGAAGCCTCTCCTCTGATACAAACAGATCTTTCGCACCTTTTATCTCCCTTCAGTCATTCTTTCATTCATTCGATCTCTTTTTCTGTCCTCCTGTCCCAACACATCTGTCTTAAACGCCTGAAAGGGATCCCTATGTCCATTACCCTTTTTTCATGTCGTTAAGGTTAGTGAAACATGCAATCTTAATGTTTAGGATCACTTAAAACCCATAATTGCAGTCACACCACCACACAATTTGGGGAAATAATCGAATTGTGCTTGTTTCTCTGATCAAAATTGGGATTTAATAAAATAAAAAAGCTCCCAGTTTGCTTTGCTTGTTTGTAGGGTTGCACAATTTGGCATGTTTGAGATGATTTGTATCAATATGACTATACTACTATTACTTCTACTACTAAATAATACATTTATTGTATTGCTAAAAAATATTAAAATAAGAAACATTTAAGACTATAATAAAATAATAAATAAAAAAACAAGTAGTAATAAAATAAACATTTTCTTATTAATAATAATATTTATTTTTTTATTTTATTATTACTAAATAGAAATATTAAACAAAATAAGAAGTATTACTATTGTAATATTCCACTCCAGAATAAACTATAAACTAAATAAACTATGTATGTATATTATAATATAATATTTATTATATAAAATTATTATTTTATTTTAAAATTACACGGAGCCCTTAAACCTTTTCATTTTAAATTTATTGATTGACTGATTGATTGACAACAGCTGGATTATAAGCACTTCTCATTGCAAGTTTGGGAAGATGGTTATGCACATTATAAGCAACCCAAACAAAAACTCAGCTAAAAGTCCCAAGGGTAAACACAGAATTTGGTAAAATAGCTTTTTCTTTTCATGCTCCTTTGGTTTGAAATGAATTGCAAAATGTACTCAGACCTTACTTCCACCTTTGAACACTTTTAAATGTCTTATATGAGTATTTGTAGTACTGTTATTTTGTGATTTGTTTTGTGTGCCGTCTTGACCAGGACTCTCTGAAAGAAGCTATTGTAATATCTCAATGGGATTTTCCTGGCAAAATATAGGAAATAAAGCAGAGTGAGTTTGTGTGGAGCAGCATTTACTGCAAATTGAGTCACTGAAAACACTGAGCTGCTCATGTGTAAAAGAACACAGTACCACACATCACTCTGAAACACGCAGCGCATACAGTTATGATATTTGATGAAGCCTTCGTGATTTTAGTTTTACTCCAATTAATCATGGAACCCATACTTTTTTAAGTAACGAACTTAGCATGTAACTTGTCCAGCATCGTTTGTGCTATGGACAGTATGCCAGTTCCAGTGAGTTTCATTCAGGCAGACACTTCAGAAAATGTAAAAATTAGGCCCTAATTTAGACACACATCTCTCAAAATACCCAAAACCAACTGTCAGGCATCATCTCCGACCCCAACCTGAAAGCAATGAAAGCGAAGCATTTACTTGCAGAAGCTGTTTGGAGTCCTCTGAGAGTGGCATTGTATATTAAACGCCGAGTGTCTTTGACCTTGTAATGGTGATTGTAGCCCCATGTCGGGCCTGAGGGTCCTCTGCCCCAGTGTGTGGGCTCTTTAGAGGCCTACAGGAAATGACATGACCCCCTGGCGTCAGGCAGGCCGCACTGCGGCACACACACGCACACCGCCTGTACTAATGTCATTAACCTCGAGTGTTCGTGCCGGACGGCCTTCTGACGGAGATGGGCCAGCATACGCTCGTGAATGTAGGGAGACTGTAAACCAGAGTCCCAGATGGCCTGTCCCGGGAAGAGGCCTGCATACACTCCTCAGCCTCTTCACAAACACACGTACACATACACACGCACGCCTAATAGCACTGCCTCTGTGTGAACCCTCCGTCGGGGGGAGACGAAGCCATCGGGGCCCAAACAGAAGTGTGTCTCTGTGCCTCTGTCTGCAGGGGAACAGAGGATTCCTCTCAAAAAGGCCTGACGTCTAAGAAAGCCAGGCTTAGCGCTAACAAGGTTAAACCCTGCTGAAAAAGAGTGACTTTTTCAATCAGCCAGATTTGTGTTTCTGCCTGCGCCGTAATTAGCTTTGCTCCGGGACGGGGGGATGAGGAAGAGAGGAGTGGAGGAGAGGAGGGGAAGAGATGACAGTGGGGAGCATTGTGGAGTCTCTAGGATTGGGAGGACCAAATCTGATTAGCCGCTCGTGTCAGAAGCCAGGCTCAGATGCAGCTTAGCATTCTGAGCAACTTTCTACTTTCTGTCCCGGCAGACAATGAGGCTACTTTTTCGATCTCCTCTATCTCTCTTCACCCCTTCACCTTCTCTTTTAAACTTTATGCCCTGTGCAAAACAGCTCGTCCCATCCTGCAGAATACAGAGCAGGCAACCTTGAACGCTCATAAAGTATATAGGCCGAAGCTGTACTTCATTTTGTTTAGTTATGTTGTAAAAAAAAAAAAAATCGCACACTCACACTGTGAAAAACAAAATCATAATTTACATGACTAAATGTAGTCTGTCCAGTTAAGTCACACCTTCAGCATTTACTTGTAAAAATGATTTTTCTGTCATCATTTACTCATGTCAACAACTCAGCTTGTACTTGTATGGATATGTATGTGTAAAATAACTGAACTTATGATCAAAATATCACTGGCTGTCAGCAATTTAACAAACACTACTGCCCACAAGTTTGGGGTCAGTAAGATTTTTCTTCTTTTTTTTTGTTGAAAGAGGTGAATACTTGTATTCAACAAGGATACATTAAATCGATCAAAAGTGACAATAAAGACAATAATAATGTTACAAAAGATTTCTATTTCAAATAAATTATGTTTTTATGTATTCATCAAAGAAACCTGAAAAATGTCACAGTTTCCACAAAAAAGGGTATTTGATCAGTGTATTTGAATGATTTCTGAAGGGTCTTCAAAAAATACATTAAAATATACTAAAATAGAAAATAATATCTGACAATATTACTGTTTTACTATATATATATATGTGTGTGTGTGTGTGTGTGTGTGTGTGTGTGTGTGTGTGTGTATAATGTTTGATTTTTTTAATGTTTAACAACCCCAAGATTTTACTTAAATAAATAATGATTTATTTATTTATTTACTTACGTAAATATGTGTGTGTGCGTGCGTACGTGCGTGTGTTTGTGTGTGTGTGTGTATTTATTCATTTATTTGTTTTGGTCTTATCTCACTAAGGCCATCAGTTTAGGGATGCACCTCTATTCAAATTTTTAAATAATAATAATAATAATAATAATAATAATAATAATATATATATATATATATATATATATATATATATATATTATTATTATTATTATATATTTAATTAGGCATTATTTTTATCATTAATCTGGAGTAGTAAAGGTATTTTAACATAAAAAAAAATATTAAAAAATCACAAAATCACCTTTCAACTCCAAACAATATGTTTCACTGTTCCAGACTCCAGAATTGTACCCTCTTATTGAGTGCTAACACATTCAAGTCATTGTGTCCCGATTGGATGCATGTGTAGTTTGAATGCATCTTGCCTTCTTGTGGCCACCCTCTTTTCTATGCACACAAAAATGGAAATATAGCTCCACTCGCCGTTAAGACAGGATGTCATACCGAAAAGAATGCATCCCAAACCAAACTATAAATCACTGTGTAAACACCAGTGTTTGTCTGCGGAGCGAGGCGGGCCCACGAGTGTGTTTGCCCACCTGTGCATGTGTCATCGTTTGGACGTACAGTATTCAGGGCCCTGACGGCACTCGTGATGTCGTCTCAGTGGCGACAATGTCCATGGAGACCGTGAGGTATGAAGCCAATGGGTGGGTTAATCGTCTCTTGTTCTCAATAGATGTTTGGACTGGGACGGCCCCGTAAAGTTCACAGTGATGCACCCAGTGTTTTATAGCATCCCGAGGTGATCCAGAGGGCAGAGAATGTGTGTGTGCCAGTTTGTTTTCAAGTTTAGCTATGCATAAGTGTGTTTATTCATACTCGTGAGCCCCTGGCTGATTGTGTACTGGTACGTTTCGAAGATGTAAATTAGTCAGTAAGAGGCTGGTGGATCTTTGTGCCCTTTTTTTTCTTGTTTGTTTAACCAGAGGCCAAGACAGGAAGCCAGCCCACACAACTCGCTATCCCCATGGTAACCTCTCTGTTGCCTGTGGCACATTCACAATCTCTGGCTTCTTGAAGACGGAGACAGTGAGGTGGATGGGCACAAGCCATCAGTGCATATGTGTTTCCAAGCGATAGTGTTTGTTTACAGGAGTCATATTTGAATATCAGTCTCATTTTATTCGATTATGTCAATGTACGGCATGCTAAATCAATTTTTAATTGTGCTTTGATGAAACATAATTATGCGTGGCAGTCTTGCATTTTCGTAATTGTGTTCTTACACAAGTACTCACCATGTGATGCTGTCCTCTATTCCACAGGACAGCTTGTTTCACAAAACAGAAGTAATATGATGGTGCCTGGGGGACAGAAAACAGGTTTAGACTGATGTTTACACTAATTTGTCTTGTTTGCTAAGATAAGCATGTCTATTATTATTGTTTACATACTTTGGGTCACTGTGTTTTCTGAACGTCAATGCATGCTTCATTGTGCACTATTTGTTCTATGGTAATTACTTTTCTAAGTCAGGTGTTTTTAAGACCCCCAAATGATGAACAAAAAGCCTCTTCCTAAAATATTAATGTAGTTGCATATGTTCATATAAAGAAAAGAAAAATAGTAAGCAGGATATTATGAATACAACCAAGAAAATGTAATATTTTTATTTATACTACTGTTCAAAAATGTCATGTATGTAAGATTTTTTTTTTAATGCTCACAAATACGCCATTCACATTATTTCATATACATTGTGAAATATTATTACAACTTAAAATAACGTTAACTTCAAAAATTAATTTATTTCCAGTGATGGCAAAGCTGAATTTTTAGCATTCATTACTCTGGTCCTTCAGAAATAATTTTTAATACGCAGATTTGGTGCTCAAAGAATAGTTTTATTAATAATAATAATGTCAGTAAAAGTTTTGCTACATAATATTTTTGTGGAAACTTTGATACTTTTTTTTTCTCAGGATGATGAATAGAAAGTTAAAACTAACATAATTTATTTAAAATGTTTTACTATCACTCTTGTTCAGTTTAATGTATCCTTAATAATCCTGAATAAAAATATTTAAAAAAAATAAAAAACCTTGCTGACCCCAAACTTTTGAACAGTAATACTGATACATTTTAATAACAACCTGTTGTTAAATAAATAATTAAATAATTTGCTTTTATATTGTCACTGTATATAATAAAATAATTACATAGGTTCATAGGTTTCATTTTGTCAGGTCTATTGTAAATAATTTTTCTTTTACATTTTCTGTGGACCCTTTAACACCCTGCAGCTCCAGATGCCAATTTGAAAACCTGTGTTCTAAGGACTTTTGATTTCCACCTGTCCGACAGTGAAATGAGAGGGAAAATGCTTTAGCTCTTTCTGGCCAGCAAGTAGTCACTCAACAATCAGAACATCCTAGCAACCTCATAGCATCATGCAAAAACTCATCCAAACACCTCAGAAACTGCTGAGCAACACTTTGACAATCATATACAACCCCCTAGCATTGTGGCGAACAGTTTTGCACAGGAAAGCATTAAAAAAATTTGGGACACACTTCTGTGTGATCTTCAGTGTTTCTTAGTCAGTCTCCTCAGTTTGTACACAAACACTGGCTACACTAACATGACCACACACACACAACTGTGATTCATAGACCTCCTTCTCAGAATGTCAATTGACCCTCTGTCTTTGCCCGAGAGCTGTGTTGCATCTCAATAGTGAATACGGACCACTGCACAGCCTTTCTGAGGAAGTTCATCAAGCTCTCATCAGCTATCTTTGCCTTTAGCTGCAATACAGCCAGCCTGTGGGGGTCTCAACTCCATCTCTCAGATCCCTTTTTCTTTTCACTCGCTCTCGGACACTCTCATCTATCTGACCTGTGGCCCAGGGCTCCAGCAGAGACTCATCCATCACCACAGACATCTCGCGATTCCTCTGTCTATCCCTGTCCCTGTTCACTGAGGTCACGTATTTCGCTCCTCTAAGGTCATCAGTCTCACTGTGGCAGATGCCAGAGCTTCTGAGTCAGCTTCAGCCTGGCAGCCTTGTGCTTTTTCCTCTCTTTCACAGTGGTCACACACTGTGGCAGGGAATTGTGTGATCTGAAGCCACGGGCCCACCTGTGGGCGATGAGTGGGACCTGCAGAGTGGGACCAAAGGAAGAATATTGAACGCCTGCTTGAACCTGTCCGTTGAGAAGAATTAGGAAAATCACTATTGACAGGCTTTTTTTTTTTTTTTTGGTACAAAACAGTTTGATTTAGCCACATCTGAAGCCATTGTTAAATGCTGATAAATGTGCATGTGACCACCATCACACATTTGAACTGGGCCTGGTTCTGTAGAAGCTTTAGGACACACATTATTAGTAGAGATGAACATATTTATTCAAGAACAGTTTGATTATTATTATTAAATTATCATTTATTATTGATTCAATAAAATATATAAAATAGACAGTAAACGAAATGTTGAGTTTGTTAGTATAATAATATATGTCATGTGACAAAACATTTACTTAGCCAATAATTAAAACATAATGTCTTGTACAGTGGAAAAAGATTAAAAATGATTTATTATTGGGATAAACAAATAATCATCATGAATCAAAGTGCAGTAAAGCACATATATATATATATATATATATATATATATATATATATATATATATATATATATATATATATATATATATATATATATGTATGTATATATATATGTATATATATGTATGTATATATATATGTTCCAAATATTCCAGAAAACCAAATATTCCATACATGAAATATATTGTCATATGAGCTTAAAACATTTATGAAACCAAATCAGAAAATGGAACAATTTCATATATTAACACACTGTATATATCACATGTTTATGTATGTGATACTTAATGTATGTGGTACTTTTTGGAACATATATATCATATACACATTTATCCATCTTTAAAAAAAAGTTGATATTATATACCGTAAGTGGTAGCACTTTATAATAACTGCATGCTATGAATAATTACTTAAGCATTAGTAAATTGTCAATTCATCCTTTATAAAGCATTGTCCCAACATTAATAGGCATTAGTAAGCAGGTTATAAATACAGCTATAACGGTTTTATTCTTGAGCATATCTACAATGTTTAATAATTGTATTTTCATACTTTATTAACAATCAATTTATCATTTCTAAATTATTACGTCATTTACAAACCAGTTATTTAGCAGTTGTCAGTGGTTCATAAGATCATTTAGAAAGTGTAAGTAAATGATTAATAAACTATTTAGATGTACATTTATAAATAGTATTATTAAGACACATAATAGTTGCACAGTGTGTTAATAAATGCTTTATTAACACATATTCCTGCTGTAATTCATGATTAGGTCAGGTACATACAAAACATTTAGTAGTTGTCAGTCATCTATTTTTGTGAGCTCATCCAAAGTGAGGACTATTTATGCCTTGTAAAGCATTTATAATGGAGATTTATAGGTTCAGTTATCTTCTAAACAGAAAAACTGAACACAACACAGAGTAATACAGAACACATAGATATTATTTTTGAGATGCATAAAATGGAACTGTACAGCTGCACTTGATAAAAAAATTGCAATGTCAATTCAAGTGCACAGTTGTACAGCTTCTTTAACACACTGGTTAATCAAATTACTGAATTTGTAGATAGAATTTTTACACTTCTATTTATTGGTTTTACCATCTTTAAAGCATTTTGAATGGCTAATTTAACCTAAGGGAACAGAGCTGGGAATCACCGGTGCCATAGAGTTAAAAATTACTTCTCTACCTGCCTCTGAACGTAACTGCAGACAATATTCTTAACTAACGACTCTTACAGATAAAATGCCCTGCAATTTCTGCTTGTCTTATTATGCTCTTCACCTAAACGACTTCTGGACTATGCACAATGACTAAATTCTGTAGCTGAATTGGGCCTCTTAGTACACAATAACCTGTCTTCACCCTAATTACTACTTGAACGTGAATTCAAGCATGTTTGGATTCATATGGGTGATCCTGAGGCAGCAGAACACGGAGATTAGACACTAGAGACCAGAAGAAAATAGTGCTTGTGTTTTTGTGAATGAGGACAGTAATATTTAGCCTTCACAGATTGGCAAAGGGACGGACAAGACCAGCAGACCTCATGAGACCCTAAGACTCATTAAAAGTCACAACACCACAGGCTGCATTTAAACATCAGGAGGGCAGCTTGGGTGAACAGCGACCTTGATTAGATGTCATATTCATGTCGTAATCCAACACCCTGCCTTCGAGGTCACAGGGTTGAAGGTCTTATTTCAATCGGGGCTCTCGAGCAAACATAAGCAGGTCTGTACTGAGTCTAGTCAGCCCACAGAGTCTGCTCTCCTCTCTGAAATTCTCATCATTGAGATCCGTAATGAAATTGGACAGGCGTGATTGGTGTTTTCTGTATTCCATCGTCCAATTCAACAGATGAGATTAGGCCAATTCCAGGCAGATGGGCTTTCCATTGCCTCAGTGTCTCAGGGGCACAGCAGAGCCCCTGTCCTTTGGGCTTTTCCTGTCAGGGAGACTGTTTACTATTGCATCACACAGACTGAGGCCAGACAGGAAATGCTCCTTGACTGGTTTAGAGACACAGGAAATGTGAAGCTTGTCAAAAACAAGTAGGTGGAAGAACGAAGATCAAATTACTTGATGTACTAATAAGCAAAGTGGTCCTTTCTTCTCGTCCCTCACCGTCTCTTTCTCTCTTGGCTTGTGGGCCATCTGTCCATTTCTTAAGGAAACTTCTTGCATATTTTCCAATTATCGCAAACTGTCTTATATAAGACCTACATAAGATTTAATCAATGGTTATGGACGATCATTGAAGCGATGAGTCAGGGACCAGATGATCACTCTGTATTGGTCATATTTCATGGGCTGATATGTACAAACACACAAGCACACTTTTATCTTTTTAACAAATCTCAATTGTCCTCCTCTGGACACAATAAATGCTGAGAGACACAAAATGTTAAGTGAATTAGCAGTGACGTGCAGGATGGGCAATGCTGTATAAGTACACAGTCAAGCGGTCACTGAAAATAAAATAAAAGGTTGATCTTGAGATTTTAAGAATCGTTATCAGGAATGCTGAAGTGAAGATTGTGATTAATCATAATTCAATATTTTTAGCTGGCCCTAAAAAGGAAAATTGGGTAGCACTTTAGTATAGGGACCAATTCTCACTATTAACTAGTTGCTTGTTAGCATGCATATTACTAGTATATAAAGCACAAATTCTGCATGACCATATTCTACATCCCTAATCCTACTGAATACCTATAAACTTAACAACTACCTTACTAGTTAATAGTTAGTTAATAGTGAGAACTGAACCTTAAAATAAAGTGTGACAAAAAGAGTTATGTAGCTTTTGCTATTGATCTTTCCACAATCCTTTCCTTAAAGGGACATTTCACCCTAAAATTAAACTTCTGTGATTAATTATTCACCTTTATGTCGTTCCAAACCTATAAGACTTCAAAACACAAATGGATTACTTTTACACAGTCTTTATTAATTTTTTGAAGTGTCAACTTGTTGTTGTGGGACTTTCACAAGTATTTGACAGAAAACTCTCAGGTTCAATTAAAAATATCTTCATTTCGTGTGCTTCAAAGAAGAACAGGGGTTTGAAACCCATCTTATGGGGTTTGAACAACATGAGGGTGAGCAATTAATCACAGAATTTTCATTTTTGTATGAACTAAGCCTTTAAGAACTCATCACTCTGTTCCCGATTGATGACTGATAGTCATTCAGCATAGACAGATAAACTTTTCAGTCTCAATTGAGTTGATATAAGCAGATCACTGTCTAGGCTTATAGAGCAATCTCTGACAAACCACATTACACAGACATCCGCAACAAGAGAATTACCAAGCTAATACACAACAAACACACACCCTAACATCATCCACACACAACCTTACAACACAGAACATCAATCAAACCACAAAAGCACCACGAACACGAGGAAATCCTTTTTCCCCCAAAACAATGAGGTCTCCAAACTGCAACCCTATTAATAGTCTACAAAAGAGGCAGGCCTTGATCCCCAGCATGGAGGAGCCGGTGTAAAACACATGCACAAAACCAACGGCCCACTGCAGCTTGCCGGGTCAGCTATGATGAGCCATGAATGTAACCGTCCAACCAATCTGGCTTAATAGTGTCCATCCTCGCCACCTTTGCAGAGCCAATGGTGTGTGTACGTGTTGACTCGGAGGGTCAGAGGGGCTCCACAGATTCTGTGACCCCGAAAGGAGACCGGAGAATCAGAAGAGGACCCCCACTGCTTGGACAGAGCCTTCTTTATGCCCTAATCTGCTAGCATCAGAGATCAATATGGTTAGTTGTACCACCACAATAGGAGGAGCAGGAGTTAGCACCTTGCCCGATTTCGAAGGCTCTCCGGGGGGGGAGCAAAAAGCCGAAGTTTGCCTTGCCTGTCACTGACCTCTGGCACAGCCGCACCCCAGCAGCTAACCTGCTTAACATTCATTACGAAAACCTGGGCAGATGCTCTGATTTCAGGCCTGCTGTCGCCTTCTCTCTGGTCCCTGCTTCCTCATCCTCTCAATATGGGGTCGATTTGAAGTGCTTTTTCATTTCTAAAGCAGAGATCAGAGATCCACTGACAGGCCGAGCTTAATGTTATCCATGCTAAAGGGTTTTGAAGAACCCTGGTGTGGCGGAGACTCACCATATTTCTCCAGCGCTGGGGTCTGGAGCTCAGATGCCAGGCCTTGCTGTTGATACATCTCCCAGGGTGACCGAAACGAGGTTGAGTGCCTCCAACAGAATGAGGTTTCCAGCTGTAAATGTGTCTTTTAGGTTCATCCTCATTAGTCAACATGCTAGGTTTTCTGTAACACAATCTTTTTACTCTGAAACTTCAAGTTTTTGGTGGTTATTTGGACGGAATGAGTTGTCTAGGCTTCTGTCGTTCTCGTAATCCACCCGATTTGGGCTTGCTCTCTGGAATAAAACGCTTGAGAGCTCTTTGCTTCTGTTAATGATTATACTAAACCAGTAAGGTGAGTCATCTTTATCAAAAATTAAGAAATGTACACACACAAGCCCAAAACAGTGGATGGCAGCGGTAGACAAAGGGCTTTTCAGAGCGTGGAAAGAATAGGCAAGGATCAGGTTCTGTCATGCTACATGCATAAATCTGCCGTCGTGCTTAATTACATTACTGAGGATTTACAGAGTCGTTTTAAGGAAACCACACACACTATCAGTACCACAAATCAAAGCTCATTAGTGGGAATGTGTGCGAGTGTGTGTTTCCCCTCGTGCATTTCAGTGGGACTGCTGTCTATCTGCCGTTTTAATCATATCTCATTAGTGTGAGAGGATTTCAAGGACTGAAGTTGTCTTATGCTCGTTCGCTCTTCAGCTGGGGCCAAATATTCAGGAAAAATATTAACCAAACGACTAATGTGAGCTTGTTCCCCTGGTGACTACTAGAAACATCAACAGAAATGCAGACTTTTCTGGTTTCTGGTTGGGTACAAGAAATAGAGAATATCAACAGGAAAACAATCAGAATGAGGATCAATGATGTATGATATGTCCATGATAAATAAATAGAACAATCTTTAAAAATAAAGAAATAAATACATTTTAAAAATCTAGTTTAAAGCCAAGTTCTTAGAAATGTACAGTTTGGATTCACGTTGATTTCTTTGGTCACACTTTATTTTAAGATCCAATTCTCGCTATTAACAAACAATTAACTACGACTTTTGCCTCAATAAACTCCCAATTTACTGTTTATTAATAGTTAGTAAGGTAGTTGGCTTACACTTTATTTTAAGGTGTCCTTGTTACAGTGTAATTATACATTTAAGTACTAAGTAATATTAATTAACTACATGTACTTACTATATGGTTAGGGTTAGGGTTTGGCTTGGGGTTACTTGCATGTAATTATGCATAATTAGTAAGTACATGTAACATGTGTAACAAGGTCACCTTAAAATAAAGTGCTACTGGTAATTGTTAAATTTAGGTATTGGGTAGGATTAGGGATGCACATGGTCATGCAGAATATGTGCTTTATAAGGACTAATAGATGGCCAATGTGTTATTAATAGGCATACTAATAAGCAACTAGATTATATAAGCAAAGACATTTACATTATATTTACAGTATATTTACTGACTCTCAAAAGTCATATGGCATAACAATCAAATAAAAAGAAATATATATTCCTTGAACCACTAAATTATTTCAAAATTCTTCATCATGGTATTTTTTATCCCCCCAAAATCAAAGATATATATCTTAATTTTTTTTTTTTTTTTAATTATATATATATATATATAGAGAGAGTATGATCCTGTTTTAAGATCTTTCTATTATGCACAACAGAGATTGTTGCAAGGCATTCTGGGTAATCCAGATGCAACAAAGCCAGTTGCTAAGGCACGCACAGAAAAATGCTTTGTCAGAGAAATGTTTCCTAGAGAGAAAAGCCATGTTTAGCTATTTAATGGCTCAGAGTGATATAGTTGTTGCCCTTACATAACCTAACTTTATAAGCAAAAAAATCAGTGCTAAATGGTATCAAGCTTTGAACCAAAATTTACTAGTCCTGGAATGTGCATGTAAGACTTTGAAATACGTGTCTTAGAATCATATGAAACCTTAAGTAAATGTCTTTAGTGAATAAGATCTAGCCATTCTACCAGGTATTGTTAGCTTAAAAGCAACGGGACAAAAGCTGGTGGTTCTGGGCTTATCCCATCTCAGCAGGACACCTGAACCCCCTGTGGGACCGACTCACTCTATTCCTAAACTTCATCTCAGCCTGAGAGCCCACACTGGGCCGTTATACACCCATTCCATCAATCTGTCAAACCAGAACAGACACATGCACTACAATAAGGCCTCCCTGCATCTCTGCTTTAATGTTACCTCTTCACAATATGGTCTTTGCGACACTATATCAGTGGAGCTACTTCTACCCCACTGAGTGATGTTGCTTGGGAAAAATAACTGTGACATATATCTCGACCTCTGGTCTCTGAGCCCATAATGTGGCATTATAGGAATATTCAAGGGTCAATATCTTGATTATGGGGGGGAAAAAAAAGAAAAAAGTTTTCTTTAAAAAAAAAAGTGTTTACGATAAACGAATGACTTCTCAGGCAGTGTTTGCACACGAAGGTACTTACTGAAACTGATTTCAGGCAGTATTCTTCTCAGGTAGCATTACAATCTAATGATCTACAACTAAACGTAGAAAGCTATGATGATAATCAGGCTAATATTAAATAACTGAAATACTAATTTCTCACTAGAAATTAAGGGAATTTACACTCAAACTGCAACTTTGAACTAGCCTGAACTAGAAATATTCAAATAAAATAACAAAAATTTAAATTCTGTCATCTTTTACTCACCCTCATGTCATTCCAAACCAGTATGACTTTATTCTGCAGAACACAAAAGAATGTGTTTTTTGTAAAAATGTTGGTAACCAAACCATTTTGGTTCTATCCTATGTATAAAAAAAACACTGAGACATTTCTCAAAATGTATTCTTTTATGTTCCACAGGAGAAAAAAATACTCATGTGAGGTTGGAACGACATGAGGATGAGTGAATCATGACATAATTTGAATTATCCCTTTAACAATTTAGAATATTGAATGAAAACAACTAGAATATAACTATCTTTAAGAATGTAAATGAAGTCTTGATCGCTATTACTGCATGGTACGTGAAAAAACAAATCTTGTCAACAATGACGAAAGATACTAAAATGTATGCATTTAACACCTAAAAAAAGACATTTGCAGTGCTGAGTGTTTACACATATGTGAGCACATGTATGACTGAGAGGCGCAGCTAATTGAGGGAGCGCACAGAAGCGAGAAACTGCGAACATCCAAACAATATCTGGACTCGGCCCTGTGCTCACTCCTGGACAGGCTATTCACCCCATCTACAAGTAAAGAAGAAAAGAGAACTCCAAACTCTCTATAAAGCCCTTTCAGTAGTGATTTGTTATTCTCCTCTTTTTTCCCCCCTTACTCTCCTAAACAGTCAAAAGAAGAAGAAAAAATGTGGGATGGGGCTTTTGTGGGAGGAGGCCTGAATAAATTTTACATACTCAAGGCAGCGTACACAGTGATTGCCGCTTCCCCTAAAACTTTCTTTTCTCTCTCTCGCTCCCTCGCTCCCCTTCTTTCTTTTTTTTTTTTTTTCCAGAAAACACTTTCCTTGCTGAATGGGCACCTATTAGTGACTCCATTATGGAGGCAGAGCACTTCAATGGCTCCTGGCTGTGAGGCTGTATGGCAAAGCCTCAGGCTCAGCGTAGCCCACCCCGAACAGCCTCCCGCGGTCCACACTCACTGTATTGATAGGTAGACGCAGTGTGGAGTTGGTTGATGTGTGCGAATTGGGAGGGGTTGGGAAGGGGGGCCTCATCCTCCTTTTTGTGATCTCCAGGTGCTTTGGGAGAAAGTGTGGCTTTGAAAGAGGAGAGAGAAAGTAGAAAAAAAGTTAGAGGTTGTGTATTGTGCTGTGCTTTCCACACTAGTCATTTAAATCCAGAATGCAGTGTTCAACATGCATTAGCTGATCTCCATAATAATCCCTCCCAACCCCGCTGTACACAGCCACATGCACATATACAACACTTCCCAGCCCCCCAACCAAATGCATGATTGAGGTGATGCACATTATACACTGCACTAAAAGAAGGTAACTCCTAGATTACTAGTAGATAACTAGAGTTGTTTGTCTTCAACACAAGAAAAGAACTGTTATTATATCTTGTTAATTAGGGCTGAGAGTCGTTCCTAAAAAGAATTGATTCTTCACGGCAGGGCCTAACATGCCCAAACATGTTTTATTAACTCAATTTCAATTTTAATATTTAGATTTCTTTTTATTTGAGTTTTAGCATCTTGTCAAATTTTGTCTAGCTTAATATATATATATATATATATATATATAAATAGTTTTAGCTTTAGTTAACAATAACAACAGTAGAAATGCCTTAAGGGCTGGTAGAGATGATTAAAGTTATGAAAGGCTCAAATCTGTTGAATCAGTTCACCAAAATACTTGTTCGCTTATTTATTTGGCATTTTCTGTAGGTTACATAATTATACCAGCAGGTGGCAAAAAGTGAGTATTATGAGTGATTCTTTTAATCATTCAACTCAAGATTAATTTAAAAACATCACCTCTGAATATAAAGTTTCATTTCAAAAAGACAGCAGCCATACTATAAATAATCATAATAGGATAACATATAAGTTATTGCTTTGCCTTCCTTCTTTCCTTAAGAAATAAGAATATTAGTCAATATTGAATCAAACATTAACTAAATGAATCAAATATTAAAATATTAAATATTATAATTTTAATATTTGTATCATTCTCTTTTATTTCAGTATATTTAGTCTATTTTAAAAGTATGTATAATATTAAAAATATAATAATAATATATATTTATTTTTTAAATTATAAATATTTATTTATATAAATTGAATTAAAATTAAACTATATTATTATCTTGTTATTTGTTATTTTTATTACAGTTAATTTATCAACATTACTGAATCTTATTACAGTTTTTCTTGATTGCTAGCACACAATGATCATAAACACAATCTCAAAACTACACACCAATTTGTGCGAACTTCAGACTTTCAGGTCAAAGTCAAACATTTTAGTCAAAAACATATTATCTTTTGTCAGAATATAATTTTTGGCCTCAGATGACACACAAAGCTGTCAAATACACAGAGATCAATTTAAAACACTGTTACAAAAACCTCCTTTTGGGAAACAGGAAACATCTTCAAGTCAATGACTGTTACAATATGCAGCATAAATAGAGTTGTGCAGATACAGTAAAATTCACCAATAAACTTTAAGAAAAGTTTACTTTCATTACACTACTGTAAAGTGATCCTATACAGTAGATGAAAATCACTAGAAGAGAAAAGTTCAAAGACAACTGAATATACAGTAAACACACATTGGAATGTACTGTCAGTTACTGTAGATAAATAAATAAATAAATTCAGCATCCTCTGCCAAGTTGCATTACAGTATTGGTAATATCCTTGTTTGTTATACTATAACAGGTTTTTAGCCTTCTGAGAAAATACTTTCTCTGCCTCCCCTAGACAGTCGACTCTCAGTTCTGCACAAATGCATGTAAGAAGTACTTAGCTACAAATCAATTCAACAGTTACGAGTTTGAGGGTATGTGCTACAGTATTTACAGTACAAAGAATAGTGAAAGCTCTCATCTGAAGTACTGCTACTATTTATGTACTGTAATTGTAATGTGTAAGTAGATGATCCTGCAGGTAGCTCTCCTTATGCTCATTCCATGCACAAGAACATGCTCAACAATAGAGCTTTATATTTCATCACCAACAAATGACCTTTCACCTCGTCCCCTTCATTTTTCTTTTCTCCTCCTATTCCTCTTTGTCTCCCATTACCAGGATTCATTTTCCAAAACACATAATCACCTGTGCTCTTGTTCATATCATCCTGAGCTTCTGACCTGTGTTTCATCAGTTTTGCTACTGAAAGTTCACACATGGATAAATGTGTGCTATTTGTGTTCATTTTGTGATTCTTGAGGTAGTTATATTGTGTATTTGTGTTTTCTAAATGAGAACATGGTTAAACCTGTGCAAAATGATGCTGTTCTTGTGTAGAGTTTTGCATGTGTGAAAACAGGTGAAATGTGTTAAAGGTTTTGAGAAACGTGTCTTTGTTTCAAGAACTGTATGAATGGTTTGGAAAATTGTGCCAAATGAATCAGTTACAGTGTGTTAGCAATTGAGAAAAACTGTATTATTATTATTATTATGGAACAGTAATTCCTACTGAAAAAAAAGAAAAGAAAAGAAAGAAAGAAAGAAAGAGTAAGACCCACAGAGAACAATTAAGAGAGAATATATTGAAGGCAGAGACAAAAATGAAGGATGAAGAGTTTTGGCAAAATTAATATCCTCTTTGTGTTTCCTTGTCTTTTTGTAACACAACGTTTTTACCAAATTCCTCCATTACACCTGCCAAACTCCATGTTCTCCATATTTCTTTACCCAGAACCAAAATCAGTATCTCTGCTAAATAATAATCCATCTATATGGCATCCGTGTTCTACATCCCACGTCATATGCATGTGCCACAAGGAAAGCAGGCCGGCATTTCTTCAGTGTGCATGTGATGAAAGCGCAGCGTATTAGTGTTGTGTGTGAGTATGATCATGTTTTTGTGATTAGGGTAGTGTGATGGTGTGTGTGTTTGCTATAAAGGAATGGAGAGGGCTTCAGCTGGGTGAATATGGAGGAGGGGGCTATGTGTATGTTTTGGGGAAGTCTGTGAGAGTTCAAATGGGCTTGTGTGTGTTTATGTGTGTGTGTGTGCGTGTGCGTGTGTGTGTGGTTTAGGAGAGAGACTAGAGTTTAGAAAGAAGGGCTCTATGTTGAGTATGGAGTTATTGTTTAGCCATGCTTACCTCCACGGGGAACCATCTGCTCCCTGTCAATGCGTCACCTGCTCGTCTGAGCCGTCGCCACGGAAACTGGGGGAGGAGGATTAGGAGAGGTTAGGCCTCTGAGGGGAGGGCCCATCCAGGAATATGGAGGAGGTTGCCCCGGGAAACATCTAAAAGGAACTTGAAAAATGTCACCCTCTGCTGGTTAAACTTCATGTAGAGGCTATCAGCGGGCCCATGCTGACCGATATGCGCAAGGGGGCATTGCTTGTTGAAATATTGAGGTTGTATCTATGCATGTGAGAGCAAATCTGTGACATAATTTGTAGGTGGTGAATGACAAATGCATCTGTCTGTGATCGGAGTTTCCTAATGGTGATATATAGGTGAGGACAAGCTAGGATAGAGCACTAGACAGTACAAACAAATGTTGTGCATTACAGGAGGTGTGTCACTGGAAACAGCCTATCATATCACAGAGTTCTAATAAACAGACGCGGCTCCTGTGCATTCAGTCAAGAGTCAAAGCAAACAGTCTGAAGCTGCACTGAAAGAGCCTTGCGTGGGAGTGACCCATTACAGTTCCATTACAAACACACACCAGAGCCATTTTAACTGTCTATCTATATGTCTAACTTTTTTGTTTTACCCTTCTATTTAATGTCTGTCTATTATTCCACCTCCTACTTGTCTGTTGTTCTTTCTGTCTGTCTGTTTGTCTGTCTGTCTGTCTGTCTGTCTGTCTATCTATCTATCTATCTATCTGTCTTTCTATGTGTCTGTTTATCTTCCTCTCCATCTGTATCTATCCACCATCTATAAATTGTTAAGTCTATCTCTCGGTTATTATATTTATCATTATTTAACCTATCCATCATCTTTCTGTCGACCAACCTGTCTGTCTGTCATTTGTATCATTCTACGTCCTCCTGTTTATCTATATTACTACATGTATCATTTGATCTACAGTGCCTGTCTATCTGGTTAACTCTCTGTCTATATTACTGTCCACCTGTATCTATTCATCCATTATTGTTTCTCTCTTCCTTCATCTATTGACATGGTACTGTGAACTACCTATAAATTTAAATGTTACAAGATAAATACAAATTAGGCTCTATTACCACAGAAAATATTTTAACTCATCCATCAGTGTGAAAAAAGAAACAATTTACAGGTGGTTTGACATAACTTTAGACATAATTAGACATAAACAACCTCATTACCCCTTAGACATTCATTGTAAGTGGATTTCTGACAACACGTTTTTTTTTTGTATGTCTTGTCAAGTCACGATTATTTATATTTTATTTTTTACAATACAGATCGTCTCAAAGCAGCTTTACAGTATTAAACAGTAAAATAGTGTGTTGAAGGAACCAAATCTCCATCATTCTACTCTGGCCAGATGAAACCAGCAGTTTAATTCCATGCTGCAACAAAGTCAGATTATGCAGAGGACTCATCTGGTTCTTGTGGTCTTGTCCTGATGGCCGTCTAGGTGACGAGGTCTTCGGAGGGTATCTGTCTCTGGAGCTCATCTTATCATGGTCTCTGCTGACATTCAGGGCTGTCAAGGTCGTCTCTACGTGCTGATCTACCATCTGGACTGGATACGGACTGGATCCTGGTGACTGCAGTGACCATCTGATCTGTATACAGACTAGATCTGGCTACGGTGACCTAGGAATAAGAATCAAGCAGACTAATATTAGCGTATGCCATTCTCCTTACGATGTAACAAGGGTGTTATGAGAAGTGTTCTTGGTTCCGGTTGACCTAATTGATGCAGCCTAAGAAATCCTTTGAGACAAACACTGAGAGCACAGAGTAGGTCGTAATTTAGATATATTTTTGAGATGGAAAAATTTAATTTTACAAATGCTTTCAAAGGAAAGACTGCTATCAAATAGCACACCTAGGTTCCTAACTGATGGCAATGAATTGACAGAGCAGCCATCAAGTGTTGGACAGTGTTTTAGGTTATTACATGAAGAGGTTTTTGGTCCGATAATTAACACCTTTGTTTTTATCAGAAATTAGCAGTAAGAAATTTCTAGTCATCCAGTTTTTTATATCAATGATGCATTGTTAATTTTGTAAATTGATATGCTTCATCGGGCCGCAAAGAATTATAGAGCTGAGTATCATAACAGTGAAAGCTAACATCATGTTTCCTGATGATATCTCCCATGGGTAACTTGTAAAGCGTGAAAATCAATGCTCCTTGTACTGAGCCTTGAGGTACTCCATACTGCACTTGTGATTGGTATGATTCCTCATCATTCCCTGCTATGTTTTTTAAACTTCTACGTTGTTTTTACAAACTGAAATTATTAACAACAAATCAAAATTAATTCTGTGGTAACTGACCGCATGCTACAAATACTGACCATAAAGTTCAAGTTTTAGTTACCCAGAGCATCCCTTTAACTTTCAAATCTAATATCAACACAGAAATGTTATTGCTCTGATCCTGCTTTGGTTTAAAGGGATGGGTGTGAATCCACCACTGCACAGTCACACACAAACACTCACCTGCAGACAATCAGGGATCGGAGGAGATGATTTGAAAGGAGAAAGTGACAGCAGTTTGCTGAGAAAACACACCTTTGTGTTTGCTCAAGAGAGGATGGAGGGACGTCCCCAGTCACCAAGCCACGTTCAGCAGCCCACGTCCCTTTACCACTGGGCTTGTCAGGTAGCCATTGCGCTAAGTGCACTCTAATACCCAGGGGAGTGTTTCGTCACTCATTCTACATGCTGATTATTATTCAGACTGACCACAGAAGTGCTGCTGTTTCCTGTCAACATTCATGCCCTGAGGCTAGTAAACCTTGTATCTTATCTATCCTGCTGTCTCATGCCTGCACCAATGTTGTTACTTTCAAACTGCCAGATGGATCACAACTGAATAGAAAAGGGTCTGGGGATTTGAGATTTTTGACTCAACATGATTTGTTAAAAATGCAAGGCTTTTGCCGACTTTGGTTAAACTAGCCACAGACTGAAAGTCAAACTAAAACATATATTATGTATCTTACTATGATATTGAATTTATACAACAGTTCAGTCAACAAGTTGTTCATATTAAGTACTTTTAGACACATTATTGTCAGTTACCAGTGAAAATAGTTCTTAACCAAACAAAAGCAGAAAACAGTTTATGTCTTTGAGTAGCAGTAGTGTTTAATTCAATCAGTTTTTAGTGACTGAATCAATGACTGTGGCTGAATTCAGAATAATACTCTTGGCATTTCTTCCATATCTTTATAGTAAAAATAGTATGCTTGTATGCACTTCCGAATTCAGCCAGTCACTTTTTTTGTTGATGAATGAGTTAGAGTTTTTAAACAAATCATTTGATTGGATCAATGGTTCTCTTAAAGGGGTCATATAATGCCATTTTTGTACAAGCTAATATGATTCTTTAGGGTCTAAATTGAAAGTTTGTAATATACTTTAATTAAAAATTCTCATTAGTATTGTAAGAAAACACTCATTTTACCTGCTCAAAAACAGCTCTGTTTTCAGCACACCGTTTTAGTGCGTGTGTTTTTAAATGTTAGTGAGCTTTGCTCGCCCCGCCCCTCTGTTCTGTGGGGCGTTTTTGACACAACACACGTGGAGTGTTGCCTTGACAACAGTTGAGGGTATATTTTGAAGAATGGCAGTAAATATGTGATCAGATAACATAACTTATTCTGGCATAATATTGAAAAACATCAATTAGAGTATTTATAGTCTTGGATCATATGCATTTGCAGGATGTAAACAGTATTTTGCAGGTATTGTGTTACCATTAATTTTCATGCAGTTATAACTGTTTTTTATTTATTTAAATTTTTTACATTACTTCTTAACAGACACCGTTATAAACCATCTACAAAAGTAAGCTTAGTGTAGTGTTATCATGTTAACTTTAATACCTGCGTACACAGTTTGTAATAACACAATAACCATAACGTTTTGTTCATTATAAACGTGGGATTATTAATTATATTGAGAACGTCGTAAATAGAAAACATGCATGTACCCTGAATGTAAACATTAGCCACATACATCGTGAAGTGTGCTAGCGATTTGCAAAGATTAATATAAAGATTAATATAAAGGTTAATTAAACGTTACACTCACTTCTTCTGGAGGTTCAGCAGGAACACGAATAGTTGGTACCGATTCTTTTTTCAGGAGCAGCTTCTTAGCAAAACCAGCTTTATACTGACCTTCATTTATAAAGCAGTCTGGTGAAAAATGATTCGGACTTAGGAACATCAAAATGACTGCTGTGTTCATTATTGCACCCGAGAACAGAACACCACAATCGCTTAGACGCCATTCTGCTCATAGACAGCTCCAGCGTATATCAACAATGACGCGCGGACTATGATTGACAGCTCGCTCACGAGCAAGGGCGGGTCTGTGTTGAAACACTGCTGTCAATCAACCATCGTGGGAGGGGCGTCCGACCGTGTGGCGTCACACGGTCGAACGGCTTGATTTGAGACAGGGTAAAACAAATAAGGAGATTAAAAAAAAAACACTGGATGGATTTTTATCATTTTATGATGGTTGTGTACAGGCACTGCTAACACACATTTCAGTACAATCAACTTGTAAAAGTGCATGTACCATTATATGACCCCTTTAAAAAGAGTGTGACTGAATTCATAATGGCATACCAGCATAATTCTCTTGTTTTTGGTTATGGTAAGATAAGTATGCCATTTAGAATTCTGCAAGTCACTTGTTTTGCTGATGAATGGATTATTGTTTTAAAATAATCAGTTGATTGAATTAGAAGACTGGCTGAGTTCTGAATAACATACTAACACACTATTCTTATTTCTTATAGTAAAATTAGTATGCTATTCTGAATTTAGCAAGTTACTTGTTTCATTTAATGAATTAGCATTTTTAAACGAACCAGCCGAGTTAATCAACGACTCACTTAAAAAGACTATAGGTGTGTTCCAATTTGCATACTTATGCACTATTCTATTCCATTTTTACAACACGAATTTGGAAATGATGAGACGTTTTTTAAATTTGAATAAAATGAAAACTAAAAGAATTTTAAATCACATGAGCCAATATTGTATTCACAATAGAACATAGATAACATAACAAATGTTTAAACTGAGAAATTTTACAATTTTATGAACAAAATGAGTTCATTTAAAATTTGATGCCTGCTACACTTAATTTCCGGCAATATTGTCAACTTGATTGCACAGATACTATTTAAACTGAACTGAGCTGTACAATGAATTCAATAATGAAATGCCTTTATCTGAAAATTGAGTGTTTAATCTTATCATTTTACATTATTGACACACTATTTTCCTATTTTGATATTGTAAAGTTGCTTTGACAATCTGTATTGTTAAAAGTGCTATATAAATAAAGGTGACTTGACTTGACTACAGGTCTCAAAATAGTTGGGACGGGGGCATGTTTACCATGGTGTAGCATCTCCTCTTCTTTTCAAAACAGTTTGAAGACGTCTGGGTATCAAGGTTATGAGTTTCTAGAGTTTTGGTGTTGGAATTTGGTCCCATTCTTGCCTGATATAGGTTTCCATCTGCTGAAGAGTCTGTGGTCGTCCTTGACGTATTGTTTGTTTAATGATGTGCCAAATGTTCTCTGTAGGTGAATGATCTGAACTGCAGGCAGGCCAATTCAGCACCCGGACTCTTCTACTACGAAGCCATGCTGTTACAATAGCTGCAGTATGTGGTTTTGCATTGTCCTGCCGAAATACAGAAGGCCTTCCCTGAAATAGACGTCGTCTGGAGGGGAGCATAATGTGTTGCTCTAAAACCTTTATGTACCTTTCAACATTCATAGTGCCTTCCAAAACATGCAAGCTGCCCATACCATATGCACTTATACACCCCCATACCATCAGAGATGCTGGCTTTTGAACTGAATGCTGATAACATGCTGGAAGGTCTCCTTCCTCTTTAGCCCGGAGGACACAACGTCCGTGATTTCCAACAAGAATATCAAATTTGGACTCGTCTGACCATAGAACACTTTTCCGCTTTGAAACAGTCCATTTTAAATTAGCCTTGGCCCACAGGACACTATGGCGCTTCTGGACCATGTTCACATATGGCTTCCTTTTTGCATTATAGTTGGCATCTGCAGATGGCATGGCGGATTGTGTTTACTGACAATGGTTTCTGGAAGTATTCCTGGGCCCATTTATTAATGTCAATGACAGAATCATGACGATGAGTGATGCAGTGTCGTGTGAGGGCCCAAAGACCACAGGCATCCAACAAAGGTTTTCAGCCTTGTCCCTTACACAGAGATTTCTCCAGTTTCTCTGAATCCTTTGATGATGTTATGCACTGTACATGATGAGATTTGCAAAGCCTTTGCAATTTGACACTGAGGAACGTAGTTTTTAAAGTATTCCACAATATTTTTACGCACTCTTTTACAGATTGGAGAGCCTCTGCCCATCTTTACTTCTGAGAACTCTGCCTCTCTAAGACATCCCTTTTATAGCTAATCATGTTACATGTCAATTAACTTAATTAGTTGCTAGATGTTCTCCCAGCTGAATCTTTTCAAAATTTCTTGCTTTTTCAGCCCTTTGTTGCCCCTGTGCCAACTTCTTTGAGACTTGTACCAGGCATCACATTTGAAATGACCTCATTTAGTGAATAAAAGTGTATAATTTCTCCATTTAAACATGTGTTATGTTCTCTATGCTCTATTGTGAATAAAATATTGACTTATGTGATTTGAAAGTCTTTTAGTTTTCATTTTATTCAAATTTAAAAAAACGTCCCAACATTTCCGGAATTCGGGTTGTACTATAAACAGTGATAAGTGTTATTTGCAATGAAAACTCCAAAAAGAAAAGTGCACTTCAAATGCCTGGATGGTGCACTTAATTAACTGAAAAATGAAGTGTGGAATGTTGGATACTTTATGCACTGACTCAACAGACTCCATTGTTGGATGACAACATAGTACACAGGGCATAATAGAAGTGTATAGTGTGTAATTTTTAGGTCACAGCTTATGGCAGAATTCTGACACACTACTCCTGCTTTGTCATAGTAAGATTAGTATGCTATTCCGCAAGTCACTTTTCGTTGAATAATTAATTGCTAATTTTTAAAAAAATTGGCGTGAATGAATAATTAAATGACTCTCCTATGATAACACACTTGTTTCATTCCTGAATGAATCAGTGTTTTAAACAAATCAGTTGAGTGAATGTTTAAATGACTCACTCATAAAGACTTATTTCATTCCTGAATGAATGAATTCATTTGCCTGTACTGATGTAACCTGCAGAAAGAGTCAATGAAAAATTCAATTAATGTACAGGCCGACAACCTGTCTGAAATAAATACCGATAAGCGGAGTGATACAAACAGTGAAAAGGACTGTATATCAGTAAAAATTTGATTTGAGTGGAACTGTTGCAGCACTGTGTTTACATATTAAAGCTTCACTGGGTGTTATAGTTGCTGCAGACATCTAAATACAGCTCTGGAAATAAAAGAAAATATTCTATTACTATTTACTGGTATTATTCGTGAAAAATAGCTTTAGATAAATTTATTCTGAGCATTTTTGGGCCATTTTCCATTGATTTCCCTTGTTCGATATTAGCTTTATCCAACAACATGTCACTCTGTGTCATGCTATTGCAGAAAACCACTTGTGTCTACAGAAAATGTGCTGGATTTTTTTCCTCCTGAAAGTTTTGTTCATCTTCATTAGCATTCCCTCTCTTCCTCTCTTCTGCATGGCCTCTGGGTGAGCGTGATCCTGGGAGAGAGGCTGTCAGGGCCACGTGTAGTGGGGGGGCACCGCGCTGGGTGTAAAATTTGATTAAGCGGTGGGCGAGCGTGTCCGAGCGTGGCTGTTGTGTGGACCAGCTCGCGCGGCTGTGGGTTCCCAGCGTGCCGTTTGGAGGTTAAGTGCCGCAGAAAAGACTCTCATTATCCCGAGTGAGAACTGCCCATGTGGCTGCCCGCTCGACCCCCCGCTCTCTCTCTCTCTTTCCTTCTCTCCATGTCCCTCTCTGTCACTCCCTCACTCATTCATCCTTCCTTCTCGAGCTGCGCTGCTGAAAGCCTCCAAAACGTTTCATTCACTCTCCCTTGACCCCCTTTCGGCCCCCCTCTCCTCCGCTGTCTCTCTCTAGTCATTATGTGTAAGAAAAGAGCTCGTACAATAGCAGAGGAAGGGCCAGTGCAGATTCTTCAGCACCCCGTGGACTCTGAGCCGAAGGCTGTGAGACAATCCACATGTGGAGCATGTGCAGAGGAGTTGTTCCTCATCCATCAGTCAAAACAGAGTTCACTTTAATTCTCTAAGTCCTTCTCATAGTCTTCCTCTCATTAAAGTGAGTTATGAATGCACAGATCTATTGTGTCCCTTATTAAGACACTATTACTGTTATGAATGCATAGATTTACTGTCCCTTATTAAGACGATCTCACTGTTACTGTTGATTTTACTTAGAGTTTACTCAGAGAGAAAAAAACATAAAAATCTGTCATTATTTACTCATCCTCAAGTTGTTCCAAACCTGAACGGGTTTTTTCACCTCTTTTAGGCACAAGAGAATATATTTTGAAAAATGTTAGTAACCAAACAGTTGACAGTTTTGACTTCCATAGTTTTCTTTTTTTGGTCTACTATAGAAGTCAATGGCTACCGTCAACTGTTTAGTTACCAGCTTTCTTCAAAATATCTTCTTTGTGTTCAACACAAGAAATAAATGCATACAGGTTTGGAACAACTTGAGGGTGAGTAAATGATGACAGATTTTTCATTTTTGGGTGAACTATCCCTTCAAGTATTACACTTTTGTTCATTAATAATACAGGTGCATCTCAATAAATTAGAATGTTGTGGAAAAGTTAATTTATTTCAGTAATTCAACTCAAATTGTGAAACTCGTGTATTAAATAAATTCAATGCACACAGACTGAAGTAGTTTAAGTCTTTGGTTCTTTTAATTGTGATGATTTTGTCTCACATTTAACAAAACCCACCAATTCACTATCTCAACAAATTAGAATAATTCATAAGACCAATAAAAAAATAAAAAAAAAACATTTTTAGTGAATTGTTGGCCTTCTGGAAAGTATGTTAATTTACTGTATATGTGCTCAATACTTGGTAGAGGCTCCTTTTGCTTTAATTACTGCCTCAATTCGGCGTGGCATGGAGGTGATCAGTTTGTGGCACTGCTGAGGTGGTCTGGAAGCCCAGGTTTCTTTGACAGTGGCCTTCAGCTCATCTGCATTTTTTGGTCTCTTGTTTCTCATTTTCCTCTTGACAATACCCCATAGATTCTCTATGGGGTTCAGGTCTGGTGAGTTTGCTGGCCAGTCAAGCACACCAACACCATGGTTATTTAACCAACTTCTGGTGCTTTTGGCAGTGTGGGCAGGTGCCAAATCCTGCTGGAAAATGAAATCAGCATCTTCAAATAATGAAACACAAAACTTGCTCTCATCTGAAACGAGGACTTTGGACCACTGGGCAACGGTCCAGTTCTTCTTCTCCTTAGCCCAGGTAAGACGCCTCTGATGTTGTCTGTGGATCAGGAGTGGCTTAACAAGAGGAATACGACAACTGTAGCCAAATTCCTTGACACGTCTGTGTGTGGTGGCTCTTGATGCCTTGACCCCAGCCTCAGTCCATTCCTTGTGAAGTTCACCCAAATTCTTGAATCGATTTTGCTTGACAATCCTCAAAAGGCTGTGGTTCTCTCGGTTGGTTGTGCATCTTTTTCTTCCACACTTTTTCCTTCCACTCAACTTTCTGTTAACATGCTTGGATACAGCACTCTGTGAACAGCCAGCTTCTTTGGCAATGAATGTTTGTGGCTTACCCTCCTTGTGAAGGGTGTCAATGATTGTCTTCTGAACAACTGTCAGATCAGCAGTCTTCCCCATGATTGTGTAGCTTAGTGAACCAAACTGAGAGACCATGTTGAAGGCTCAGGAAACCTTTGCAGGTGTTTTGAGTTGATTAGCTGATTGGCATGTCACCATATTCTAATTTGTTGAGATAGTGAATTGGTGGGTTTTTGTTAAATGTGAGCCAAAATCATCACAATTAAAAGAACCAAAGACTTAAACTACTTCAGTCTGTGTGCATTGAATTTATTTAATACACGAGTTTCACAATTTGAGTTGAATTACTGAAATAAATGAACTTTTCCACGACATTCTAATTTATTGAGATGCACCTGTATATCAAATAGTAAAACTTTCATCTATTACAACTGTTTGGGCTAAGAATCTTAATGAGGATGTGCATGTTTTATTTTCGGATCAGGTATGAGGTATGTTTAAATTGTCTTCTAAAAACCCTAAACACCAAATGATTCATCAAAACCAGTCAGTATCTGGTGTGACCACCATTTGCCTCACGCAGTGCAACACATCTCCTTCGCATAGAGTTGATCAGGTTGTTGATTGTGGCCTGTGGAAGGTTGGTCCACTCCTCTTCAATGGCTGTGCGAAGTTGCTGGATATTGGCAGGAACTGGAACACACTGTCGTATACGCCGATCCAGAGCATTCCAAAACATGCTCAATGGGTGGCACGTCCGGTGAGTATGCTGGCCATGCAAGAACTGGGATGTTTTCAGCTTCCAGGAATTGTGTACAGGTCCTTGAAACATGGGGCCATGCATTATCATGCTGCAACATGAGATGATGGTCGTGGATGAACGGCACAACAATGGGCCTCAGGATCTCATCACATTATCTCTGTGCATTCAAAATGCCATCAATAAAATGCACCTGTATTCGTTGTCCATAACATACGCCTGCCCATACCATAACCCCACCGCCACCATGGGCCACTCGATCCACAATGCTGACATCAGCAAACCGCTCACCCACATGACGCCATACACGCTGTCTGCCATCTGCCCTGTACAGTGAAAACCGGGATTCATCCATGAAGAGAACACCTCTCCAAAGTGCCAGACGCCATCGAATGTGAGCATTCGAATTGTGCTGTGTGATAAAACTGCACATTTTAGAGTGGCCTTTTATTGTGGCCAGCCTAAGGCACACCTGGCCAATAAGGTGGGTTCTAAATTTGTACAGCTGCTTTTTGTTTTATATTACCGTTCCCTGAAGAAAAAAAAAATCAATAAACAGTTGTTAACAAAAAATAAATTATATCAAATAGCAGAAAGTTATGCTACAACCTTTAATGCTTTTCTGAGTGATTAGAGATACAGTTAGAATTCTTTGATTAACAGAAAGTTCACAGTAATTATTTCAAACGGACATTTTCGGAACAATATAAACATCTTTACTGTAACTTTTGATCAATTTAATACACCCTTGCTGAATGCAAAAAAAAAACAAAAAAACTTTTGAGCAGTAGTGTATTTGTCATAATGTAACATGACCTTTACCTTTGTCACGCATATCAGTTTATCTTTTCAGTTTATGTTACAGTTTATGGGTTTCTTTTGCCTCAGATAACTGTCAATGACAGTGCACTAATTTTCCATTGAAATACACATACTGAGCTATAAACAATTAATGAAATAGTCATTTTAAATATGTAAATGCTGAATGTTCTGGAACTGTATCTAAGCTTATAGTAACTAGCAATAAATAAACGTATGAATGTAAGCATTTGATATACTAGGTCAATTTATTTAGGCTTTTCTAGAAAAAAAAAAAGAAGCTGCATACACTGACTCGGGGATAGATTTTCATTTCAGGTGTATTTAAAGCCTGTAAAACTGGTTTTATCTTCCAATGTACTGCACTGTCATTGAGAGTAAAGCTTCAATTCAGCGCACCAATGACAATTCATTTCATTTTTCATTTAACGTTGCGGTTCAGATCATTAGAAGGGGAATTTTTTCTAAAGCAATGCTTAAATGTCACAGAGCACATCTGCTAGGGCCAAGAACTTGTGAGAACAGATCCTCTGTGTTGGACCTTCATTGCTGTTCTCAATGCTGTTGTACATTCAGACGCCTCAACTATAGACACGCGATTGTCTGTCATTAATGACTTTTGATTACACTGAACCCGAAAGTATACAGTATTTAATGGAAAAATAAGTGTCGCATTGACTCCATGTAACAGCTGGGCCTTGAGCTGAAAACACTGAAATGGCCAGATCAGGATTCAGGGAACTTAGTCTCTCAAAGAAAAGCATATTGCTGGAGTTTTATTAAAGGGCTTCCCTTTAAAGCCAGTTTGAAGCAGGGAAGTTGCTTTGTTCAGTTTCTGGCTTGTGAAAATGTCTTTAAGGCATTTGTGTGATGCATATGGGGCACAGCTTGCCTGAATCTTCAGTGCTTCCGAAAGCAGGTAATCTGGTCCAGAGTGCTTCTACAGGAAACTACAAAAGACAGGCATTACTGTAACGCTTGCTGAAACATGGAAACATTAAACAAGCAATAATGAAATCACATCTTATACCTTCTGCTTGATATAAATGTATAAAAAAAATGCAAGCCAGTTCCCACATGGAACTAAAGGAATAGTTCACCCAAAAATAAAAATTCACTGAAAACTTAGCCTCAGGACATCCAAGATTCAGATGAGTTTGTTTCATCATTAGAATAGATTTGGAGAAATTTAGTATTACATCACTTTACCAATGGATACTCTGCATTGAATGGGTGCTGTCAGAATGAGAGTTGAAATCAGCTGATAAAAACATAACAGTGATCCACAAATACTCCACACGGCTCCAGTCCATCATTTAATGTCTTGAGAAGCAAAAAACTGATTGTAAACTGTTTTAGACTCTACCGATTCAAACTATTTTATTTTATTTTTTCTCTCACAAATCTGTAAAGAAACAAACTCATCTACATCTTGGATGGCCTGATGGTGAGGAAGATTTAAGTGAATTTTTATTTTTGAGTAAAATGTTTTTTTAGTAGTCTACTTTTTCTCAGGGTCGATGGATCAGGTTAAGCATATGAAATTATTTCTTGGTTTAAAGCAGCCTCTTGTGGAGATTGATATCATTGCAGCTAAATACATTTTCATCAACATATACTTGAGAGAATTAAGTGTTTAAAACTATTATACTGTAGTCCACACAAGTGAAGAAAATTATGGATAATATAATTAGAAAATATGGCTCCAGCAGTCGTGCAGCACTATAACATAGACGGAATGGAAGATCAATTTAATTGTGTTGTTAGTAAAGCACATTGGCATGACTTAATTACAGTTTCTTGTTCACCCCAGATTTGAATTTGTTATTCATTTAAGCAAATTGCATGTGTTCTAGCACATGCATACAAAACAGTAACTACAATTTGCACAGTAACTAAATGCACATGGCTTGCTGATCAAAATGGATGAAATTGTCATACTCTTCATTACTTTTAAGCATTGCATCACATGCAAAATCATTCATTCAGTTATCAAAATCTGTCAGACATATATGCAAATGTTAATTTCTATTTATAATATATGTAACACATTGCTACAAAAATAAAAGTTCTGTATACATTACAAATGTGCATAATCTATCACATTAAACTTTTAACCTACTGTTGAAATCTGTATCAAAAAGCTTAGTGTAATACACAATAGTATTCAGCTAGACAAAACAGTCTTCTATAGTATAGTAAGCAGTCAGTGTCAAGAAAAAAGTAAAACAAAAATTAAATGTATGTAATGCACAATGACAAAGAAAAATGCATGAATGATGAAGCATGAATTAAATGTTTTGAGGGAATTAATGCATTTTGTAGACATGTAAAGTGTCCCATAAAGCAATTTAGATAATGCTAAAACTGTTTGAAAAATGAGCTAAAGCAATTGACAAAAACTAATTGTTTAGAGATCTGAAGCTATTGTTTAAATAATCATTAAAAAAAAGCTATTCATAAAAACTTATATTCACCCACTTACCTTAACTGCATGCAGGGTCAGGGTGTGTTTTTGCTTCAGAAACAACTAAATGGAGCAAGTTAATATTTTTAACTTGACATTTAAAAATTAGCATAACTTTCATGTAAAAAGGCAGTATTTTCATGAGTAATTCTCATACATACACACTGTTGGACATTGTTGGTAAACCAAATAAATAAACTAGTGAGCGTATAATAAATGTTTTCAAGAATGTATTGTCTTCCGTTCACGTCATTCACAACGCAAAATACTGACTTTTATTTTGAAAAATAAAAATCCACTTCCTGGTTTCCTGTGTTTAACAGTGCGACGGTGTGTATAATTTCTAATATGCATTACTTAAAACCAATGTACAAACGTTAACCACAGTAAATGTTCCTTGAAACGCATAAATGATTACATGTAGTCGTAATTAATCAGTATTTGTGATAGGACTACGTGAGGATGAGCTCAAGACTCTTTCTATTTTAATACTCTTGTATTTCCAGTCCCGTGATTGGTCAGTTTCCCGGATAATGGTCGCGTGGGGCAACGAGTGCTTCATCTGGTGCAAACAAGGGAAAGTGAAAAGAAGCAGACTTATGATCAATCAGGGGTGAGTTACCAGAAATGCGTTTCCATACAAATGTTCTGTTATTCATAAAAGAGACTCATAACGCGCTTTTGATGCTCGAGTCGTGAAACATGGCATATGTTTGTTCCATTGCTTTTGTCTTATTATTGAATGCAATTCTTACATCAAGCAAAATTGTCGTAATAAAGATTGTCTATGCATGAAATTGGCTGGCAGGTCTCATTGCATTCAGTCTTAATGGCTAACGTATTAATAAAAGATACTATACTGTTGAAATAATGCATCTACTATGACAAAATAATTTTAATAATTAGTTTTAGTCTTATTTTCCACTAAAAAATATATCTTAACGTCTTTAAAACAGGCTAATTTTATATGAAAAACTAAACTGCACAAAGCAAAACTCCCAAAACTGTTGGTTTATGCTTTTAAACTAGAATGACACTTTGCCTGTGAAGAAAAATAAACTTGATTCAATACAAAGTCTCTGCAATCTTCTTTATTTATATATTTTCACTTCCAAAGAAAGCAAAAATACTGATTGTTGGACTGTCTCCAACAGTCATCCTCATCTGTGATCTTGAAGAACCGCATAAAATGGCAAATAATCTTGGTGAGTGTCTCTTTGTTTTCGACATTCATTATATACACACTTGGTTATTTGTGATGTAAATACAAACATGATTATGTTATATAATATATTTTGAAAGTGAAAAGTATGCATTTGAGGGGATGAATTAGACTGTCAGGATGTTTCCTAATGCTCCCTTGAGGAGCAAGGCAGGTAAACATACTTCGGTGACTTTCATAATTACATCTCTCTGTGAAGCTCGGCTCATTAGAGATGCAGAGGTGAGAGACACAGGGAATTATACAGCAGTGGAACCTGGAATCTCAAGGGTATACTGTTAAGGGCTTGTGTGTTTTGTAGAAAATGAGTGCATGGAAAGGCTATATGTTCTAATAAATGCGCTCAGGCTTTTAGTTCTAGAATGAGACTCAAGAAAGTCCTGTTCTTTGCAGATGATACTCAAGCAGAACTTGATTCGGTGGAGGCAGAGTTGGAGATGGTGGAACTGCAGATCTCTGAGCTGCTGGAGAAACAGACAAAGCTGAACTCCAGGAAAAACAAACTCCTGCAGATCCTGGAGGGAGCCTGCAGCTCGGCCCAGCCCTCTGGATCCAGCAAACCTCCCAAACCATCATTCAGCAAACAGGACCTGCAGCACTATGAGGAGTCAGGTATCACTCATTCACAGTTATCACAGTTAAAATAGCTAGTATTGTGCTGTTTTGAAAGCTGGTTCAGCTTTGAACCAAAGGTGATTGTGGCAAAGAAGAACCTTTTGAGGTGAATGAGTGCAAAAACCTCAGGATTTAATTCAGCAACGACACATTAATATGATCAGACAGTGAAGACATTTATAATGTCACAAAAGATTGCTGTACTTTTGAACCTTCTTTTTATTAAAAAACACAAGAAAAAATGTCTCAGTTTCCACAAGAAAACCCTTGTTTTCAACATTGATAATAATAAGAAATTTCTTGAGTATATTGGAATGATTTTTGAGGGATCATTTGACACTGAAGACTGAAGTAATGGCTGCTAAAAACTTAGAATAAAGTACATTTTAAAATATTTAAATTGTTGTAATGTTTCACAATGTTATGATTTTTGTTGTATTTTTGAACAAATAAAACTTTGGTGAGCATACAATAAGAGACTTCTTTCAAAAATATAAATCTTCAACTCCAAACTTTTGAGCAGTCTAGCCACCATAGTTTTGTGTAATGAAGTGAAATTACAGAGATATAATGAGTAATCTGTGTAATTTTTATTTTTGTTGCTTTGTCACCAGATTTCTCATGGTCTAAAGAAGCTCAGGCGAAGCTGTGTAGCGTGTTCCAGCTCTCCAAATTTCGTCCCCTGCAACGGGCGGCCATAAATCTCAGCATGTCAGGGAAAGACCTTTTCCTGGTAATGCCCACCGGACGAGGAAAAAGCCTGTGTTACCAACTGCCAGCCCTCTGCTCTAATGGTACATGCTCGCACACACATATTTTGATGAAGAATGAATTTCAAGTACTCTAATGTGAATTCCTGCGCATGTCTTTTGTATGGTTGCATTTATCAGGTTTTACATTAGTTATCACCCCATTGGTGTCTCTAATGGAGGATCAGCTGATGTATCTGAAGTCCATTAATGTCCCGGCAGTAACTCTCAATGCCTCCAGTACAAAGGTACAGTATGACGGATGTACTGGACAGATTTGAGTCACATACGAAGCTGATGTTCATGTTTATCTGCAGGAGGACTCTAAGCGGGTCTTGGCAGGGATGATAGATAAAAACAGCCCCTTCAAGTTGCTCTATGTAACCCCGGAGAAAATCGCCAAGAGCAAACTACTGATGTCCAAACTCGAAAAGGCCTACAACATGGGTCTGCTGGCACGCATCGCCGTTGATGAAGTTCACTGCTGCAGTCAGTGGGGGCATGACTTCAGGCCAGGTGAGATTCTGTTTCACCCAAACGTAAAAAGTAAAAATTGTTTCCCTTGATTGAATTTGTCACTTACTCCTTTTTTTAGATTACAAGCTCCTGGGTATCCTAAAGCGCCAGTTCTCCAAAGTCCCATTGGTTGGACTGACTGCCACAGCAACCAGCAACGTTCTTAAAGATTGCCAGAAGATTCTGTGTGTTCAAGAACCCGTCACTCTGACAGCACCGTTCAACAGACCAAACCTTTACTATGAGGTATGCTTATCAATTACTTAGCTCATACCGCTGCTCGAAAAGTGCAGAATAAGCCAATCAGATCAGAATAATTTGTCATCTCACTTCTACAGGTTCGTTTTAAAGATAACGAAGAGTGTGTCGACCAAATTGCACAACTGATTAGAGAAAGATACAAAAACCAATCAGGTAAATCATTTTAATTGCTAAAGGAGGAAATTTCCCTTCACACCAAGAACGATATATATAAAGTTTTAATAATTGTTCTATTCCTGTGAGAATAGGGATGTCCACTTCACAGATATATTGATAAACACAGAGGAACAGTATTATTGGAGTCACTTTCTGACTGACGTTTTCCAGCTGATGAACAATGAAAATCATTGACTGTCAATCAGAATGAAATCGACTTTAAAGAGCTTGAGTATTTAAAGTGGCAGACAACAAATCAGCAGCATGTGGCCATAATAAACAAAGTTATCATGTATTCGTATTGATGCTCGTATAGTTATTGTTCTTGGAGTGAATGGGCCTTTATGTTCTCCAAATGTCACCACTTAACCAAAACACAATATATGTTATATTTGTAGGAATCGTGTATGTGTTCTCCCAGAAGGATGCAGAATCTGTGGCTAAAGACCTACAGAAGAGAAACATTCTTGCTCAGCCATACCACGGCAACATGTCGCCTTCAGACAAGTCTCTGGTGCATCAGCGGTGGTCCTCCAAGAAGATCCAGGTTGCACCTACAGAGCTACTGTTGTTGTTGCCTGTTTTTGTAATTGCCCTCATGTAATGTAATGTAATGTAATGTAATGTGTTTGTGTAGGTGGTTGTTGCCACGGTGGCTTTTGGGATGGGCATTGACAAGGCAGATGTGCGATTTGTTATCCATCACACCATCAGCAAATCTATTGAAAATTACTATCAGGAGAGTGGACGTGCAGGTAGGCAACAATTCATCCACACATGATTTATTTATTTTTTGTAATTGTTTTGAGATCGCAAATTTTAATAAAAATGTCATAATATGGTGCCAGACTTCTCCATTCATTTTGTCCTTTTAAACCCTGTACCTTTCTTGCATTCAGATCAGCCTCCATCTAGTCAACAACTGATGGATAGAACAAGCCCTACATTTTAAAACAAAATTCAATAATCTTTTTTTTACTCTGATACAATATGCTGATATAATCTGTTTTGCTCTGATATATGCTGCAATGCGGAAGGAAATATTTCTGTACTTTAACGGCAAATTAAAAAAATTCCAGTAACATGAAATCCAAAAGTAATGTCTGTAATTTATTCATTAATTAATCATTTATTTTATTTTTATTCCAGGACGGGATGATGGCTCAGCAGACTGCATTGTATTCTTCGGGTTTGCAGACATCTTCAGAATAAGCACAATGGTTGTAATGGAGAACACTGGGCAGCAGAAGCTACAGAATATGGTGGCATATTGTCAAAATGTGGACCGGTGAGTCAAAATACACAGAATATGCAGGATACCACTGTTGTGTTGGTTTCTCAAGCAAGGGCCTTCTCTGCCTCATATACTAAGCAATTTTACATGCAATCTGTCATCAGAATGGCTAGACTGCAAATCAGTGCAAAACTCCAGCCTTTAAACATCACTTCAACTTCATGTGGCTTGTTGGTTATATCTGACTGTTTATTTTAGGGTTGTATATTTATAAGATATGACTCTCGTGTATAATATAGGTGTCGTCGTGCTATGATGGCCATTCATTTTGATGAAGTTTGGAATGATGACGAGTGCAACCAAATGTGTGATGTTTGTCGGCACGGCAACGGTAAGAGTCTCTCACACACGTTTTTACCAACCTAAATGGTGTGATTTTATTATTATTATTTTTTTTTCAGACTACATCACAATGGATATCACCAAACATGCTCAAGATGTTGTTACGATAGTAGAAATGGCCAGTTCTATGGATGAAAAGTTGACTCCTCTGAAAGTCTGTGATGCTTGGTTGGGAAAAGGGCCTGCTAAGCATCGCAAAACGATAAAGGTCACGTCACTGTCACGCTTGGAAATGGAGTCCATTATCATCCATCTTTTGTTGCATGGCTACTTCAGGTATTTTCAGACTGGTGTGATGGCTTAAGTAGAACTATATAAGCTACTTTGCCTTTGTAGTTTTGCTCTTTAACTCTTTTGTTTTTTTTTCATTCACAAGTGAGGACTTTAGCTTCACTCCCTACACAACCCACTTCTACTTGAAGCTGGGCCGTAAGGCAGCTCTCCTGAAGAATGGCAATCACTCCATCACTATGAAGATGAGGAGGAGAGTGATGTCGCACGCTACTGTAAGACAGTCAATAAATTCAGCAGAAGGTCACATATTTCATGTGCTAGCAGTCCTGTTTTTTCATAGATTATAGTAAATTTCCAGATTTACATTTTTCCTAATGGTTGTATGAGTGCCAATACTTTCCTGAACTTCTTTCAATAGTGACAATTGGCCAGATTCAACAATTATTTTTTGTTACAGTTATGCTACTTGGTAATACAAATATTTATTGTGTTTGCTCAATTTTAATTTTACATTTCTTTAATTCAGTGTTGTGTATCAAATTTGAGAGTGTATGTATTGAATCTGGCCTTTGGTCTCTGTTCTGTAGTATTTGCTGATCTTTTGTGTTCATCTGTTTTATTATCTTTATCTTCCAGTCTTATTTTGTTTCAGGTAGATGCCATCAGATGAGTGTTTGAGGGCTGCATCACAGTTCACTTAGTTAAATTGCTTTTTAGTAACTAATACATTCATAAAGTTTGCAATTTTAACACCAAGCTACTCTTAAAAAAATATTTGCAGTTAAATCAAGGAAATATTTCCCACACAATGAGATATTATTTTTACACTATTAATTACAATTTATTTATTTTAGACTTATACTTATATTCTAAGCTTCTATGATTAGAAAAGTTGATGGAAACACTCCAAAAGAATATTGTCTCAAAAAAGTGAGGGATTTCAGTGTGGCCCAGTTGATGCAAAACCAAACTGGACTTCCTTTCGTTTTAAATGGCTTATAGTTGATGGATTTATCACCCTCTAAACAACCCTGTCCCAGCAGTCAAGGTGGAATTGGATCAGCTACAAACAGCAGCCTTCTGTGCACAACATGCAATACATGTCTTTTCCTATCATGTATAAAACCTTTTCTGTTGGAGGTGTCACTGCAGCTACATGATCCCTCATTGAACATGCAGTAACCCCTTGTATCTCTTGTGTTCCTACAGTTTCTAGTGCCAATCTATTCAAATATCTTTTTTTATAGTGCCCACCGACAGGTAAAGAGTTGTTGTGCTGCCCCACAGGTAAAGAAAGTGTCAGAAAGTGCTGTGGAGAAAAGTAGTGCCAAAGTAGAAGGAAAGAGACCGGCTGACAGTGACGACAAAAAATCAGTGGCCAAGAAAGTCAAGACCCTTCTCTAGTTCGTAAGGAGAAAATCAAAAAGTACAGTTGACTTATGCCGTATTCACAAAACAAAAGCATGTAGACATTGCCTAAGAAACTTTCAAGAATTTCATGAGGGAAACATCTACCACTTTTGTCTTTTCTTGCCTGTGCTCATGTTTATGATAGTCACCTATTATGATCATTATTGCATCCACATCCAACCTCACATATTATTTCTTGGCTATGAAATATGTCTCTATTCCATTGTGTGATTTTGATTTGCATGTTGTGTTGTAGACAAAATGAACATTACAATTGAAACTAACCATCTAACCACTCAAAAATGAAAATTGTCATCATTTACTCACCCTTCAGTTGTTCCAAACCTGTATTTCTTTCTTCTGCTGAACACAAATATAAAGATATTTTGAAGTCAGTTAATGGTAACCATTGACTTCCATACTGAAAAAAAAAACTACTATGAAAGTCGATGGCTACTGCCACTGTTTGATTACCAGCATTCTTCAAAATATCTTTGTTTGTGTACAGCAGAAGAAAGTGAGTCATATAGTTTTGGGACAAGTGGAGGGTGAGTATATAATGACAGAATTTTCATTTTTGGGTGAACCGTCTCTATAATGCTTTGCATGTGTCATTAATCCCCTCTCTAGTTCTGCATATCTCTTAAAGACAGCTCTGCTAGTAATAAAAACTGGTAATTTCTTCTCTTTTCTTAGGATGAGACACAAGAGCAAGTTGAGACAGCCTTGATTGATGTGTCCAACATGGCCATTCAGAGGCATAACAAAACTAAAATCCATAAGAATCACCAAAACATGGAGAAGAGACTTGCTCAAAACCACATTGAAAGTTTTGCTTCAGAAGCAAGAGAGTATATAAAGCCAACCTCAGTATTCGAGGTTGATGTTGAGGTCAATCTTATAGAACAGAATTGTGAAAGTGAAGAAGAGAAAGGTCTTAAAAACTCCCCTGAACAGCAATCTTTTTCACCGAAAAGGAGGCAAAAACAACCTTTAACTCAGAACTGCACTGCTAATGCTGACCAGGCGAAGGCGGATCTGGTTAGCGCTCCTTCTGAGCTCTCTATCATCTCTGCAGCTGCTGTGGAGGAGCTACACCATCTGCGCAGTTACTATAGCGAACAGTTAAAACGGATCAACTACATTTCCCATGAGCACTTGCAAAGCTCCCACCCTGGGATGCTAACTTGCATGAGAGAGCCCTTCAAAAGCCTCCGTTTCCCATCGAGGACAACCATAGCCAGAGGTGCCAGGAATTTATGGACTCGTGTTAGTATGAGGAGGAAGCTCATACAGTGAATTATGTTCCCTTTCTGATTTCTGTTGTGTAAGCCTTTTGTAGTGTTAAGATGTAAATAATCTTTTTGGGAAATAAACTTTAGTTGATTTTGACAAACACACTTTTAGTCATTGTAGATGAACAAACAGCCAATTGTAACTGCTGTGGTGATAATTACAAAGACTAAACTTACTCTATAAAAGGTGATTATTACAATTCTACCCTCATAATTCACATATTTCAAAGAACCATGATTGGTTGCTGGATTTAATTTCATTAAATTTGATTGCTTGAGATTTTAGAGACAATGTTGCAGTAATTAAATAAAATTATCTGAAAGTACAGGTACCTTTTTGTAAAATATTAATATATATATTAATAGTCTATATTTTTATTACTTTTTTGTTTTATTTTTAGCCAGTAATCACTTTGGTAATGTTGGGGACATGGCAAAATAGTGCATTTATATTGCAAACCTTCCTTAAATGTCACTCATTGTCTATTATTTTTGACATAGTATATTCAACTACACATGTTCAACTGACCAAAAGAAAATCAATGACAGGAAAATATAAAAAATATTTTAAATATGACTTGTGTTTTTGTTACTTTGTTGTTGCTTATTTTTGTCAGCAATGCATTAATAGCAATAATGAGACCCTCAATGGCAGTTATGCCACTTGAGGTCTAATACAGTGAAAGCGGTTTTTTGATATGCCATTTACTGCAATTATTGGGAGTAAATGTTAATGAAATTGCACATTTTTGAACATGCACTATTGTTCAAGTTTGGGATTGGTCAAATTTCCAGTGTTTCTGAATGAAGTCCAAAGTAAGTTATTTAATCAAAAATGCAATAAAACCAGTAATAATGTGAAATATTACAATTTAAAATAACCATTTTTATTTTAATTTATGAACTTTTTTTCAGCAGCCATTATTACACCAGTCTTCAGTGCCACATGATCCTTCAGAAGTTATTCAAATATGCTGATTTTAGTGCTCATTTCTTATCATTATCAATGTTGAAAACAGCTGTGCTGCTTAATATTTTTATCATTATTTTTTTTTTTTATATTTCAGGAAAACGTGATACATTCTTTCAGGATTCTCTAGTAAAGAGGAAGTTCAAAAGGACAACATTTATTTGAAATAGAAATAATTTATAAGATTATAGACCGTCACACTTTTATGTCCCAATTATTTAATGCATTCCTGTTAAATACAAATATTTATTTATTTACTTTTTTTTATTTTACTGACTCAAACATTTGAATGGTACGTTTGCTGACTCAGGGTCAGGTCACAGACACGGACTTTTATTTTGAAACGAAGCTTGGTCATGTGCATTTGTTTGTACTGGATGGGAAGTGTAACTGAAAAATGATTAGTCTTGACTGCTGTTTAATATATTTTAATCGTTAGTCTGCAGTGTGTAGAGCTGAGAGGCCATGCGCTCGGTCAGTTATGTGCAGCGCGTGAGTTTGGACTTCACAGGAACAATCTTTCCTCACGCTATCTGTCTTGGAGATGCAGATAACGACTCAGTAAGTTCCTAGTGTGTGTGCATTTGTGACAGATGTGAGTTAAAATGGCTCAGTTTATCATCATACTGTAATTACCAGGTGTCTGTCAACTAACTACTAGTGTATGTTACAGTAGCCTAAATTTTTGTGCATGAGGTTACTCATATGTTTGTTTGTTTTTTTATTGTTTTTTTTTTTTTGCAGTTGAATGAGCTGGTGGTGGGAGACAGTAGTGGGAAGCTGTACATTTATAAAAATGATGACTGTAAGCCTTGGATCACGCGGACATGTGTGGGCATGGTGAGGAGCACGACCTTACAGCTGGGAATTTATAAATAATGAATGATGTCTTGATTTGACTGTAAAAATGAATGATGCTGTTTTTATTCCTAGTTAACATGTGTAGGAGTGGGAGATGTTTGCAACAAAGGAAGGGTAAGATTCTCTTACTCTCTCTTTATACCTTTACAAAACAAAACAAAACAAACAAAAAAAACGTGCTGGTACCATGGTATAACGATGGTTTTAGATGATAAAACCATGGTATTAATCTAGGAATACTGTATTAATACTGAGAGATAGTCCAAGATCGACTGAAACCTTTGCTTTTTTTTGTGCAGTTACAGTTTTGTTAGTACACTGTGATGTTTTGTTTATTGCTTTATTGTGAATCTTCAGTTGAATAATTTACAATTTTTTTTATAATTTTTTGGTGTGCAGACTGCCTTTTTCCCTTAAGGTTTTATGACCGAATCACCCAATAATTATTATACAATATTAATAATAACAATCGTCATCATCATCATTAATCTGTATTATTTATATGCATATATAATAATTCTGTCAAATGTTTAATCGCGATTAATCACATCAAAAATCAAAGTTTTTGTTTACATAATATATGTATGTGTACTATGTTTATTATGTGTATATATAAATACACACACATACAGTATATATTTTGAAAATATTTATATGTATATACATTTATTTATATATATATATATATTTATGTTTTATATATATATGTTTAATATATAAATATTACACGTTTTTCTTAAATATATACATGCATGTATTTGTATTTATATATACATAATAAATATACACAGTACACACACATTATGTAAACAAAACCTTTTATTTTGGATGCAATTAATCGCTATTAATCGTTTGACAGCACTAATATATAAGTAATATTTTATAAATATAATTATGTTTTTTATTGTTATTATTTATTTATTTAATTGATTAAGGCTTTTCTCCATTGACTGAGTCATCAGATCTCAGTAAGGGAATGAGACCCATAGATACTAAAACTATTACTGTTAATATCTTATATATCTTATTATAATATCCTAATATCTTAAATCTGTGGTATGATTAATTGTATATAATTCACACAAAAAGTTTAATAAATATATATTTATTTAATATTTCCAATATTTTAAAAATATTTTAATATTGTCAATTAATTGATATAATTGATGAATATAATTTATAATTAATGATCAATATTTATTTATTTCCATTTTTGCCATGACCCTCTAGATTCACCATTCATAATGCCACTAAATTCAGAAAATGCCATGGTGCATTGGGGAGGAGTCACACTTTCACATTTGTAACCTGCCTTCTGCTTGGCAGAACTTTGTTGTGGCGGTGGGTGCGGAGGGCTGGTTTCACCTGTTTGATATCAGTGCTGCTGCAGCCAAATCAGACTCCTCGAGTCAGCACGACGGTTCGATCGGGGACGAGCAGAAACCCAATTACACCCAGCATATCCCCGCCAATACCAAAGTGATGCTCATCAGTGATATCGGTGAGGATTTGCATATGACCTCCTCAAAAATTTCTAAACCTTTTTAATTCATGCAAATATTGAAGTGTTTATGCACTTATAAGACGGAGACGGGCGCTGTGAGCTTGTCGTTGGCTACACGGACCGGGTGGTGCGGGCGTTCAGGTGGGAGGACCCCTCTGATGCTTCGGATTTGAGCTCTGGTCAGCTAGTCTTACTGAAGAAATGGCTTCTGGAGGGTCAGGTACTGATCTAGATGCATCAAACATAATGTCAACATGAAGTCAAACGATTACAGCCTTTTTATGCGCTTCGACCAGGTTGACAGTCTCTCTGTAAACCCAAGTCCAGAAGGTCTACCTGAACTAATGGTTTCTCAGCCCGGCTGTGGCTATGCGATTCTGATGTGCTCTTGGACACAAGAGGGCACTGCAGGACCTGGGGATGAAAACGCAGCAACTCCTTGCAGGTGAGAATATCACAATGAGTATTAGCAGTACTAAAGAGCAGAACTGGCTTCTGGAATACCTCAGCTTGTGTATGTGTAAACAGGGAGGGTTCTTCCAGAGACGTCGTCCTTCATCTTACATCTGGACGCATCCATAACAAGAACGTGTCCACTCATTTGATGGGCAGCATTCGCAGAGGTACTGAGAAAGCGTGCTGTCACACATTTAGATTGCATACTACACATGCAGCAAGCATATCCTTAAAAACTTTGCAGCTGGTAAAATAAAGTATGCAGATTAAATAATAAGATTCAGTCAGTAGTAGTTCAGATTTTTGCTTGCTTTGCCAACATTTCCACTGGCTCACCACAAAAATAAACATTTCAAGACTGTCATGAATAGGGATTCACAGCATATTGGTACCATGTAGGTTATTGAAATCATTTCATTTTTTTTTATCAGTTTCATTTTATTAGTCATTATTTGATGTGTGATTGTTCATGCCAATTTACCTCTTTTTGGATTTGCTGTCATTTAACAGTTAACATTTAATTTTATCTTGAAAAGGCTTTAGCAAATCTCCAAATGAATATCCATTTTTCATGCGGTACATAATGTTGTGATACCTAAATTCACTTGTAGCATTAAAAACAATGATTTTTGCTTTTAATATGTTATTCTTAATTTACTGAAATATGAAATAATTTGAACTTAATTAATGGCCACATTTATCGCTTATTGGCATGAAAATATTAATACAATTATTTGAAAAAATCTGTATAAATACATTTTAAATTATTTATTTATTTTAATAAAATAGTTATTTTAATAAAAAACATTGTGTTTATAAAATATATTTATATTATTTTATTCATATTCAATTTACAGCTGTCAAATCGATTAATTGTGATTAATCACTTGGAAAATAAAAGTTTGTGTACACAATATGTGTGTCTACATGTATATTTTAAGAAATATATGTAATATAATTGTATGTATATATAATACAGTATAAACCATAATATAAACACAATATACAGATCATGTAAAAAGACTTTTGTTTTGGATGCGATTAATCATGATTAATTGATTAATTGACAGCCCTATTTTAATTGTATTAAATCATTTTATATATAATTATTTAATATAACTAAATAAATAATATAAATCAAATTATGTAATTATTTAATTTATATTTTAATAAAATGTAAAAATGAAATTGTGTATGTAATGTATTTAAATTAAGATGTATTTTATTTTAATATTGGTCCATCACTAATCAAAAATAATTGTCACAGTTTCAGCAAACCTTATAAAGGATCTTGTTTTTGTTTTCTGTAGGCCCTAAGGATGATTCGTCTAAAGGTGGCTTGTTTGCTCTTTGCACTCTAGACGGTGAGTCCAGAAATTAGTCCAGCACCTCATGTCAAGGGTTATTTGGTGTGGGGAGAACATGAGCCCAGTGTGACAGACCAAAGCACACGCTGTGTTTTTCCACAGGAGAGTTTGGTCACTCTGGGCTCAGGTGTGTATGAAGATTGGCTTTTTCACTCTAAAAGTGTAGGCTAGTTCTTCACGTCTTTCTCCATGGCCACTCAGTTACAAAGCACAAATTCAGCCCTAGTATTTTTTTGTTTGGACAGCAGTGGATTGATGTTATCGATTGGTTAGCTGTTGTTGTTTTTCATTAGCTGTTGTGGTTGTTTTTCATTGAACGGTGGTGTTTCAGGAACGCTGAAGCTTATGGACAGCTCTGAGAAGCTCTTGTGGTCTGTGCAAGTGGATCACCAGCTTTTTGCCCTCCAGAAGCTGGATGTCACTGTAAGTGTGATGATAGCACCAAAAACTATTTAAGTCAATGTTTAATGACACTTAAAATATCTTTATATATTGTTGCATTACATACAAAATATCAAACCAAGTTTCATCAGCAAAGGAATGATGCTAGAGCTTTTCTATGTACATGTTTCAAAAAGCTGCTCTACCTGATGTGTTTTATAGTTTTTGTGCATTTATTCAGGGTGATGGGAGAGAGGAAGTGGTGGCCTGTGCTTGGGACGGCCAAACGTACATCATCGATCATGCACGTGTGGTGGTCCGCTTCCAGTTTGATGAAAATGTGAACGCATTCTGTGCTGGTGAGCTTCTCTTATGGTCTTTATCTGGTTGAATCTTACCATCAGCATTTTGTGATCATACTCCCCTTTAAACTGAATAATAAGATAATAACTGAGCACCAAATCAGCATAGAATGATTTCTAAATGATCATGTGACACTGAAGACTTGAGAAATGGCTGCTGAAAATTACACGAGAATAAATTACACTTTAAAATATATTCAAATATGAAAAACAATTATTTTAAATTGAAATAATATTTTAAAATGCTTATGTTTTACTGTATTTTCAGTCAAATAAATATAAGCATGAGACTTCTTTCAAAAATATTAAAAATAGTATTCATTTTAAACTTAACAGTCGTAAACTAAGTGTATTTATATGAACGTGAGCACTTAAAAGTAATGGATATATTTCTATAAAACTTTTTTTTCCTTTAAAAGTTTCTTTAAAAACTGTGTAATGTGAGTAATGCTTAAAACTAAGAACAGAAAGGCTATTTTTCTCTTAATATAAATATATGTTAATAAAGAACCAGCAGGGTGGGAAATATCAGTTTGTTATTTCTGTAGCTCTCTCTTTCACTTCTGCTTGCACCTTCCTGTTCTTTTTATCACCTTTTTCCCCTCTCTCTTTTTCTCACTGTGGTGCACATTGGTGATGTATTGAAATTGTTGCATTAAGAGGATTAAATTGATGGGGAGATGTGTTGCACACAAAAGCATCACGACTTGCATTCAGGCACTGACTCGTGTACAACAAAACCTCACACAGTACGTATAGTGTTTATCAGCTCATACACCTGTGCCTTCATTGTCATCTTGTGAAAATGCAGAAAGCAAATGTGGAGACAGTATGCACTCATTTAAATTCAGCCCCAGTCTCTGTGAGTCTGCTGTATGATGGGAATGTCGAGGAGAGGTGCTGTGCTTTCACGCAAGGTCTCTCCGGAGAAAAACATATTCTAATGCTAAACAGATCAGACACCGTGTGAAACGTTACGTGGCCTTGTCCATACAACCCTAGTGAATTCCTGATTGGTAATTTCCATTTAGAAGTGTAAACAAAAATGCAGAGGTGTAGTTTGAATAAGTATTCATTGAAGCTTATCAGCTTGAAACGTGTTGATCGATGTTTTTATATTAGCAAGTATAGTAAACAGAGCTTTTGCATAAATTTACATATTTTATACTATGGTTTTTGTCCAATTTAAACATTAAGCCACAGGTGTTGTTAACTCAAACAGCTATCAGTGTCTACCACACGACCATGTTCATGTTATATTCATGTTTCTTGGTGGTGGTAAGCAACAGTAACCTTTACATTTATTTTCTTACATTTACATGTAGGCAGTAAAGAACAAGGATACATTTTTGTTAAATATTTATTTAGCATTTATACAATTAAAATATTATGTTAAAATGTAATTATATTATTTAATTTATATTTATAAAATGTAAGTTATTGAAACACTATTATTTAATATTTTTGACAATATAGGGTCATATTTACTAACAGCTTGCATCAGAGCAAACCCTGGAGTTAAAAAAAAAAACTTTCTTTACTAGTATTACATGCAGTAAAAAAAATAGCAATGAAAAGACATTGTGACCCTGGACCACAAAACCAGTCTTAAGTCACTGGGGTATATTTGTAGCAATAGCCAACAATACATTGTATGAGTCAAAATTATCGATTTTTCTTTTATGCCAAAAATCATTAGGATATTAAGTTAAGATCATGTTCCATTAAGATATTTTGGAAATTTCCTACCGTAAATATATCACAACTTAATTTTCGATTAGTAATATGCATTGCTAAGAACTTAATTTGGACCGCTTTAAAGGTGATTTTTCTCAATATTTTCATTTTTTTGCACCCTCAGATTCCAGATTTTCAAATAGTTGCATCTCGGCCAAATATTGTCCTATTCTACCAAAACCATACATCACCGGAAAGCTTATGTATTCAGCTTTCGGATGATGTATAAATCTCAATTTAAAAAAAAAATGACCCTTATGACTGGATTTGTGGTACAGGGTCACATTTGGTCTTGGTAGATTGTGTTGGTCATTATAGAAATGATCTGGCTGCGTATGCATCTGCGTCCTTTAATATGCAGATTGTCAGTAGATCACCTGTAGAAATTTCCACTCCCGTTGCCGCTTTTATGGGATTTTGACTCCCATTTATTCGCCCTGTTTAATCTGGCCCATAGTCTTTAATGTAATGTCTTTATCATTTATCATTTATTTTCTCCATTAGGCCAGTATGCGTGTAAAGATGGGAGGAACAGCCCCTGCCTGGTCTACGTGAGCTTTAACCATAAGATCTATGTGTATTGGAGGGTGGAGCTGGAGAGGATGGAGCCCACCAACCTGCTGGGTGTGCTCGAAGAGAGACCCGAGTATCCAGACCTGCTTCACAGACTGGGAGTGGGTGAGTGGACGTCTGTCTGTGTGTGATTGTTCGTAGAGCTCAACATTGCTCACAATCACCATCTGGAGGAGCCGGGGAAAGAATAGGATGTATAAGCAAAGACAAATTTCTGAATACATTTATAAATGTACAGAATCAAAATTGTGAGTAGTAAACACACATCTACAAAGTGAATGCCATTGTATAGTTATGAAATGCATGCATTTTAGTGTTGAAACTATGATTGGTTAAGAGAGATAATATTGTGAATCAATACTAATTTTGCTTTGAACTCTAGTCTAGAATTTTACTGTGTAAAACGGCAACCTGGCATACAAAAAAGATCTCTGGTGTAAAAATAACCCGGTACAGATGTCGTTCTTCTGAAAGTGTTTAAGTGTGAATTCCACCGCAGAGGCTTAAGAGACTCTTGAACTCGTGTTTGTGCCACATCATTTCAATTTCTTGAGACACGGCACAATTTGTCTTCTTATTTGAAAGCGTTTGACTGGGCCGAAGGGGGTCAGGTCATTCTGCTCACTCAGACTCCTGCCACATGCACAGTTGTTAATGAAAAGCCAGCTTGACTTCCTGGGGCCACTGTTAATTATTCATCTTCCGAGTCTGATGTGCTCCCACAACGTGATTTTCAAAGCGTGATTAGCTTACCGTGCCACGGGACGCAGCCGCTCTGTTGGTTTGACGATTTGTGATGATTGTAGGATAAACTTGTAGGTGGAGACTCATGCCAAACGAGGCACATAAGGTCAATGTTTTTAGCAATAAACGGGTAATATGTTTTTTTTTTCTATTACATTACATTAAATTACATATACTTGTAGTCAATTTTGGAATGTTTAACAGATGTGTTTTTCTGTTCAAGACGGCTTTATTTATTTCTAGGTTAATTACTTACTTTTTGATTCCCAGAGGGAACATTTAAAAATTATGGGTTTATCAAATATTAAGTAGTAGTAAATTGGAGAGTTTGTTTTAGTTTAATTTTACTGAATCGGTAAAATAACTATTTTATGCAAATGTATTCAAAAGGGATATTTTAAAAAGCATTAGGAGGCATGAATTAGTATTAATGCTTTTTGGAGCTCTTATGAATGTTCCTCGTGGCATTTCCAAAATATCTTAGATGAGTCTAAAATGGATTCTGACAACAAAAAGGGCTAAGTTCGTGCCCATTTTTTGAATTTATAATTAATTTACGCAGTGCTTTCGGCACATTTCTATTCATAACACACCCACGTACACACACATGCTGGCTTGAAATATGCTTTGGTTTGTTTCTACACCATCTTCAGTGTTTTGCATCCTGCAGGAAAGCTGAGAATCATCACCAAATGGGCATAAAAACTCTTGGTGTGTGTGTGTTTGTGCACCTTACAGATATCAGTGATACAGTAGCGGTTCGGAAACTCATTGGAGATGTGCTCTACGGGAACATAGCGAAAGACGACACAGAATGAATCACGACTCATGAACACGACTCTTCATTTCTGTAAATAGACTTTTAATAAAATCAGGATATTTCCTCTGTGTCTTTGCCTGTCATTTGGTAATATTGCTTTTCAGTTCATTCATTTGTCACTGTTTCCTCGCAGACCGTTTGGAGCCACTTTGATCAGGAGGTTGTATTGAAATTGGTGGAATGCATACAGTCTTTTTTCATAATTCCTCACAAAATAATTATATTGTTATGTTACATTACATAAATGGTAAGCTGATTTATTTAAAAATCCCATTATACATATAGAATATTTACATATATTGATTTAAATTCAGAAAGTTATATAATTAAGTGGTATAATTATTATAAAAAACTACTTTTTTTAAATTAATAACTTAATTCCGTATAACAATACATAAATTCTAAGTATGATTTATATATATATATATATATATATATATATATATATACCTTTTTATTTTTACCATATCTTTAGCATAATTTCCTTATACATTTTGTTATTCTTTTGTAATATGCCTTATTAACAAGGAAGTGGCATCATTATGATGGTAAAACAACAGCACAAACATCTGTATTAGCAATAGATTGAATCTTTGTTGTTTTGTTAATTTGGTTTACTTCATTTTAAAACATTCTGTACATTTAATCAAAAAAGAAAACAAAAGATGCTCAAGTTGACATTCTGACGTAAGCTAGTTTTCAATCCCTCACTGCCCGATGTCTAACTTTAGCTTTTTATTTTTAGGTTCCACCCTGTTAAATTTCTTGTCATTTTGTAAATAATTAATAAAGTTGGAACGTCTGAGCTTAACCAGACTCTTTCTGAAAGTCTGTTAAAGAAATATTTCTTAACACAGAGAAGTGTTTACATAGTTCAAAAGGTGCTGTGTAATAGAAAAGATTCATGTAGTTTCAGTTTTAGAGGTATTGATTATTACTGAGCGATGTATAACTCCAGGTGATGAGCAATAGCCAGGAATCCAGGGAAAGAGTGGAAACCTTGTGTCTGTAATGTAGGAGAAGCCCAGGGGGAGGATTCAGTGTCCCACCACCTGCTCTTAGCCTGTGGAGCTTCATGCATTATAAATGCATTATGAAGATACTTTGCTTTAGGGAGTAGAGGAAGACACATTGATTTCAGCTTTTTGTGTTTGTGTGTGTTTACTTCAGGGCAGGAGCAATGTTGGGTTCAGGTGTCATCATGCATTATGGGGTTTCTTGCTGCTGAGGAGGGAGGACAGGCTGAAGCGTATGTCTGTGTCTGCAAATTCAGTTGTACTGAAACATTGTCAGTCCCATGTGTGTCTGCCCTTGAGGCGTATCTGCAGTTCACCGCACAACACTGGGGATTTATGAGTTCTCCAGACACAGCTTATGTACTTCACTGAACACAAACACGGCTTTACCCTTTCAAGAGTTCACACACTGGCGGTCAACATCTGAGAATTTTGTGAAAGTGAATTAAACTGGTTATTATTGAAGACCGGAAAGCATAAACTTAATGTGTTTATTTGGCTTTTACCATTAGGATTTCTCCATCAAAAGTTATTGACAAAAACATCACAAACAATTATCAGTATACCCTAACAATCTCTCAAAACGAAATAAATTAAAAGAATTTGTTATTTTATCATTATAAGTGATTATATTTAATAATAATAACAAAATTAGTACCAAAACAAAATAAAATGAATTTTTTTGTATTAAATATGATTTATTATTAGTATTTAATATTAATATTTTGTTAAATTAGCTTTATTTTTTTATAAACTATATTTTCTTTTATGCTTAAGTAAATTTGTTATATGTTTTTGTCATTTTTATTCATTTTTAATATTACTAGTTAGGTAAAAATGAATTTTCTTTTTTCAGTCTTTCAAATTTAACATCAATTATTTCAGTTAGTTGCCAAGTCATCGTCTAATTTTCATTCAAGATTTAAGTTTAAAGTATTTATATTTTATTTTATTTCAACTTTATTTCAATTACTGAAAACAAATTTGAATAGTTTTCATTTTAGTCAACAATAACAACATTGGTCTTGTGATTTCAAAATGGCTGCCCCCGTGAGGTGACCCACTCCATGTAAAATAAAACATGATGTTTATGATTTCAAACAATATTTTTTTCTAAAAGTACTATTCATTTTCTATATAAAACTTTTTTAGTAAGGGAGAAATTTATGTGTGCATCATCTAATGGCGTGTGTATCTAAACTACTATTAATCTATTCTAAGAAATATGACAACAGTTCAGGGAATGGAATTTAATTGGATCCCTCGGCCACCTAAAAAAGCCATGCACAAAATGGTTTTCCCTTAAAAGTGCAGAGTAGGAAAAAGACTTGAATGGTCAGCACTCGTTGGTCTTGTCAAAGCTACTTCCTGTTTTACCATATATGGGCACAGTGGCCATCAGCGAAACCTACTCCTCAGGGTCACACTGTGAATTTACTGGCATTATGTGACATGTGAAGTCCGTGGTGGCTTTGGCTTGTGTTATTGATAGTTTTTAGTTTTTAGCATGGAAACTATCATCATGAATTCTAAATGGGAGGCGTATTTGATTAATTCTGTGTGAACTGAACTCGCTGCCCAGCTGTAAGAAAACATTGGACAAAACACTAGCAGATTGCTGACCCTGGGAACAGACCACCCATGGGAGTCTCCTCGGCCAAAATATGAAAGTTTGAGAGTTTGTTTGTGCTGCAGGCTTCAGCAGGGTGTCTGTGTGTGTGTGTGTCTGAGTTTATTAGAGGTTTCAGGTGTTAGTGATTGTGTATTTGCGCAAAGAAAAGCAAACAACTCCTGTCATTTACACTGACTATCCTTTATAACATCTATGGGTGTCTCAATCCAAAGTGCACTTCCCAGGGAGTTGACCTTTTCTAGGACTGGACCGTTGTCAAAATCATTCCAGTGCAGTAAAACATTCTTCATAAATTCCCAGAATGCACCATTCCAACCAGCGATCATCTGCTGAACGCTGTATTTACGGATAAGTGCCAGGAAAAATGTTGTGAGCCATTGGCTGAAACAACTGTCAATGGGTGCTCTATTCAATGTCTGAAAAAATGTCTTACATTTTAGATGTTTAGACTTTTGTTTATTTTTTTTAGTTAGCTTTGGTTTTCCTGGCTAACCGCATGTTAGCTAAGCCTATAACATATGCAAATGTTTAAATTAGCCTGTTAGCTTAGCCTATACTTTCCACAAATGTTTTAGCTTAGCTAGACCCTTCAAACATTCAAATTAACATTTTAGCTTAGCCTACACCTTACGTACTTGATCAAATTAGCCTGTTAGCTTAGTGCACTTTGCAGATATTGAATTTATACACATAGCTTAGTAATACCCCCACACTATTGTTCAAATTAGCATTTTAGCTTAGACAATACCCTACGCAAATAGATAAATGAGTCTGTTTGATTGGCCTATAAATGTTCAAATTAGTCTGTCGGCATATAATGTATGTTGAAATTGGCGTGTTAGCTTAGTCTATATCCTACACAAATGTTCAATTATTATTTTGATGTGTATTAGGCTACGTTTTTGTTTGATTAGGTCTAACAAAATTCCAGCAGATCGAATTATGTTGCAGTGTTCAAATGTTATGTTATGCTATGTATTCTCATGTAGTTTGACTAATTCACAACATACTAAAAACAGATTTATCCGTATGTGACGAAGTATAATAATATTGGCCAATACCGCTAAGCTCAACGTCATATTCACTTTCAGAAAAAAAGGTACAAAAGCTGTCACTTGTGCTGTACCTTTTCAAAAGTTAAACTTATGTACCTTTTTTACCCTTAAAGGGTGCATACTGGTACCTTAAAGGTACATATTAGTGTAAATATTAATACCTAAATGTAGCATATTACTACCTTGCTGCCCTAATAACATCTTTTGTACCATTTTTTTTGGTATTCTGGAAAAGTAGTCAAAACCCCTCAGACTATGCCAGATGCTGCTCTTTTGAAAGTGTTTTTGTGTGAATTCCACCACAGAGGCTCAAGAGACTCTTGTGCCACGTAGCTACACATCATTTCAATTTTTCGGGGCACAGCACAGTTTGCTTTCATTTCAAAACCGTTTGAGTGGGCCAAAAGGGGTCAGAGAAGATTACTTTGCGAAGATGAATTGAATGCTCCTGGGGAAGCTACTGGAAAAGAGTTAAAAAAAAGAGGTCTGCTGTCTTTGCACTGGTCCCCAGAATGGTGTGGCAGATTTGGTTAAAGCTAGAGGGAGTAGTCCTGGGTTGTCAGCTGAGTTGGAGACTATAGCAACTGACAGCCAAGAGCTGAGCTCTCCAGAGGCCCTTTGGCCTATTTGCACATAATACAAGGACTTGTATTGGTGCGAGTGTGTCTTCATGTGTTTGTGTTCATGCTGATGCTGTTTGTAATACATCAAGGTTAATTGCATCAATGAGCTTCTCCTGTCTGTGGTGCTTGAATGTGACTCATGTAATTGATTGTACATAATTTAAATTTTGCTGGGTCTTATGACTCACCGGCATACACTTGCTCATTTATTACGGTTTAGTCTTGTTGAAATGTAATGAGGAATGCAAATGGGTCTTTAATTTTTAGGTTTATATTGCCAATGTAGAATTAACAGAAAATGTGTACACTACTGTTTGAAAATACTTTTGTTCAGCAAGGGCATTTGAATTGATCAAAAATGACAAATACATTTATAATGTTACAAAAGATTATTCATCAATCTCAAATTCTATTCTAGTCATCATGGTTTCCACAAAAATATTGGTAACACTTTAGTATAGGGACCAGTTCTCACTATGAACTAGTTGCTTATTAGCATGCCTATTATTAACATATTGGCTGTTTATTAGTATTATAAAGCAGATATTCTACATCCCTAATAATCCCTACCCAATGCCTAAAATTAACAACTACCTTACTAACTATTAATAAGCAGCAAATAAGGTGTTTACTGAGGCAAAAGTTGTAGTTAATGGTTTGTTAATAGCAAGAATTAGACCTTAGAATAAAGCGTGACCAAAATATTAAGCAGCACAGCTGTTTTAAACATTGATAATAATAAGACATTTTCTTGAGGACCAAATCAGCATATTGGACTGATTTATGAAGGATCATGTAAAGTCTGGAGTAAAAAGACTGGCATTATCAAAAAATTATGTACTCTGAATTAGAGAAATAGTAACCCATTATCTTAAAACTATTCTACTTATAATTGTGAGGTAACAGGATTTGCGCTACACTCAAAAAATGATTCAGTCTAAATTTACATTTTATGTAATTCAATTGCATAACAATTTTCCATCCATTTAGATTACATAGTTTTAGCATAAACAAATCAATAAACTTAATGTGACTAATATGCATCAGTCAAACGTGAATGAAACAGATACGATTTATGTAATAGTTCACAGCAAAGTCCCCACACTGCTCAGTGTTCATGTGTTTCCACACTACATAGTGTTAAAGTAGAATTGAAGCAGTGTTGGAGTTAAGAAGATAATTATGTGATGATTGATCATTAATGATGAACAGCTGCTGTTATCAAGAAGAATCACCGAAGCAAAGACAAACACAAGAACTACAACTGACTTCAGCGTTAAATCTCTCAAGATCTGATTAAACAGCTTCACAAACAGCATCAGATTGACTTTATTTTATTTATTTTTTGGCTTAGCCACCAAAGCCAAGTGAAAAAGAGTTGTGGGCAAATTATCCACCGACCTCATTTCAAGTCCAATATCTGATTATATGGATGTTGTATTGCTTTAGCATTTATTTATAGTTTCAGATCTAGTAGTATTGTAAATATCTGATAATTGGAATAATTTACAAATCACTTTGTGCACAAAAAGTTTTCATCTGAAGTAACACAAAGACCACCGACATCAAGAATCAGTGTTTGAATCTCAACAACGGTGACAGTCAACAAAATATTCAGATAAAACTCTAAACATCACAAAACAAGCTACTAAAAAAATCACAACTAACGTAAAATAAAATAGTAAGAATAAAAGAAAATAATCAGACAATTCAGCTCATGGGAGAGCCTTGTACTATGCTGGTACCCAGCATGTATTGCAACATGAAGCATTTTGTTGACTGTCACCATTGTTGAGATTCATACACTGATTCTTGATGTCGGTGGTCTTTGTATTGCTGCAGATGAAAACTTTCTGTGCACAAAGTGATTTGTAAATTATTCAAATCATCTGATTTTTACAATACTGCTAGATCTGAAGCTGTAAAAAAAATATCTAAAGCAATACAACATCTACATAATCAGATACTGGACTTGAAATGAGGTCGGTGGATCATCTGCCCACAACTCTTTTTTTTCTTAACTTTGTTGGCTAAGCTGTGTGTTTTATATGAACACACAATTAAAACAACCAGTGCAATATTAACACCAAAATGTCAAGGGTCAAGAGCACAACAAAAGGCAACACTGGTTGATGGTGATTTCAAACAAAACAATAAAGCATATAAACCTCTGTTAATTCTCAATAAGAGCTTCTCTAGAAGTCTGACAGAAATAAGTCAATCTGGTAAATCCGATGCTGTTTGTGGAGTTCTTTAATCAGATCTTAAAGGATTTAATGTCTTCTTTTATTTCAGTTGATTTCTTCAGCTGTGGCTGAAGTCAGTTGTAGTTCTTGTGTTTGTCTTTGCTTCGGTGATTCTTCTTGATAACAGCAGCTGTTCATCATTAATGATCAATCATCACATAATTATCTTCTTAACTCCAACACTGCTTCAATTCTACTTGAACACTCTGTAGTGTGGAAACACATGAACACTGAGCAGTGTGGGGACTTTGCTGTGAACTATTACATAAATCATACCTGCTTCATTCACGTATGACTAATGCATATTAGTCACATTAAGTTTATTGATTTGTTTATGCTAAAACTATGTAATCTAAATGGATGGAAAATTGTTATGCAATTGAATTACATAAAATGTAAATTTAGACCCAATCATTTTTTTGAGTGTATTTTCCAGGTATTCTGAAGTAGACAGACATTTCAGTAAAAAATCTCCCAGCTTATTCACTTATTGTTACTTCTGCTGCATCTCTCAAATCAAATTATGCTCAAATCAAGCTTCTACCTCAGGTTGGACATCAGTATCATAATTCAACATCAAACAAATATCATTGGTTCGTGTAACTAATCATAATGTCCTCAAACCTACTTATACAGTATTTGATTTGAGAGCCGCAGAAGAGGTGAAGATTATTGGAACAAATGAACAGGCACTTATTAAAACATGTTACTTGCTCCTCACGTGCTGTTCTTGTTATTAACCTCATAAAATCTGCCCAGAAAAATGAAACCAGATAACCCAGAATTATGTTAATCAAGTGCGAAAAGCCTTCCATGATATCAGCTTTGGCAAAGTGGTCAAAAGTCATTTTGTCTTAACCCTCCTATTCTTATTTTGTTCACATCAGGGTCATTTACATGAAATGTGTTTATCTTCCATAAACCCATTTCATAATAATATGTGCAATAGAAGATCCCCCGGCGAATACTGCTGGCCTCTTCTAACCCAGTCACTTCTGATCATGGTGGGAAGGGAGTGAATCATGAAAGATTATGCCTCTGCAAATCCCTTTAACTAATGCCGGTGTCTGTCTTCCTCCCTTGCATCCGTGCGCGACAGAGAGGGATTCCAGCCCTTTGATTGACAGCGAGGCGGTATCTTCAAGATGCTCCACACGCCGGCCTCTTCGTTCTCCGTTTCCTGCCATTTTCTTAATGGACACTTAACTCCTCTAGCGCTGGTCCTAATAGTCCCTCATTCTATCATCTCATCAGCCCCCTCAGAGGCACTCCTGTCGATGGAAACACAAATGGCAGTTTTAATAAGCCCCTATGTTTATCCCGCTGGCAGCGGGGTTGCTATTTAATGCGTTCCTCCATCGCTTGTGCCGTTAGAGGTGCAAAGCTCATTAGATCTTGATATTAAACACTGCTGTGGTCCTTCCGCTGTGATTCTGTGAAAACTCCAAGCTCTTAGCGGTGTTCATTACGGACAGGAAGATGCCCTTTCCTTCTTTATTCCTCCTTCGCTTCATGTTGGACTTGCAAATCTGGTGTCCAGCATGCCGTGCATGCGAGTCTTTGGCTCTAATCAATGCTTCTCTTTCCACCTGCACACTCAAGGCGGATTTTTCCCGATCCCTGTGGGGAGAGCTCGGCAAGGGGACGGAAATATCACAACGCCTTTGAAGGTGGATGGGATTGGTGTCGAGAAGGGGCTGGCAGACTGCCCACGCACTGTTCTGTTTATTTCTGTGGTTTTCTATCAAGCTGTCAATCAAAGCTTGACCCCTGACCCCACCTGTGTACTGTGAGGAAGCTCATTCCCTGCCTCTTAGTCTCATACATCTGCTGCATTCCATAGGGAATTTCCTGTTCACGTTTTAAATAACTGCCATACAAAAAGTATCTTGTCTGTTGATTCAGTGAATAAATCAGCATGTTACTAAAGTTGAATTACTTTAAGAATATTTCTGTCTGTCTAAAATGTATTGTAATTAATGTGCAATATTTATTATATTTTAAGTATATTTTGTCTTAATATACATTTTAAGAATATTTATTAATATACATATATAAATTAAATTACTGTATTAAAAGTATTTATTTATATTATTAATATTAAAATATATTTATAAATTAAATTAAAATTTATATTTTGCAGTTGTATTGTGATTCTATAACCAATAGTGAATTCTGTGCATGTTAACATGTTAGCATGTATATATATATAGAGAGAGAGAGAGACAAACATATATAAGTAAATAAATAATTTGAAAATAATATGTTAATTTAATATTCTTTGTATTTTAAGTAGATTGTATTATAGTTGTATTGGGAAAACCAGTAGTAAATTTTATGCATGTTAGCGTGATACTAGAGTTTAATTCATTTAATTTATTTTGACTGTTATGCAAACAATATTATAATATAATAGTGTATATATATATATATATATATATATATATATACATACATACATACACATATATATATATATATATATATATATATATACAGTGCACAGCATAAATGGGTACACCCCCTCTGAATAAATATAAAAGATTTATTTTCTTAATGATTACTAATATAATTAATGGAAAGATGGCAAAATTTAACTGTATTAAACATACTTAATAAAAACAATAAAATATATGCCAATATTTTCTGTAAGATAAGTAAATTAGCCAATCTTGTTTAAATGAAGGATTGCAGAAATGAGTACACCCTAGGTTTAATTCACCAAATGTATAATATTCTAGTACTTAATATGTCCTCCAGAACTTTAAGTATACTGCTCAGACCATTCTTAGCACTGAGAGTACAAGTTCATGGCACATTTTCACATCTGTCCTGTTTAACTCTTGGAGAATGACCTCCTTGAATGCACTGGTCTTTAATGGGGAGTTTCACTCAGCTTGTCTCTACAGAATCCCCCACAGCTGCACAAGAGTGTTAAGATTGAACGAAATACATGTCCACTGAAGGATTTTCACCTTGGGAGAATGATTATCTTCATTGTCAAGCTGAAAACATGCCCAATAATGCAGGGAATGAGGGGAGGGTAGCATCTTTTGTTTCAAGTTTTTTGTAGTGTGTGAATTCATGACAGCGTTGATACAGCACAACTCCCTCACACCTTCAGCACTCATTCATCTCTATATAAAAGCTTTACTACCACTGAACGTCACTGTGGGTACCAAGCACTTCTCACTGTACTCCTCCTCTAGCAACACCAGAACATTTTGGATGCTTTTGGATCCGAAATGATTGACTTGGTCTCTTGAGACCAGAGTCCAGAAGTCTCTATTTTGTAAATATAGGCCTTGGAAGAGGTTAAATAAGTTTATTTGGCTTTGGCTAATTCTAGTGGTGACAACAACCATGCATGTCACTTCTGCAGGCTGGGTCATATTCTGTGAGATAAAGTGTCACTTTTTTCATAGCTTTTGCCGGCTCTGAGACACTTGCATGTTATTTCTCCTGCTCTTTTTCTAGCAAAAATTCACTCACCACTAAATGAAAACTTAAAGTGAAGACTTGATTATTTCAGGAGCCTTGTCACAAGTCCATTGTTTTTGAATGTCAGTGCTACTTCTGCTATATTTTCACACTTAAAACAATCATTTGGTATTCCTCTTGTACCATTGTCCTCTTTTATGCTAAGAAATAAGTCACCTGACACTTTCTCTCCCAAGTGGTTCCACTGCTGCCAGCATTAAGTCGGAGTATGATTCAGTGGGCTATATAACACTTTTAATTGTCAGGAAATTACTTGTCTTTAAAAGTTTTGGTTCAATAAACTTACCTGTTGATCTAAAATAGCCTTAAACCATATACTTTTTTTATTTTTTATTTTTTTATTTAGTAACTCTCAGAAGGGTGTACTCATTTTTGCAACACAACATTTTATCACTTTGATAAGAAAATCTTATTTTGTTGAATAATTTTGACATTCTTCTCTGGTAATTGATCAAGCAGGCTTGATGGAACATTATATCTCCAAAGCACCCTAACATATAGTAAGTAAGTCATATAAGTAAAGAGAAATTAGAGGGGGTGTACTCATTTATGCTGTGCACTGTATATGTGTGTGTGTGTGTAATATAATTAAAATCTTTGCAAGAGTTTGCATAAACACCAGATACTCTTTCTTGTAAATTTTGCATTCCTACAACTACGTGTCAGAGGTTACACTGTTGTTCTGTAAATCCGCGCCTTTTTAGTGCGCCTGTACGATAAGACGTGTCTTTTAAAACTGTGACAGGATGTGGCATGTTCACTGAGTCAGAAGAAAACGCCACAGGCCCCCCGTTGCACAGTGGGTTATAAAGCAGCAGAGCCCATCTCTGTGTGAGCACTGCCTGAATAATAAAAAACAAAAAGCATTTTGTTCTCTTCTGTGGCGCTGAGACTCGACAGGATTAGCTTTCATTATGAAGTCATCACTGGATGTGACAGAAAGGCATCATGGGGCACAGCGTGCGACGTGGTCATGAACAGATGAACCGAGTCTTATACATCACTGTTGTCTTGTTGTGCTGTAGCAAATGTGCTTATAAAGTGATTTGATTTTGAATTTCATCCTTTTTCTCCACAAAAAGGCATTTAGTAGACATATATCTGAATGAAACTAATTTTCGGTGGAAAATAGTATAGGGATGACTTTGCTGATTGTAAAAAGTGCAACATGGATGCTGTGACACCATTGTCTGATATTATTTTACCCATTCTGTATGGCTTGTTACATTATAGCAGGAAAAAAAATCTTTCAGTTAGAACGTATTTAAGGTTTAATATAGAAATATGAAGAGTGAAATAATGAGGTTTTACTGTGGCCAGTACTTTGCAAAACATGGAAAATATAAAAATAAAATAATTATAATGATATTTAAATTATATTATAATATATATGTATACTGTGTATATAGTATGTATATATATATACACGTATAGAGAGATAGATATGTTAATTTTACTAAGAAAAAAAATCTAAATATTATATATTAATATATTACAGTATTGTTCCATTGCTTTTTAAAAGAATTGGTGGATTTGATGTTTTTTAGACTGTGATAAATAGAGCAATTTTGGGCTATGTTTTCAGTCTTCATGCTGGTTGGAACAGGAGCAGCCTGCCCTCAGCAGAGGGTCAATGATGTCATCCCATGTGGCTCTGTATGGTTGTGGGAACATCGTTTCCCTCCATCATCAGATGAAAGAAGACTAAAATAGCCCGTTTACTGCCCCGGGCAAACCAACATTACAGCCACGTGAACTTCTGTGTTGAGCCTTCAAGTGCAAGACTGAGGAACAGCACTGGTGTTTTCACTGTTTTTGCCAGCCGTAGCGCAAGTGCATTGAGGACAACCAGAGACCTTCATAGCCAGAATACATATTTATTTTGTTTAGGCAGAGAAAATACTGTTCAGAGAAAAGGAAACCAAAAAACACCAAAAATAAATTCTTTTTCCGTACAGTTGGCCCTCACACAGCGTACAAAGAAAGAGAAGAACATAAAATCAGCAAATATATGGATGTCCTTCACTGAAAGGTCATCCATAGTGTTAAAAGGCCAGATGATTAGGGTAATTGAGCATTGTGCCAACAATTTAATTATCCAGTTTAATTATTTAGGGTGAGTTTGTGTGGGACATAGATGCCCTTTAGGTCATCAGCTGGCATTTTAGTGGGAGCTTTTGGCTGTACTAAGACAGTTGTAGTTGTGCTTCATGAGCGAACAAACAGAACAATAAGCAAAGTGTGGGCGGTGGAGAAAATGCCTCTGGTTATGACAGACTTGAGCAGCAACAGAACAGGGTTTCTAGAAACTGGGCTTTAGATGAAGAGAATTCAACCGTTCTAAATGAAAACACTTGCAGGTGACAATCAATTTACTCAGTCCTACACACCAAAAACAGAAAAATACAAGGGGGAAGTCTATAAAATCATGCAGATGAAGTGTTTTGGTTGGTTTGGGGCTCATTGAGTGAGATTGCAGCCCAAGGGCTCAATTAACATTTGATTGGGCTGGCTGAAGTCCTTCTTATCATCTAAGGGCAGAGTTGGCTTTCTAAAGGGAAATGAGGTTTGAGAACACAGTCTTTGTTAGTAAAAGGCAGTTTCGGACGAGAGATTTCTAGCTACATTTGAGGTTTTTGCGAAAGAAACTTTCTGATTTTTTTTTTTTTGTTTGTTTTTGTTTTTTTTGAGACGTTTAAAAGTATAAAATCAGGTTTGGTGATTGTTTAGGAGACTCTCTGTTACATTAATGTATAAGAATATAATTTACTTTGATTGTAATTAAAATCACCAGTTAGAGAATATTACTCATCAATCTTCAAACAGTTCAATTTCTTAAGGATTAGCTGTGTACCCCATTTTTCATTTCGATGAAGGCAATTTTAAAATGTCAGAACACAATCTTTCTCCTCCTGAGCTTTATTACATTTAATCAAAACTAATTCAGTACAGCAAATAATAATATAAAATCATAGTTGGCAGATTTCTGTAATAGCACAGAAACAAACAACGAAGAAGAAGGAAAGATGAGAGAGGAGAGGCCTGTCTATGTTGATCTGGTACAAGGGAACACTACAGTCCAGATGCAGGCGTCCTTCTGGTGACTTCCTCTCTGATTACATGGGTACGGTCATGGCGGCTGTTGGGCACATAGGTCCGAGGTCACATGTTTTTGTTGTTGTCATGGTGATGGCACTGGCTGCAAGCAGGTGGATCCAGGAAGGGAAGCTCCTGCTCTGTGCTGTGGAGCCGGAGCACTCTGGAGTTCAGATCCACACAGCACTGCAACAGAGAGCGGATCACTGCATCACATCCAGTGTATTATATGAGTTATTATATCTATCTGTCTGTCTGTTGCTCTGTCTATCTATCTGTCTGTCTGTCTGTCATCCGTCCGTCTGTCTGTTGCTCTGTCTATCTATCTTTCTGTCTGTCTGTCATCCGTCCGTCTGTCTGTTGCTCTGTCTATCTATCTGTCTGTCTGTCATCCGTCCGTCTGTCTGTTGCTCTGTCTATCTATCTTTCTGTCTGTCTGTCATCCGTCCGTCTGTCTGTTGCTCTGTCTGTCTATCTGTCTTTCTGTGTGTCGTCCGTCCGTATGTCTGTTGCTCTATCTATCTGTCTATCTATCTACCTGTTTATCTATCTATCTATCTATCTATCTATCTATCTATCTATCTATCTATCTATCTATCTATCTGTCTGTCTGTCTGTCTGTCTGTCTGTCTGTCTGTCTGTTGCTCTGTCTGTCTGTCTGTCTGTCTGTCTGTCTGTCTGTCTGTCTATCTATCTGTCTGTCTGTCTGTCTGTCTGTCTGTCTGTCTGTCTGTCTGTTGCTCTGTCTGTCTGTCTGTCTGTCTGTCTATCTATCTGTCTGTCTGTCTGTCTGTCTGTCTGTCTGTTGCTCTGTGTCTGTCTGTCTGTCTGTCTGTCTGTCTATCTGTCTGTCTGTCTGTCTGTCTGTTGCTCTGTCTGTCTGTCTGTCTATCTATCTCTCTGTCTGTCTGTCTGTCTGTCTGTCTGTTTGTTGCTCTGTCTGTCTGTCTGTCTGTCTGTCTGTTGCTCTATCTGTCTGTCTGTCTGTTTGTCTGTTGCTCTATCTGTCTGTCTGTCTGTCTGTCTGTCTGTCTGTCTGTCTGTCTGTCTGTCTGTCTGTCTGTCTGTCTGTCTATCTGTCTGTCTGTCTGTCTGTCTGTCTGTCTATCTGTCTGTCTGTCTGTCTGTCTGTCTGTCTGTTGCTCTGTCTGTCTGTCTGTCTGTCTGTCTATCTACCTCTCTGTCTGTCTGTCTGTCTGTTGCTCTATCTGTCTGTCTGTTTGTCTGTCTGTCTGTCTGTCTGTCTATCTGTCTGTCTGTCTGTCTGTCTGTCTGTCTGTCTGTCTGTCTGTTGGTCTGTCTGTCTGTCTGTCTGTTGGTCTGTCTGTCTGTCTGTTTGTCTGTTGCTCTATCTGTCTGTCTGTCTGTCTATCTATCTATCTATCTATCTATCTGTCTGTCTGTCTGTCTGTCTCTCTGTCTGTCTGTCTGTCTGTCTGTCTGTCTATCTATCTCTCTGTCTGTCTGTTTGTCTGATGCTCTATCTATCTGTCTGTCTGTCTGTCTGTCTGTCTGTCTGTTGCTCTGTCTGTCTGTCTATCTATCTATCTGTCTGTCTGTCTGTCTGTCTGTCTGTCTATCTATCTATCTATCTCTCTGTCTGTCTGTCTGTTTGTCTGATGCTCTATCTATCTGTCTGTCTGTCTGTCTGTCTGTCTGTCTGTCTGTCTCTCTGTCTGTCTGTCTGTCTGTTTGTCTGTTGCTCTATCTGTCTGTCTGTTTGTCTGTCTATCTAGTTTGATTGTTCTGTAGTTCTCTTAATAATACTGTCTATCATTCAATCTGTCATTCTGTCTATCTGTCTGTATCTGCCTTAGCAACCACTTACACCTTAGCAGCCACTTAGAAATACCCTAACAACCAACATCTTAGTAACTGCCAATCACCCAGTTAGAACACCCACGCAACTGCCTAGCAACCTTGTGAATCTCTCTTTGTCTGTCTGCCTGTCTGTCTGCCAGATCTGCATAAATTTCAAGCTATAATCTTTCAAGCTTTCAAAACTATTGTAAACTTGTAAACATCAAAGTTTGCCTGGATGAACTTTCCGTTTTAAGATTTTTGATAAGAATGCGCAAGGACGTTTCAAGACACCGTAACTACGGCAACACTGGAACTGAGAACAGTGGCTTTGTAAATTCAATTTTGATTTATTTGATAACGTTTTTCACAATCTCTCTTCTCTGAATCTGATCACAGTTGAACCAAACTGTCACAGGACAGATCATAGTCTAAAGACCTGATTTCAGTCACAGGTTAGTTATGACAAAGTGTAATTACTATATTGTGCCTTTGTAGATCAAGATTTTTAGTGGACATGATTTTTTTTTTTTTGGGTTTGCCACTGTAACAGTCTGAGGAGCATTTCTATATTACTGGTAAACAGAGTGCCAGAAACATATTATTCTTCTGTTTATTATCTCTACATAGGCCTGCACTAGTTTCATGGATCCTGGCATACATTATCTTTTCTTCCGACAAGAATAGTAATTTGCATATACTTGTACAGATACTGTCCTCGCACTTTCATTCTCTCTCTCATACCCTCACTCTATCATATTTTAAAAATGATTTTTTCTCCTTTTTATAGCATTTAGGTTCCTCCTCATGTAAACCTCAAAGGGGAATTTTTCCCCCTGGCATTTGAAATAATCTCAAACCACATTCAGAGCTGATTCAATATTTAGATATATGCTCAAAAAATAACTCCCCCATGTACAAACCCACTTAGTGTCAGAAACCATCTAACATTGCCTCAGAACTTCTTTGCTGCTTGTTTCATAATTCGATTTACTTCGTTATGTCTATAATGGCTTCAGCTTTGATTTACAGATAAAATTGATACTTTGAATGCATGTCAAGTCTCTTTTGATAATGATCACAATCATATAAGTCACTTTTGAACAAATAAGTCATTTTGCTAATTGATGTAAATGATCTTTGTGAATATCCTTGATGTAAATATCTTTGAAACTGGCAATTAAAATATGATTATAAATGAGAAAATTAAACTATGAATATAAAAATGTAATTTGCATTTATTAAATCTTAATTTATATGTATGAAAATGTGATCTAGATCAGGGGTTTTCAGACTGGGGACAAAGGAAGAAGTTGAAAAAAGTATTAAATATAAAAAACCTTAATATTTATTATTGCCAATTATTATTCATTAATTATAACAAAATATATTTAAAATTTACAAAATTTGACATGTTTATTCTGCTTTGAAAGACTGTTTGAAAATCACAGTTTATGCCACTCTCAGCCAATATGAGAGGGTGAATATTTCACACATATTTATAATATGTGTATTTATATTTTAATGTATAGATACTGTAAAATTTTAATGTACATTTTACTGTATAAAATGGTTCTTATACATGAAAATATACTCAAGGGAACCATCACATTTAAGATTCAGTGGCATTAAAAAGTTTAAAAACATCTGATCTAGATGACCAACACAAGCAAGTGGTTTTCAAAAAGACTTTTATCCATGCATTTTAAGCTCAAACTGAAAATGCAAAACTTTCAAAAGCCAAAGACTAGAAACCGTGCATTACAAGACTGAAAATGAGGTTAAATACATGCAGGGCTTACTTTGAGTTCCAGCAGAGTCTGTAGACCCAAACACACCTCAAATGTGGCATCCTCTGTGAACAGACAAGAGATGAGACTCAAAGTGTGGCAGACAAAGAGAGAATATGAATCCCCTCTAGGCATAATTTTATTCTTTTTCTAATTAGTAGAGCACATGAGGAGGCTTGATTAAAAACTGCAATCATTAGTAACTTTATAATATATCTGTATGCAATGCATGCAGGAAACATGGGCGGCACTGTGCCCAGGTCATGTGCTCGTCTGTTATGTAATTCCTCTGTGTTGCCCACGTCTCTTTGTCCGAGGATTCCCAGACTGCTGTCTGAATTGGAAAAGGTCGGTGGCTCAGTCTGAAAGCTGAATGCAAATACAAGCTGAAGAAATGTATATGGATATCCCGTTTTGCACTCTCATAAGACTTTTCTGTTTGCATTGAATATATATTTAGACATGACTGGTTGAAACCGGTTCTGTGAGTACCGAGCTCTTTGAAGAATGTCCTGGATGTCTCTCAGCTAATCTATGAAACATGGTGTAATATGTGTATGTTGTTTTGAACAGTTTTTTAAAAGCAATAGACAGTGCATTTTCAGAAGTGACTGGAGAAACTTTGAAGTCTGACCTATGACCTGGGCAGTGCATTGCACTCTTTCTCTGCCCAGCTGCAGGTGCAGGGACTTCACTGTCTCCACTGTCGAATCACTGAGCGGCAGCTTGTCGTGGGGTTTGTCTTCTAGGTTGGTTTTCAATCTGCAGAAAATACAAGTGCTTAAGATGAGTATTTATTTGAAACAGAAATCTTTACAATATTAATAATAATAATAAAAGTTTCTTGAGGACCAAAAGAGTTATTTTAAATCATAAAAATATGTCCCAATATTACTGTCTTTACTGCATTTTTCATCGAATAAATGCACCCATGGTGAGCATAAGAGACTTTTTAATTAAATAAAAAAGTTCATTAAAAAATGTTTAGTTGGTTCAGTTGATTTCAGTAATTATGGATAAAAAAAAAATATTTACAGATAACTGTATGCTCAGTTTCACTAAAACAAATTACTTAAATGGATAATGGGTTTTCACTGCAAAACAACAAAAATAACAAATTCTGAGCAAATTCAGTCATTTTGGGCTACAGAATTTCGAAAAATAGGCCCATAAAATCCTGATGGAACTGTTTATCGTGTGTGTGTGTGTGTGTGTGTAGAATGCACTTACCCAAGTCGTCTGCAACATGTTTTAGAGATGTGGTTGTATTGGCACCCTGTGTTTATGGATAACACCACCTCTGCATCTCCGCACTGCAAAATAAACAGTTGGTCTTTACTTGGATGAATTCCCTGATAAAGTCTTTTTCCCCTTATGATGCCTTTTCCACACCTTTCATGTGACAGGAATTTTAAATAGCAGACCACATTATCAGGCAGAGTCTAACAACATAGCACAGTCTGCCAACTAGTTTCACACAGATGCCAAGTTGAGACACTACAGTATGTTGAAGCACAGATATAAGCTTTTGGTCTTTTAAATAGACAGTGCGAGGTTTTGTTTTTGCATTGTCTGACAGTATCAGGATTGATAGTTTAATACCGTCTGAGGATAATAGTTCTGGTTAATAATGGGCCGTCACTGTCAAAAGTCCTCCTGATGTTTCGCTCCAGCGAGTCGTTTTATTCTCAGTCTGTCCTTTCACCTGAAATTCCATCAGTGCTTGCAGAATTCAGAGCTCGTCAGAGGAATAATGACCCTGTGCTTTTGCAGCATTTGCTCTTTGGAAGCTCTGAGTGCCTGTTCATGCTGCTTGCTTGACATTTATGTGTAAATAATTTGTTCGGTATTAGCAGAATCAGTGGATTGTTTCTTAACTCATTAGCCATCAGCTTGTCTTCTGATGGATCCTGTCACATGTTTTGGGTCATTCCACATTATCATTGGTGTAAACAGTGACAGCAGTTAATACAGTAGCTGACTCTAGCTATTAACCCTTTAACGCGTACGATTACACCGGTTAGAACGTTCAGTGACTATTCAACTATTCCGTGTTTTAGCCATACACTAATGCTTATTTTAGGTTTCGGACATTTAAATACACATAAGTACTAGCAAAACCATACATTTATAGTTTGTAATATACGTGCTGATGTCTATGGAAGCAACAATAATGATCCTTACAAATATAATCTGACGACATGTTTTATTGGTATCATATACAGATTGTGTAGATAACTTTAAAGTTTACTCTTCTCTAAATCCCACAGCTCGGATTCAGTGCGAACAAACATGGCGGCGCCCATCAACCAGTATAGATCAACTAACACGGTCATTATAAAAGTGTTTAAACTACCAAATGCATTTACTTGCACATATTTCAGAATCGGAATATCAGATGTTTTATAATATAGTGAGTATGTTTGTGAATATTAATAATAATAAAAAAGAAAAAACGAAATAAAAGAGATCATACAGCGGCTGCGGTGTGTCACATGACAAATATGACGCATCGCCATGGAAACAGTAAGGCTATCACGTGTATGTGTTATTTGTGACATTTTTTGTCGTAGATTAGCAAAAATTTAGGGAAAAAATTAAATGGTATTTTTGTTTGTTTGATTTTTATTTAGGCTTTTCTTACTTATGAGCAAAAATGCACATTTTATTTAAAAAATATATATATATATATATATATATATATATATATATATATATATATATATATATATATATATATATAAATTTTGTATTGTAGTGGAAATAGAATTTCATTAAAAATTAATTAAAAAGTTGCGTCAATGCTGTTACAATCATAATTCCATAATACAATCCTAAATTTAATTTAATTTAATAATTAATAATTGTAATAATAATGGCATTCTTTCAAGTAAATTGGCACTTAAATTTGTACAGTTAAATATGGTCATTAACAAAAATATTTAATTCTCTGAAGTATTTCAGAGAGCTTTGTAATAATAATAATAATAATAATATTAAAAAAATTTCAAGTAGATCAGCAAAAAAGGTTTTATTTGCTTTTTTATTGGCTTTTGTCTTTGAAAATATGCATATTATGTTTAAAAAATATGCGCATTATCTTTGATCAAAATGTTATGTTTGAACAAAATTACATAAAAGTTTAATTCTCTCCCTAGATATATATTTGCTTAAGTATTTGTATTTTTGTATACGTTTTGTATATTTAAGTTGTAGTGGAAGTGTAATTTTATAAAAAAAAAAAAAAACACCTAAAGTTGTGTCAATGCTGTTACAATCTTAATTGCACATAAAATTATGTACAGTTGAACTTATAATATTTAACAGTGTAATAATTGCAATAATAATGACATCCTTTCAAGTAAATGCACTTGATAAATATGGGCATCAACAAAAATATTTCATCTTGATCTGGATCTGGAGATCTGGAGTGTAATAATACAATGTATTTAATAAGTTTAATATTTAATTAATAATACATTATTCATTGCATAATAATAATAATTGTAACAACAAACAATAATAATAATAATTTGTATAAGTATTAATATTAGTATATAGTTAATTAGTGCGTGGGAGCCTGGAAGGAAGCCTCAGCTGAGATATTTTGAGGATTTGGAACATGTTTGTGGCATATGGTCTCTCAACATGCATGAGGACTTAAAGACAATATGGCTCCTCCTACACATAGCTAAAGCCCTGTCAAGCTTTGGTTTTGCTCGTTGTCTGTTTTCTAACGACACATTTAATGAGTGAGGGATGAGGTCTGTGTCAGCACCGTTCAAGAATAATAAGTGGATGAGAGCTTTGTTGCAACCTCTTTGAGTTTCCTGTCACTCAAGGTGAGCAGTCACCCCCGCAACTTTCCTACCACATAAAAGGTGGGACGCACCAGAGCGTCAGTCTTTCAGTGTGCAAACATGAGGGACCGTTAAGCCCCTCTCACACATTGTTCCGGCCCCACTAGTATGTTCCACACACACTTGCACAGACACGCAGGTTTCCTTGCATTGTTTCACACTTGTTCCTTCCTCTGCTGGGTTTTACTGCTTTGTTGCAAGTGTTTTTGTTGCAGTGCGAGACACCTTGAATGAAACACGTCCACAAAAACAGGTTCATTCTAGCTGTGACTGTGTAAGTCTTCATTACTTTCTCAGTGTCATCTTTCCCTGCACCTTGTGGTCAGGATATAAAAGTGAAAAAAAAAATTACAATTTGCCTCACCCTGACAATGCAAGATGTAGATGCGTTTGTTTCTGCATGGGACCAGATTTAGAGAAATCACTTGCTCACCAATAAATCCTCTGCAGTGAATGGGTGCCGTGAGAATGAGAGTTCTGATAAAGGCAACACAATAATCCACACAAATCCAGTCTATCAATAAACATCTCGTGAAGTGAAAAGCTGCATGTTTGTAACAAACAAATCCATCATTAAGACGTTTTTAAGTTTGAACTGTTGTTCCCAGCTAAAATAAATGTCCTAATATTGCTTTCTCCAGTGAAAAAGCCATCTTGTCTGAATCAGGAGAGAAAAATGCGAAAATCAAACACTGTTCTAAACAAATATGTCAGTGGATTTTGATGTGAGAGAACAGACAGAGGATGGACTTTTTGACTAGAGGAAGCATTTTTATGGATTATGGACTGGTAAGTTGGACAGAAGCAACAGTTTAAAGTTAAATGCCTTAATAATGGAATTGTGCCTTATAAACATGCAGCTTTTTGCTTCACAAGATGTTAATTGATGGACTGGAGTCATGTGAATTACTTGTGGATTATTGTGGTGTTTTTATCATCTGTTTGGACACTCATTCTGACGGCACCCATTCACTGCAGAGGATCCGTTGGTGAACAGTAATGATATCTGTTCCAATGATACTCTTTAACATCTCAGATGGCCTGAGGTTAAGCCATTCTCATTTTTGGGTGAACTATTCCTTTAAGTAAAGAAATTTGTTTCTTTAATGTTTTTTTTTTTTTTTTTCATTTAAATTGTAGAATAAATATTAAAGAAACTCCTACTGACACTATAAAACAGTTGAACTCGGTGAGATACTCCTTTTATGAGTTGTCTTATGTCTTTATTTGATTGCCGCTATATTACATATCTGTGTATATGGGTGCACTGGTGCGTGTGCGATACATTTATAATGATGGCAGCTCTGCGTGGAGCAAAGTCGTGCATGACTTCTCTGCCTCAAAGTGAAACTTATCTTTCCAGAAGAGGAGGCATGAACCACTACGGTGGATTTGCTATGTAAAACGCTGCCCCACTTATCTGGCTCTTCATTATCGAAGCTTTAATTAGATGCTGATGGTTTCTTTCCGTCTTTCAGCTCACCTATGATAATACGACTGCATGTGTATTCCAGAACATTCAGTTCATTTGAAATTCAGATGACAGTTTTTCATTCATTTAACTTAAATCTGAGTCTTTTCGCACAGCTTTTACTTCATCATGGCTAAATATTTGTTGTATAGTAGCATTGTTTCCGGCAGTAGCTTTCCTTTGTAGTTGTGCTAGTTTAATGTCTCTTGTATCTTTTTATGGTCTCTTTCTTCTCACATAATAATTGTATAATACTATTCATTAGGGTTCAGTTTTAAACAATTTTTTTTGTTATAACCTTAAAATTATTTATTTGTTAAAAAATAAATAATTGTTTAATTATTTATTCATATTGGATAATGTTAATTTAAAAATATAATATTATTTATTCATGTTTGTTGATTATACATTACATTTATACCACTTGAAATGTTAAAAACTGTATTTGTATTTAATTTATGCTGTAAAATTGTTTATTTTTAATTCATGATACCCACACTGTAAAAAAAAAAAAAAAGAAAAAAAAGTTGAGCCAACTTAAAATTTTAAGGCAACCAGCTTCAGCAGATTTTTGAGTTTTCTCAACTTATTTTTGTGGGAGATTTTTTTTTTTACAGTGCAAGGCATTAACTCATGCTAATGAATTGAATCTTCGTTTCAAATAAATTAATAAAAAAAATAAATAAATAAAAACTTCTTTTAAGTTAAAAAGGTCATAATCACAAATTAAATTCTGCTAACAATGCATTTTGCCTTCGTTATTAACTTGCTGTGAGCATTGCATCACATCAGGTAACATATTTTCTTGATTGCCTAATTTGAGATTGATTTGTCTGCTTGTTCTTGAATTGTCAGCTGACATGTGTAGGCAGAGGAAATTAGCTGCTGTTTGGTTCACACCCAACCCTGTGGTTTAATCTATTTTAATTTAGGGTCTATTTTTACCGTACTCAATCACTGCATGAATGGAGAGTGATGGAGACGGGTCTCGCAAGATGGGTGATTTTGATGAGGTTCAGTCTGCTCTAGTTAAACAGAGAACGCTGGAAATGGATGGTTCTGGAAAACCTTGAAATATCAGGGAAATTTAAAATTGCCTAAAGTAATGATTTGAAAAAATAATAATTCAAAAAATTCTTTAGTAACCTTAATAAATTTGGAGAATTCATGGAATTTAAAAGAATTTAATTTAAAAATTAAAAGTTTTTTTAGCTATTTAAATAGTTCAGGAAGCTCAAACAAATGAAGAAATACATTAAAAAATTAAAAAACCTAGTTTAGTAACTTTGAACAGCTGGAGAATTGTTGAAATCAGTCTTATTCCTCTCAAATACCATTCGAAAGTTTGGGGTCAATAATAATTTTAATGTTTTTTATTTAGCAAGGACACAATATATTGATGAAATCTGACAGTAAAGGCATTCACAATGTTTCAAAAGATTTCTGTTTTAAATAAATGCTGTTCTTTTGAACTTTCTATTCATCAAATAAACCTGGAAAATATATATTGTGGTTTCCACAGATACATTTACAGCACAATTGTTTTCAGCTTCGAATGTATTTATTTATTTCTGCAAATCAACATATTAGAATGATTTCTGGAGGATAATGTGACATTGAAGACTGGAGTAATGACTGCTGAAAATTCAGTTTTGCATCACAGGAATAAATCATTTTACAATAATTTTAATAATAAAATATATATTCAAATAGTACTCAGTTAAATTGAAATCAAAATTTCACAATATGACTAATTTTACTGTATTTTTGATCAAATAAATGCCTCGATGATGAGCATAAGAGACATCTTTCAAAAACATTAAATATCTTATCAACCCGAACTTTTGAATGTTCCTTGTGTCTAATGTTAAAGTTGCTGAAGCTTTGAAAATGATAGGTCAGATCGATGTTATATCACCATACAATGAGTCACTTGCACCCCAGTTACATCATCTGTATTGTAAACTTGGCATGAGGTGCTTCATTGATTTGGGCTTTTTAGATGCATGCTGGCCCTCTAAAACCCTCTCAAACCCGAGTGTCGAGAACAATCGGCTGCGAGGAAAATAAAACCATGAGTCATAGGGAGCCAGAGCTCGCGTTTTGTCATTACGGCAAGCTGTTATGGCTTCTATTATGGGCACAGACAGCTGAGAAAGACTGAAAAGAGCTCAGCTCATCAGTGTGAATGCCTACCTTACACAGGACCACTAGAGCTGAGAGGGTGGATGCTCTCTCATCCTCTTTGAGGACTTTCTTCCTCTCCTCTTCCATTTTATTTTTCTGCTTGGACTCTGTCTTTCCACCTGCATCGCTGCTGTCCCCTTCATCTTCATCTTCCTCGTCCTCATCAGACCTCAGGCTCTTCTCGCTCTCCTCTGGAGACTCCCTCTCCTCTGTGGAGTCATCCACCGTGCTCTCGCTCCTCTCTTCCGGCTCGCCGCCCTCTTTGCTGTCTGCCAGGGGTGAGCGAACATGAGATGGGACGTCCCGGGCCTCTCCACGCATACGTGTAATGTTGCCCTCCAGTAGACGGCGCTGAACAATGCTGTGGGGTTGCTGTATGGGGCACAGCACAGAATAGGAAATGATGTCAGACATTGCCATGGCTGTGTTTGAAATAGCATACTACTATAATACTGCAGTTTGTATGTTTTCGCCAGTATGCAGATTTTTTGTACACATGGAGAACTTGGATTTTCTGCTACATTTGACAAATACTGTTCCCCACAATGCAATGGAGTAGGCTTCAAATTAAACAAAAGTAAAGTCAATCTGTTTTTGTTTTTTTTCACTCAATATTTGACACCAAAGTGGATTTAATGAAAAAAAAAATATTGTATTTATTTATTGCATTCAATCCACTTTGGTGTGAAATATTGATTAAATTTAATTAAATGAACAGTTAAATTATTAAAATATTTGTAAAGAATGTATAAAAATATAATAAAAGATTATCATATAAAATAAAAATATAAAAAATATGCTATTTTAATATTAAATTAAATGTTAGTAAATTATAAATTAAAATGTAAAATATGCACAATACAAATATTAAATTAAATATTAAATTAAAATATCGAATATGTACAATATTAAATGAAATTAAAATATAGAGTATGCACAGTACAAATATTAAATTAAGTTTTAATATTAAATAATAAATTAAAAGATGGAATATGTACAATATAAGTGAAATAAGAAATATGCACAATATAAATATTAAGTTTTAATATTAAATTAACATGAAATTAAAATATGATATGTGTGCAATATAAAATAAAATATTAATAATAAAGCATTACATTAAAATATAAAATATCACAATATAAAGATTACATTAGGTTTTAATATTAAATTAAATACTGTTTGTATTTCTAATTTATAAGAAAGCAATTTTTATCAGTAGGATACTGAGGAATTATAAGTACCAGTGGATAATATTATTCGGCTGAGCACTTTAAAGATTCATTTTAATTGTTTTTTCCTGTTACATTGCTGCGGTTTGGAGGCCTGTGGGAAATAAAACAAGTTCATGGATGTTTTATTAGTCTGATTTTCATCATTGCAGAGTTAGACGGTAAACAAGTGAAGTAAACAGAGAGTCATTGAGTGCTGAAGTTAACTCCATTAACAGTCATGACGGCGCCAGAATGACTCCCATCACTTTAATTACTGCTCAAGTCTGTGTCTGCTTTGGTCAAGAACATTGTTCATTCCCGAAAGACATCATTAACTTCCAGCGTGTTTCCTAAAGTGGAAAGTCAACCTTCTTCAAGCAATTGTGCAATTTTAATAAACTGCTGCAATTCAAGTCTCCTTTGACAGAAATATTTTATAAATACCAGTGTAACACTAAAAGTAAACTACTCAAATAAAATTTCTCATAACTTTCTTGGGTTTCTGATGCAGGTGATGTGGAGAAGAAAAATGGATGCCTTTATTACATTTTTTTGGCCTTGTGATGTTGGTGATTCTATTATTCTGCTATATTTCTCTTGGCTGGGTAGCATAATAGCATAATCTCAGGTTTATTTGAGAAACAAATCCTGCAGATTGTTGTTTATGACAGATAAGTGAATATTAGATACAGAAGGCAGTAGTGCAGGTGCCGTGTTACGGTCTATGCGATTGCTTATCCCTATAACTTCGTTAAACTACAGCTGTCATTTCAACAGCAGGGCGACCCGAGGAGACCAAACTGCAATTCGATCTGCTTTTAAACTTTCTCTGCCTTCTAATAATACAATTATCAGGACCTCTTGAAAGTACAGCTCAGATAGTCTCAAAAGGGAAGCTGAAAATACACAGAGAAACCTAGATCTTTCCTTCTTTTCTATCCCATCGCTTTCATCTGCTACATGCAGTGCTGTTCTTTTTTTAATTCAAAGCAAATGCTCATCCTGTTCAAAAATTTAGCTTAAGATGATAGCTGTGTTTTGGAAAGTAGTTAAGAATAAATATATTTAAAAAATGCGATAAATAAAAAAACTAATAAATGATTATCATCTAAAAATATTGAGCTAAATTTGGCAAAATATAAAAATACATAATATTAATAATAATAATAAAATGTACAATAGAAAAATATTTACATTAAATTTAATGTCAGTGTTAAATGTTAGTATTAAATTAAGTTATACATTAAAATATAAAATATCAAAAATGTAAATACTGCATGTGTGTGTGTGTATGTATTTATATATATATATATATTATATTATTATATTATTATTATTATTATTATTATTAATTTATTTTTTATTTTTTTTGGTGGTTTAAAAAAAAAAAAAACCATCAAAAAAAAAAAATTGGTCTATGAAAAGGAAATAAAAAGGAAAATAAAGTCTGTCATAACCACTATCGTGCTATAAATGTGTCAGCTCACCAAAACATTATCTCTAGGTATTTACTCCAGCAACACAGTAACACTATTGATCCGCAGCTGTGGGTTTGATGGCGTGTAATAGCACTGTTATAATAGACTTTTGTATATTGATTGAAAAAGAGTAAGTTGTTCATGTGGCTGACAGCAGAATCCCACGCCACAATGAGAGTTTTGTACCTTTTGACTTCTTGCTATAAGATCAACCTTTGTGGCAATTCATTTCACATTAGATATGTCTTCAAGACTTACAGATTCATAGATTTTCATCTTCTGTCATCAACTAAAAAGTCACAGAGGTTGCGGCGATCTGTTTTCTTATTCATCGAGTCTTACAAAGTCCGATACCGATACTTTGTGATTTTTTTCAATAATTCTGAGCTATGGAACTATATATAGACATAAAGTCAAAGGCTGAGAGCTAATAATGAGTTGACCTCCACAAGAGCCCTTACATTCCTGTTGACACCCTCTTACAAAATGAGAAAAACCATCCAGCTGTGACTTGCTGTGACAATGCTACAGATCTTTATTGCTGCTCTACATCCAAATGCGGTTCAATTAGATTGCTATAATTGAGTTCATTACTCTTGTGTCTTACAGCTAGGCAGTCTAATCACAGCTAGTTCTGACTTTCTGCTCACTCGGATGGCCATTGGTAAAGTGGGTTGATAAACAGAGAAGCTGAAAGGTAAATGCCAGCGTCAATGCTGTTGCTCTGCTGTTTGTTGGTTTGTATTGATCTGCTCTCAATTAAGCCTGTGTTGAATGAGAACGCAGGTGAAGTGAGACTTGTGTAAGCTGCCAGAACAACTGTAAATTTACTTACGTGCAGAGTAAGATCTGGATAATGGACAAAAAAATATTTGTTGAGTTGTAGGCTGTGCTAAAACTGGCCGTACGACCTCGAGCCTAAAAAAAGTACACTGTTTAGGACACTGACCTGGTAGTTAACCATAATCAGTGTAAGATCATGCATGTCTAAAAATGAAACAATGCCATTGTTTGATCACAGCACAACAGTGTTGGGTATGACGCAACACTTGTGTTGTTTAGCCTAAAAAAACATCCGCTCTGCATCACTTTCTGAACTGTGACAACATCGGCCTTCTTACATGGAGTTAAGTCTAAATGAATCTCTGACAGCCTTTCACTTTAGATTTAAATGGAAAATACAGTTGAGAAAAGACCGTTAGAATGCAGTGACCATAAGTGGACACAAAATGTTTTATATATTGTATTGAAAAAGCTGGTATCGCTGAACACTATAATACAATACAATTTATTGAAATTTGTCTTTGACCTAAATTGGCCTGAATTTATTTTATTTAAAAAAAAAATAATAATCCTCTTATGAAATTTGGAATCTCTTTTGGAATATCAACTGTAATCACTTTCACTTGTTCTTCCATAGTCTAACTTGCATGTTTACGTTAATGAAGAAACTACAAAATACTTTCCCCAATAATAACTGATTTCAAGCAGACCAAATGCTACTCGATATGATCCACTATGTTTGTTTGTCAGCTGCATGCCATTAGCTCATTTCCCATTGTAACCATCAGGTTTATTGTGCTTTAATGAACATCATTACAACACTCGTCTTTTTAATGAGCTATGTGTCCATGCATGTGTACGTGTGTACATACGCAGTCAGAATAATTCATATTCAGTGCGATTGGGAGGGATTTTGCAAAAGTGGAAGGTTAACGGAGAAGTGAGGATGGAAGCTCTCGATTCTTCTGACCTCAGGACTCTTCTGATTCAGCCTTGCATCTGAGAATGAGCATTATGGAAAGTCCACCTGTAAGAGTCCACCTTTCTTTGCTATGTATTGTTTGTGGAAAACTAGTGTCACTAATCACCATAATTAGCCATAAACAGATTTGTTATTTTATTGAAAAGAATAATGTCGAAAGCTAGTGTCACTGAATATCATTAAAGGATTTTATTTTATTTATAAGACAAGAGGGTTGAGACAAGAGTATTATGGAAGGTCCACCTTTATGTGCTATATATTTTATTTTATTATCATTTAATTTTTTTCCCTTATTGGCTTCCCCCTTTTAAAACAAACAAACAAACATAAATAAATAAATAAAGTAAGCTACAAATAAAAAAGGTGAGGTTTATGCTTAATTCTAGAAACGTTTTTTATATATAGCATCTTATTTATTCATTGCATCCTAAAAGTCTTACAACTACAGTAAAATATACTGATTAAGGCAACAATTTTGCATTGTGTACACGTAAGGTGAATTCAAATAAAACAGCTTCAGTCTGGTTTTAAAGTATATATATCTGGTAAATATATATATTTAAATACCAGACTGAAGCTGTTTTATTTGAATTCACCTTACATGTAAACAATATATATATATATTTATTACCCATGTTTCTCTTTATCTGGGTTGACTCACAGAGCAGACGAGATTGATTTTGACAGGATTGATCATAGCATTATGTTGTCTCTTTTGCCCTATTTCCTTTGAGAGCTGACTGTCACTACAACCACTGAGTCATGTTGCCTTGATAAAACGATGCTGCTGTGTTCTTCTGAGGGTTGTAGATTTGAAACAATCGGTGACCTTGTGCATCAGATTATATAAAGTCTTTGACACACCAGATAAAAAAAAATAAAAAATCTAGTCAGGACATAGAAATGGCCACCTTTCATAAAAAGACTCCTATTATACAGTCAAGGTAAAACAGTAATGTAAGGGTGACATAACAATACACGAAACATTACGCTTACAAGAGCAGTTTTTGTGTGAATTTTTGCAATGAAACTGCATTATTCTTACATAAATACTGCTTCATTTTAAAGTCAAATATGCAATGGACAAATTATGATCATATGCAAATCTCCCCTCTAAATCTATTCAGTCCCACTACAAGAAGTATTTAAAAATCCATTTTAACTTCTGGATGCTGCGAGGGATTGTATGAATGATTCATGATTCATTTGTGTAGGTCTGTAAATTAGATGCATATTATTTCTAATTCAGGGGAGATTGTCATGCTTGGTCTAAATGAGAAAAATCTCTGCCCGACCCGTATTTTTAGAATGCATGTTGGTCTAGAACAGCATGTCCAAAACCACTGTGCTGCTGAATTGTGCGTAAATAGAGGTCTGTGGCTATTAAGGGTGAAATGACTGGGGTTTGCAGCTTGGGTCATGACTCATGGGGCATTGCATTGTGTCCATTTCATAGCATTTGTGTTCCGTACGTTTATACTGTTGCCTCTAAATGAGTCTGTGTGGGCCAGTTAGATTTGTTATACAGGTAATATTCCTTTAGTTTAGTCCCTTTTGAGAGAATCATATTAATGGGTGAATCACAAAACGTGTCTTTATATTTTACTGTTAAATATAAAAGAAATAAGTAATAGTATGTTGCATTAAAAACAAATAAACTTATATTAAGTGCAATGCAGAAGATATTTTGAAAAAAAAAAAAAAAATCATACACTGAAAATCAGTGAGGTCTATTGTTTTGGTCCCCATTGACATTCATTGTATGGACAAAAACAAAGAAAATCAAGGTATACAGGTTTGGAATGACATGAGGATGAGTAAATGATAACAGAATCCTCACCCAGAATTATAGGAAATACTAAAAAGTATATTACACTAGTTAATCATTTGAATGTTATTCATTATATTTATTCATAATCATTATTAGGGCTGTCACAATAACTACTTTTTGTTGTGCGATATATTGCACCAAAATTAATTGCGATAAACGATATTATTGTCATTTTAAGACATTTGTATTTCACTGATTATATAATTACAGTATGACAATATAATAGCATAATAATGCAAGTACACTCTTTCAAAGAACAAAGAACATTTTATTCTTAAGAATATTTAGACATTGGAACCGGAATGTGAAAAAAAAGAAAGCTAAATAAATAAAATAAATAAAACAAATACCGGCTCATTCACTTTAATTGACTCTCCTCTCTCATTCGGCTTAAAGCCAAAAGGTGTGTTCGACTTGAAGCAGCGCTGCACAGAATGACATCAAAGTACCGCGATGTCGCAATATATCGCAATATATCGCGGCACCCAAAATGATCGCGCTCATTTCCATATATCGTGCGATAAGTCGATATATCGACTATCGCGACAGGCCTAATCATTATAACCATTATGCATTTGTTGATGTGATAGAATATGTATTGATATTACCTAAATCTATGAAATATTTTGGAAATAAAATAGGTTCTATATAGATGCTTTTCCTCGGGCTACTTTTGATTGAATGCTTACAAACAGTTCAGTGGAAATGAATGAGGGAAATGAAGCAAATAATTGAATCCTTTATGGTTTTATATAGAATATTGTCATCAAAAAACGTAATGAGGATATAGAGTGCAGTGTAATGAGAACAAATGTAATTGTCATATAAAAATGCTACAAAGTGCAAAAAACAAAAACAAAAGCAAAACAGAACAGCCTTAATTTTTTATTTTTTTTTTAATGCTGTTTTATTTCTGGGGTGAAATGTGACCTGGGCATGATTTAGGCCTTTGCCCAAAAAGAGCTTTCTCTCTTTCTCTCTCTTTGTGTGATTATCAGCTAATAGCTAATTATCAGACTGCAACAGGCTCCTCTCTCTCTCATTCAGAGTCATGTGACCTGCCTAATGACTGCTGCTCTCCCCTCCTGATCTCCCGCCCCAGCACCAGACCTTCTCTGACACACACAACATGCACAGCCAGCTGCTCTCTCTCTCTCTCTGTCTGTCTTAACCCTTTCCCTTGACTTCCCTTCTGTGAAGCTATTGTACAGCTGTTTATTTCCCCCCCTGACACAGGTAGTATTTTTAGCATCTCTCCTGAAGGAACATTTCGTATCTCTGCTTCTGTCAATCCCCAAGAGATGGAGAAGAGGGATGGAGGTGAGAAAAAAAAGGCTCAGCCATTCATCAAGTAACCCTAATAATTAGCGTTAATGTTTCTCATTAGCAGAACAAGATCAATGAGGCCTCCGAGGGGTTATAGTCGGGACACAAAGCTCTCATTACTCAATTTTACACTATTTTGGTTTTGTATCAAAAGGGATAATGCTCGACAACATAGCATGATTACGCTGTTGGTGTTTATTTTGCAATATTGAATGGATAACTGTACATTTTCTGGCTTATTACAAGGCTTCTTTCCAAATGAATAAATAAAATAGTGATTATTTAGGTCATTATACAAAAATACTTGACTGTAGAATGTTGCAGTTGACCAATCAGAATCAAGTACTCTAGAGCACTGTGTAATAACAGATACTAATTTACTTGATTAGCAAGTGCACTAGACATTGTACTTCATAATAGCTTGGAGCAGTGGTACTGCCCATTGATAAATCCTCAGCTTCATAGTTAAAGAAATCAGATTTTACCTGAGTTATGAATGTAAGCTTACAGTTTGGGTTGAATGGACGAATCTATGAATGTATGAATCTTTCTACTGAGCTATTCTCATGGGATGCATGCAAAAAAAATGTACCATAAAAGTATGCAATTAGCGACTGATGATGTAATGACTGTTTTTTTTGTGAATCAAAAACATTCAGTGTTACCAGTTTAGTCTGATTCCCAAACTAATGACTCATATGAGCTGATTCTTTTCAATGAATCAAAAACATTCCGTGTGACTAGTTTAGTCTGGTTCCCAAACTAATACCTCTTAGGAGACGGTTTATTTTAGTGAATCAAAAGCATTCAACATAACCAGTTTAGTTTGATTCCCAAACTAGTGACTCTTAGGAGCCAGTTCAAAACACAGCACGACCAGTGTGGCCTGATTCACAAATGACTCTCATAAGCTGATTCTTTTAATGAATGCTTTTAAAAGATGAGTTACCATTTTTTATCTGTCTGATGATGAACTCTAAACTGGATCATACAGTGGTTTATTGAATCAGCATCTGATGTTGTTTTCAACAATGTCCGTTTAGAGTCATTTTGTATCATTGCTGATACACATTTAACATTTGGATCTTTTTTACATTTATTTTCTGCCATTATGGTAGGAATATACAGTATATGCATCCTGTGAGTCACATGCTAAAACTCTTTTACACACATTCAGTCATTGTCTGCCCATATGATCTCTTTGAATGGTGAGAAATGTGCAGCCTTGGACTAATTCAACAGATAGCGGCAGTATAAACGGCACACAGTTTTTCAGTGGATTAGGAACCAGTGTAAGGAAGATAGGTTTCTCTCTTTTTCACTCCATCCACATCTCCTGCGCATGAGTGCCGATCTGAGTGTGCCCTTTTCATGCTCACTGCTTTGCTCTCTGCGTTCACGGCAAGAGAGAACAAGGGAGTAGAGAGAGAGAAGAAGGGGTTGCAAAAGGCCTAAGGGCCAAAGAGCTGAAAAACAAACCTACGGTTACATAACGAGAACAATTTCACATGACACTCGTGAATTAATGAGAGCAGCCCATCAGGGGGACTTCAGTACACTACACTACTATCATTGCCCTCGCATATTCACACACTTCATAATTTCATTAGTAATTTTATAGGATGTGACTCTTTAAAATGGACTCAATGGCAGTTGCTTGGGTGGCACAGGTCTTTTCCAGCCTAGCAACTGCCATTGAGATAAATGGGTATGAAATGGCATCCTACAGGTATATAGACCTCCTTGATTTGGACTCTTTTGGTTATAGAAATGCTATTGAAATGCTGTGGAAATCTTTTCATACGCAATACATACAATTATACAAATTTAATGGGACTTTCTTTGTGAGGTGGTTCAAGCTTTCTCCAAACTTCTCTGCTTTTTGCACCCTGCACTTCATCCATCTAAACGCATACTGTAGGACATAATCTTCCTTTTGCCCTTAAGAGGTACACAGCCCACCGTAGAGTGCAACAAGACAGTACCATCTGTCTAACTGTCAGTAGGTATTTGTCTGCCCCTCTCACCACGGCAGGACAAGCGTGACATATCTGTGCCATCGGAGAGTGTCAAGATCGAATCTAGTGAATAATTGCTTATGACAGCTTCACAAAGCAGGCAGGAGACAGTGAAAGAGAATTGTTTCGTTGTTGTTGTTGCTGTTTTTTTGACGTAACGCAAGCCAGATGGTGATTTGAAAAACAGCTGTACGAATAGTAACACAAAACAGAGTATGATATTCCTTGAGAAACATTGAGCATTTAAATTGGTTTGTTAAGACAAACCATTCCACTGCCTGTGACAGGCGGTTATCTTTAGCTCATACTTTTAGAGGCTCTGACATTGTAAGCTGTGCACACAAGCTTCAGCTCTTCCCTGCTGTGCACGGAGATCATTTAAATGCACTCTCTAATCGTAGGCACACACATATAAACACACGCATGCGCACTGATATTCTGAAGGTTTCTCGGGGTGCGCCCTGGGAGTTTGGGTATGTGCCATCTAATCAGAGTAGTGGCTAGAGATGACAACGGGACAGTTATTATACTGAAGAGACAGAACCAGTACAATTCAATGACTGTTAATGAGGGAGAGTATATCAGTAATTGAACACTTGGTTTATTATTGGCACTTTGTTAGGTAGTAAAAATTGACTTGACTACATTGCGGGGACTTTGTGGTGCCGCTGAGACTTAATAAAGGGACTAACATGGAAAAGGGTGATTTTAAGTATTAGGATTAGGGGTAAGATATTATAATTATCTTGCCATGAGGTAAACCATTATGTGTGTCCACCCATATTTCTCTCTAAGCTTTTGATGTTGATGACTTAAAGTATGTGGGGAAAAAGCTAGAGAGCTTAAGCTGTGAGAAATCTTCTGTGGAAATACGCAGCTCTTATATTAATTCATGATAGGATTAATTTGTGCACTGCTACGGAGATTTCAACTCCATAGCTGCACAGAAGCTCATAGAGCCCATATATTACTATTTTTCTGCCTTGCTTATGTAAACTCAACAAAACAAGTTTTTGTTTTTTTTGGTTTTGAGGAAAAAAGTACAAAAGTCAATAATAAATGTCTAGATAACATTATTTATTATTAAGTTCTAGCCCTCAATCTCAATCAGTAGTACTATGCATTAGCAGTGGGCATTGTCAGTGACTTTTCCTGCAGGATAAATTGTTACACCAGTAGATGGCGATAAGTGACGTCTTAATGAATCCTTCCCTGTGTCCAAATATGTATACTATAGAGCAGTCGAAAACAGTATGTGAAAATAGTTTGACCGAATACATAGTATTCATAAATCAGTTGGCGAAAAGTACCCAGATGCGCCTCATAATGGACACTTTACTATCCCATGAGGCCATGGAAGAGGAGTTGTGAATGACAGTGAAGCAATGCAAATGATGCTGCAGTCACATGGCAATGACAACGTGGCGGATCTAGTATCTAGTCTGGATTTTATTCATACTACACCCTCTCAGTAATATATAGAACATACTTCTTCTCGTGTCGCAAAGAAAGTTCTTTATCAAATGTATAGTACCTCAGAAAGTATGAGATTGGACAGTTGTTGACTCAGTTAACTGATTTGTTTAAAAATGCTGATTCATTTAGGAAACAAATATGCAATGTGTCTTATGAGTAAGTCATTGAATTATTCACCCAGCTGTTCGATTTGTTGATTTATTCAGGAACTGAGCACTGATATGTACGACAGTCAGCTTTGTTTGGCAAAATTTTCATTGACAGAGCAAAAATACAGAAGTGGACGTATTATGTAAATATAAATAACTCAATATTAACTTTTTTTTTAATGAACTGTATATAAAAGCAATGCCACACTCATAGTTGTGTTGTTGGTCTAAGTATAAGCACAGATGTGATTCCTTGCAACCTCCTGCCTGTTTCTGAATCACATTCATAACAGCACATCTGTAACATTACTTATTTATATATTGTAACCAATTACATATTTTATCATATATTTTTTCATTATTTTTAGAATAAACATATACATAAATAAAATGTTTCTTCTCAGGTGACCAAAGGGTCCAACTAATAGAAACAGGTTACAATTGGGGTTTGGGACCTCACAACATCCTCATAAAGAGACAAATTAATTACTTAATTTCATGTAATAATGTCAAAAGGTTTTTCAAAGAGGTGGAGTTATGGTGTAGTAATTAATAATAATTAGCTTGATTCAAGTACAAAAGAAGTCAATGGGAGGTCCTCCCCATGATATAAACCATGACGCGTGTGTGTGTGTGTGTGTGTGTGTGTGTGTGTGTGTGTGTGTGTGTGTGTGTGTGTGTGTGTGTGTGTGTGTGTGTGTGTGTGTGTGTGTGTGTGTGAGAGAGAAAGTGTGTGACGCTCATCTAGCAGCATGGAGGGGAAGCTGAATACCGGATCTACTGATGTGAAACATTCACTGCCGTGCCTGGAGCGCTAAATAATGCATCATGTCAGCATTGCATGATGGGATGCAGAAACATTTGAAACTGCTTACTGATTTGCATACATGTAAAACTGCAAGCATGCATCCTTTCGCATATTCACAGTAAATTCCTAACTGCCTCAACCATTTTATGGTTAAACAAAAGAGCCACTCACCAGGTCTTTGGAGGTTCCCAACCTCTTCAGCCCATCCAGAGGCAGAAGATCTGCGGAGTCCTTGTGCATGAACTGGGTGGCCTGTTTCAGTCTCCTCTGCTGGTGCATGATGGCTTTGTCCCTCATCTCTAACTCCTTCTTGCCCTCACTCATGGTTTTCGTGGCTAAAATGCTAAATAAACAGAGCTACCCACTAAAACGGGCTCTACTGAAGCTTATTGTGGCACTGCACTGACAGCCAGTAAGACTGTGACCCTGATACACAGCAAGACAACCTTGTACACTCTCCCCCTAAAGCACACACACGTGAACGCATGCAGGCATTCAGTTGAGGGATCAAAAATTGGCAATTTCCCTCTGGATAGCAACTTCTAACCAACCATAAGTTGGAATTACTCCGCTTAAGTCCCTTATTAGCTTGTAATCTCTCCTGTAGCAGGTGATCCTGATAATCTTCTCCTGTCGATTGACAGCTGTCAGTCCAGTGCAGTGATTGGCGTGGTTGTCATGGTGAAGAGAGTGTGATTGTTGAGAGCTTTGGTCCGTTTGCGTCCCAGAGATGTTCACTCTGTCCTTGCAGCGCTGCAGAGGCGATCTGTCCTCCCCTGTTTCCCTCTCGTTCTCTATCTCTCCTCCCCTCCTCTCTCTATCTCCACCTCCTCCTTTCTTTCTCCACCTACCTCCCTTTCGCACTCTCTCATGCTCTCTTCCATGTGTCTCTCTTCATCTTGCTCTCTATATGATATATTTTCAAAGTGAATTCAGTAGATAACATTAATTAGCTTGGAATGATGAAGCCTCCTTTGAAATACAGTATTTAGCCTTCAACTTTGGTCTTCTCATTCTAACTCACAAGTGTGGCACAACTGTAATAGAATTTCTTAGTTGGAAACCTACTCAGAGTGCAAAAATATATTTATATATAGTTATCCAAAATAGACTGCATCGATTTGATTGACACAGTAAAAACAATATATGTTGTGTTCGGAAAATAACTGTTTTCTATTTTAATGCATTTTAAAATGAAAAAATGAAAAAAGTCACACTTTGAATCACAGTTATGTGTATATATATATATATATATATATATATATTAGTGCTGTCAAACGATTAATCGCGATTAATCACGTCCAAAATAAAAGCTTTTGTTTACATATGTTTGTGTACTGTGTATATTTATTATGTATATATAAAAGCACACACATACAGTATATATTTTGAAAATATTTACATGTATATATTTATATTCATAAGATTTATATTATATTTAATATATAAACATTACATATTTTTCTTAAATATATACATGCATGTGTTTGTATTTATATATACATAATAAATATACACAGTACACACACATATATTATGTGAACAAAAACTTTTATGTTGGATGCAATTAATCGTTTGACACCACACACACACACACACACACACACACATATATATATATATATATATATATATATATATATATATATATATATGAGTGAGTATATATATATATATATATATATATATATATATATATACATACTCTGTCCTTTTTTTATTAATTGGTGTTGTATGTGTATCAAAACAGCTATATAAAGCTACATTGAGAGTTGTGAGGCCCATCATTACATCAGAGCAGATGTGACTTGTTAAATCAGTCATTGAGGTAGAACAAGCTGTTTCTGCTGCATTTCTTCCAGCTTGAGACCTGTGATCCGTCAGAGAGTCAGCGCTCTACAGCAGTGACACATTAAAGGCAACGCTAGGCTCATTTCTTGGGTTCTGATTTGCTAGAGATCTTATCAGTGGATCACATGTTGTACAAGAGAAAATCAGTAAAAGACACACTCCCCACACTCAACCCCCAATTCCCAACCAGTACAAATCACGCTGCTGGCTATTTGAAAAGAGGTCACTGTAATACAGAAGAATCACTACTCTTTGCAGCCTGTTCTTTATCTGGGTGCTCCATATATATTGTGCATGTTTTTGATGTGTTTTTATTGGTATTTATATTCTTAATGGTTTTAATACGTAAATACTCTATTCATCTGCATGTGCATCATGTGCATTTGTAATGAATAACAGCACTGTGTGTGTGCATGTATGGTGAAAATATCTATTGCGTGTTAAATTAAGTTGCAGCGCCACCAAGTGGCTGTATTAGTATTACATAGATGTAAGGACAACCACGACCAAGCTGTTTTGGTAGAACAGATAATTTAGATATTTTGCCTCCAAGTAATGCAGAAAAAGACTATTTGACCATTTTACAAAATTAAAGTAAACATCATGATGCTTGCAAGCATGGATGCTTGTCATGATTTGACCTGAAAATAAAAATAAAAGCTTATAGAAAATATAGCTAACCCACACCCTCCCCAGTTCTTATTTAAGGCAAAAATACTTATACACACACACACACACACACACACACACACACACACACACACACACACACACTTTAGTTTGAGGACCTCACTTTTAACTAACTATACTATTTTGGCCTCAATAAACTCTGTTAATGTTAGGTATGCGGTTGGATTAAGAGATCTAAAATGTGGTCATGTACCATAAGGCATTAATATGTGCTTTATAAGTACTAATAAACAGCCAATATGCTCGAAATATGCATGCTAATAATAAGCAACAAGTTAATAGTGGGAATTGGTCCCTAAATTAAAGTTGTTACCTATATATTTTTTATTTTGTTTATTGGAAACAATATTTCTTGTGATTTAAAACAGAAGTCAGAAGTCACTTATATATACAGTATACGAATCTCATAATATAATATACATTTAGTCATTTAGCAGATGCAAATGATTATCCGAAGCGACTTACAAATGAGGACAGTTGAAGCCATCAAAATCAACAAAAGAGCAATGATATTCAAGTGCTATAATAAGTCTCAGTTAGCTTAATGCAGTACACGTAGCAAGGTTTTTTATTATTATTATATAATAAGAAAAAGAATAGAGAAAGCTAGTTTTAGAGGCCTTTTTTTGTTTTTTGTTAATTTTATAATAAATAAAAAGTAAACAAATAGAATACAAAAAGAATAAAAAAGAATAGAGAAGCTAATGTTCGTTTTTTTTAAGTAAACAAGCAGTTAGTAAATTAATAGAGTGCAAGTCTAAAAGGGGCAAGTTTTTTTTTTTTTTTAAGAATAGAATTAGAATAGTGAGTGCTAGAGTTAGAGGGTCAAAAAAAGATGGAAGAGATGTGTTTTTAGTCGATTCTTGAAGATGGATATGAATTCTATGAATATAATATAATATTAGCATATATATATATATATATATACAGGTGCTGGTCATATAATTAGAATATCATCAAAAAGTTGATTTATTTCACTTATTCCATTCAAAAAGTGAAACCTGTATATTATATTCATTCATTATACACACACTGATATATTTCAAATGTTTATTTCTTTTAATTTTGATGATTAGAGCTTACAGCTCATGAAAGTCAAAAATCAGTATCTCAGAATATTAGAATATTACTTAAGACCAATACAAAGAAACGATTTTTAGAAATCTTGGCCAACTGAAAAGTATGAAAATGAAAAGTATGAGCATGTACAGCACTCAATACTTAGTTGGGGCTCCTTTTGCCTGAATTACTGCAGCAATGCGGTGTGGCATGGAGTCGATCAGTCTGTGGCACTGCTCAGGTGTTATGAGAGCCCAGGTTGCTCTGATAGTGGCCTTCAGCTCTTCTGCATTGTTGGGTCTGGCGTATCGCATCTTCCTCTTCACAATACCCCATAGATTCTCTATGGGGTTCAGGTCTGGTGAGTTTGCTGGCCAATCAAGCACAGTAACACTATGGTCATTTAACCAGCTTTTGGTGCTTTTGGCAGTGTGGGCAGGTGCCAAGTCCTGCTGGAAAATGAAATCAGCATCTCCAAAAAGCGTGTCAACAGAAGGAAGCATTAAGTGCTCTAAAATCTCCTGGTAGATGGCTGTGTTGACTGTGGACCTCAGAAAACACAGTGGACCAACACCAGCAGATGACATGGCAGCCCAAATCATCACCGACTGTGGAAACTTCACACTGGACTTCAAGCAGCTTGGATTCTGTGCCTCTCCTCTCTTCCTCCAGACTCTGGGACCTTGATTTCCAAATGAAATGCAAAATTTACTTTCATCTGAAAAGAGGACTTTGGACCACTGAGCAACAGTCCAGTTCTTTTTCTCCACAGCCCAGGTAAGACGCTTCTGACGTTGTCTCTGGTTCAGAAGTGGCTTGGTAGCCCTTTTCCTGAAGACGTCTGAGCGTGGTGACTCTTGATGCACTGACTCCAGCTTCAGTCCACTCCTTGTGAAGCTCTCCCAAGTGTTTGAATCGAAAGTTTTGAACCTTTTCCTACCCAAATTCTCCCTTCCAGTCAACTTTGCATTTAATATGCTTTGATACAGCACTCTGTAAACAGCCAAACCTTTCAGTAATGACCCTCTGTGACTTACCCTCTTTTTGGAGGGCGTCAATGTTCGTCTTATGGATCATTGCCAAGTCAGCAGTCTTCCCCATTAATGTGGTTTCAAAGAACAAGAGATACCCAGAATTTATACTGTAGGGATGGTCATTTATTCAAACTCAAATGTAAATATTCTAATATTCTGAGATACTGATTTTTGACTTTCATGAGCTGTAAGCTCTAATCATCAAAATTAAAAGAAATAAACATTTGAAATATATCAGTCTGTGTGTAATTAATGAATATAATATACAAGTTTCACTTTTTGAATGGAATTAGTGAAATAAATCAACTTTTTGATGATATTCTAATTATATGACCAGCACCATATATATATATATATATATATATATATATATATATATATATATATATATATATATAAATGCTAACATATTTATACATCACAGTAGTATCACCAATTTCATTTATGCTAATTTGTCACAGTGTAAAAAAATATTTCATTGTCCTAAAAATAAGTTACATATTCATTAGAATTCAAAAATTCTACATTATTTCTTACAATTACTATTTTCTAGAGATTTTACAGTGTAATATGACCTAAATATTTTTGAAATGTAATAATAAACTTTTGAGGCAACCTATTTGATCTATGCTGAATTTCTAAAGGGACTGGTACTGGCAATAGATAGCACAGCCATTTTATAATGCACTGTAAAAAGTGAAAGTTGACTTAACTTAAAAAAAAATTGAGGAAACACGTTGCCTTAAAATTATTAAGTACATAGTAATTTAAAAAAAAAAAAAGTTAAGAGAACTGGACAATTCAAATAACTTTATTTTTTTAATTATCTTTTAATTGAAAATGTTAAGGCAATGGGTTTCCTCAATTTTTTTTTAAGTTAAGTCAGCTTATCACTTTTTACAGTGTGTATGTAATTAATTATATAAGTAATTCAGTTCTCTTCAGTTGCCTTTAGTTATCAGTATGCAGTAAAAGTCCAAACCATTCTAAGAGAACAGCCAATAATTTTTTCATAGAACTCTGCTGATGCTTTTGGAGTCTGTCATCATAGAAACACATGCAGAAAACAAATTTGTATGTTCAAATCAAATTATCTGCTGTATGCCTGTAAAACATAGATGAAATGTTCTTCTAACAAATCAGGTAAGAATCTCTTAGATTAATTGGACTAAATTCAATTTTATTAAAAAATATAACATAGCATTTATATTTAATATTTACATTTTTAATATCCGATCATCTGAATCATGTTGCCACTTAAATGTATTTCTATTAGTATGTTTGATAACTAATTTGTCACACTTAACCAGCAAATCACTGGCCATCCACTGCCCCACCATCGTGACTTGTCTTTGCTGGGACATCTGCTCAACCTTAAGACCCAGTGACCAGAGTCATTCCAGGACATACACATGCTCTGAGACACAGGATAGGATCTACAGTGCAGATGCCAAGACCATGAATGAAGGACAGAAAGTGAACAACGGTCTGAGTTCATCCGATGCATCTCACCCATTTGCTGCAACAATGACACAGCTGATCTGATAGGACGTTGCAGTATGTCTACGGACAGCCGATTATGCATTGACTTCCTCTGTGAGGACAGAAGGTGACCTCAATAAGAAGGACAAGTGACAGTTTGACATCTGCCTAATGCATAAAGGTAAAAACAGACACCAAACGAAATACTAATATAAAGCCTTTTATTTGCTTCCCTGAACATTTTTATTTAACTTACTCCTTTACATTTTCAAGGCAACTTGGGAATGCTCAACAAAACCATTATCCATTTTGGCTCGACATTTGAAAAATAATCAAAATGTTATAAAACCAAAAGTAAATGGAACATAAGTATAAAGTACTTAACACTTAAAATAAAATGAATCTCCTTTTCTTTCAAAATAACATCTCAGCAGGTTATCTCACTCAACTTAATGCAAAAATACATCACAGCGGTTAGGTCAGGCGCTTATGTATTTGTGCTTAATTTGTGCAGCACATTTTAAGACACTTCTCCAGATATACAGTATTTGAAATAAAATAATTCAACTAAGACTACTGAAAGTGTAATTAAGTCAAAAATCAACGACTTTTTCAGGCACAGATAGTCTATAACATTTTCAACAATCACCATTTAGTCTGGCACATTGGATCTTAAAGGCACAGTTCACCCAAAATTGCTAACACTGTGAGCATTTACTCACCCTCATGTTTTTTAATCATGATATTTTTTATCATTTTTGTTTTTGTCCATTTAATAGAAGTCACTGTGGTCCAAAACAACATTAGACCCCAATGAAAAAAAAAAAAGGGTGAGACATTTACACAGGTTTGGAATGACATTAATGTGAGTAAATGGTAACAGAATTTTCATTTTTGAGTGAACTCAAAATCTCTTTGATGTCTTTAATTACCCTTCATGTTAAGATATTTAATCAGCTTATGGAAGTTTAGGGTTTTCATTTCATCTGCAGGCTTTATAATTCTGAAGCCTTCACTTGTGCATCTGTATATTAGTAGTAGTAAATCTGTATATGTCATGATATATATTTTTAAGGTACTGTTCATGCATTGGCATTAGAAGATTCTGTGCAGGTTGAAAATGTTTAGTGCATCTCTTGTAGTGTTCTTTCTCTCTGCCAAGATAAATAAAATTATACATGTATATTAAAACTGCTTTTGAGTACCTCAACAGACTTTCTGATGGAGATATTAAAGGAATAATTCACCAAAAAATGAAAATTTGCTGAAAATGTACTCACCCTCAGATCATCCAAAATGTAAATTAATTTGTTTCTTCATCAGAACAGATTTGGAAAAATGCAGCATTACATCACTTGCTCACCAATGGATCCTCTGCAGTGAATGGGTGCCGTCAGAATGAGACTGATAAAAGCTGATAAATGCATCACACTAAAGTGAAAAAAAGCTGTGTTTGTAATGAACAAATCCATCAAGATATTTTAACTACAAACTGTTGCTTCTAGCTAAAGATATGAGTCGTCTAGCTATAATATTGCTTTCTCCAGTGAAAAAGCCATCTTGTCTGAATCAGAAGAGAAATATGCACAGATCATGCTCTGTTTACAAGTCTAAAACAGTTCTAAACAAATATGTTTTGATGTTAGAGGGCAAGAGGGAATTAACTTTTTCACTGGAGGAAGTGATTTGGATTATGGACTTGTATTTTGAAGTTAAAATTCCTTAATGGTGGATCTGTTTTACAAACGCAAAGCTTTTAGCTTCACGAGATGTTATTTGATGGACTGGAGTTGTGTAAACTATTTGTGGATTCTTGTGATGTTTTTAATCAGCTGTTTGAACTCTCGTTCTGACGGCACCCATTCACTACTGGTGAGCAAGAGATGTAATGCTGAATAAATTTCTCTGAATCTGTTCCGATAAAGAGATAAACTTATCTTGAATGGCCTAAGGGTGAATGAATTTTAAGCAAACTTAAGTTTTTGGGTGAACTATTCCTTTTAATATTGAGGCTTTTTGATTTCTGGTTTTAATGATTAAAGTCAAACTGTTGACCTTTATTTAGAAATAATCATTTAAATGACTATTTCACCAAAAAAAAAATTCTTACCTACATGTTGTTTCAAACCTATGTGACTTTTTCCTTCCATGAAACACTAAAGCTGAATGTTAAAAAATGTTTCAGACACTCTCTTAAGTCACACAGTTTGAGGGGAGTAAATAATGACCAAATTTTAATTTTTTGGCTATATTATTCCTTTAATGTCTCCTGCAGGTTCTTTGTGTTGGTTGATCAATCTGATCTAGTAAAGCGTTGTGGTAAACCTCTAGCAAACTTGCCACTTCTGACCTGACTGGGCTCGCCACAACAAAATCTGTGTTCCCCAGCAGTCTGCAGTCTTCTCCAGATGCCCAGAGCTTGAACAATGTGGCTCACAGGACATTGGGTAGGTAGAGAGAGCAAAGCAGCATGTTCTGTCCCAGAGCAGGAAAACGTCTGAAAGCCTCCCAGGCATCTGAGAAAATGTTGTACTTGAGGAAGACGCGGTGCTCCAGGCTGGTGGGCAGGCTGACATCTCTGCTCATAATGTAGATGCCGTCATTGTGCAGAGTGCAGGTGAGGTTTAAGCCAGACTTAGATGTGTTTTCCTTAAGTTGCAACCATTCTCCCGTCTGCACGTTGTAGGACTGTACCGTCAACATGTCCTCCGTCTGGCTGAGTCTCCGCCGCCCCATTTCTGCAGGTTCTAGCTCATGCGTGTAGCCACCCACCAAGTAGATGGTGTCCTCCACTGACAGCATCTGCTGCTTGCGCACGTGAGCCAAACAGGAACGAAACACGGACCATGTGTCTGAGGCGGGGCAGTAGCGCAGTACATTGGTGTTCCTATCTGTCAGATGTTAGGAGAAAAACACTGATGATTCAATCATAAAAGATCACTTTAATGTAGTAATTTAAAGTCGGAATGAAATGGAAATTGCAGTTGCTTTTCTTCCTAACTGAGATGTATATACAGTATCTGAGAGGAACAGCTTCTCAAATGTAGGACCAGATTGTGTCCATCAAGAATTGATTGAATCGTTGTTGTTTGTTAATGGTTGTGATCTCATGTGAGTGACAGATTGATGGAGACAAGGGATTATTGTTCAACATAAATTACATCCTTTATAATAAGCGCAGTATTCCATAACAAATAAGAATTGCCATTTTTAAGTTTTTTGGTGCAATTTTTAAGATGTTCTCACTGTCAGACTCACAATATATTGGTACCATATTGATTATTGGCTATTTAACAGTTATCAGTCATAATAAATAATTATATTATCAGACAGAATTTTAATAATCTTTCCCCTGGTTTCACAGACAAGCCTTAGGACTAGTCCCAGACTAAAATGTAAGTCTGAACTGTTTCAACTGAAAGTAACTTGTACTGACTGATCTTAAAATATATCAGTGCCTTGTCTCAAGATGCACACCAGTTATGTTTTTTTCTAAGGCACATTTATAAAAAAAAATGCTTAAATGTCCTAATTGAACTATGGGCTAATCCTGGATTAGTCTAAACCCTGTCTGTGAAACCAGGCCTTTGAGTGTTAGACGATGGCAAAAATGATCTAAAAGTAAAAATAGGGGGAATGAGAAAGCACAATAAAATATATTCAACATTGGCCGATGCTGTTAAGATAAATAATAATCATTTAATATATTTTATTATCATTTTCCATATTTTTGCTGCTACCTTTGCCATAATCTAATACTCACTTAAAGTTAATTTTGTACCTTTACTAAAATTATGGCAAATAGCAATAATTTTTTTGTTAACTTCACTAACTGATAAATAACCATTTAGTAAAACAAATTTTACACTATTTTACAACAATTATATTAAACATGATAAAGTGAATTAAGCGTCACAGCATTAAAATATACAATATATATATTTTGTATATTTATTTATAATGTACAATACATAAATGGACATTCATTTTGTGATTTGATAAAGATTATTATTAATGTTTTAAAGATTAAGTGTTAAATGTTGGAAAATGTAATCTAAATGTTAGAATATCTTAAATAAGAGGATCAGATAATCTACGCTAGCTGATGCAGAAAAAAAGGAGAAAGAAAAATCCAGTTTTAAAATAAGAGAAACAGGGAAAAAAGTTTCACAAGTAAGGTAAGTAAAGACAAGCATTTTTTCTTTGGAAAAGACACAGGGATGAATAAACCACAATAAGACCAAGAACATTAAGTAAGTATTTGTGTGTGTGTGTGTGTGTGTGTGTGTGTGTGTGTGTGTGTGTGTGTGTGTGTGTGTGTGTGTGTGTGTATACACCTGTTTTTCTATACCTGTTTTTTCTAAGGTGGGGACTTAAACCTGAATACACACAGACTCATGAGGACTCGTGTAACGGTGGGGACCTAAATTGAGGACCCCACAGGTGAACAAGCTAATAAATCACACAGAATGAAGTTTTTGAAAATCTAAAAATGCAGAAAGTTTCCAGTAAGGGGTAGGTTTAGGTGTAGGGCAATAGAATAAAGGGTCTGTACAGTAGAAAAAGCATTATGGAGAGTCCCCACAAGGATAGCAAACCAGACGTGTGTGTGTGTGTGTGTGTGTGTGTGTGTGTGTGTGTGTGTGTGTGTGTGTGTGTGTGTGTGTGTGTGTGTTCGTTCTTGTAAGACCCACAGAGTGAGGACCAGATGTCCCCACAAGGATAGTAAAACCTAACATTTTTGACTTTGTGAGGACATTTGGCCGGTCCTCACAAGGCAAATAAATTATTAAAAATAAGGAATGAAGTTTATCTCAAAATGTAAAAATGCAAAAAGGTTTCTGTAAGGGGTAGGTTTAGGTGTAGGGTTGGTGTAGGACAATAGCACATACAGTAAGTACAGTATAAAAACCATTACGCCTATGAAAGTCCGCACAAGTATAGAAATACAAACGTGTGTGTGTGTGTGTGTGTGTGTGTGTGTGTGTGTGTGTGTGTGTGTGTGTGTGTGTGTGTGTGTGTGGTGTGTGTGTGTGTGAGTGTGTGTGTGAGTGTGTGAGAATGAACCCATCTCTCAGTAAAACACACCTCTAGAGGTATAACCGCCCATGACGTAGATCATGCCCTGACACTCACAGGCAGAGAACTCAGCGAGAGGATCAGGCAGAGACGCCACACACGTCCACCAGTCCTGCTCTGGACTATAACACTCCACCGTACTCAGACAGTGACCTCCAACCGCATACAGCTTCCCACTCACGGCCAGGAGCTTGAAGTTGGATCTGGACAGAAAAAGAGCGCTTACAGATCCCTCGCACTGGACAAACCACAATAAATGGACAGATCAAGAGTGAACTGTACCTCTTCTGGTTCAAAGGTGCCACATGGTTCCACTCATTCTTGCAGGGGTTGTAGCAATGGGCCACAGAGATCTCCTGACTTGTCATTCTGTATCCACCAACAATGAACAAGAAGTTGTCCAGCACAGCAGATCCGTATCCTCGGACATTGATCATGTCCTGAGGAAGATTGTTGGCTAGAGGTTTCCAGCGTTGTTCTAACTCATTATACCTCAACATAGACCAAGGCTCGTCCTGATTTGCCAGGTCCAGACAGGTGTCAGTGAAATCTCCTATTGCAACTAAAGTGGCCGTGCCTTTCATGCGCATATCTCGGATCTGATCCCGCAGAGGAGCTGGCAACATCCTGAACTCCGGCCTGCGCAGCATGGCATGATAATAGCAGCTCATGAATTTCAAACAAGCTTTTCTGAGATCATGCATCCCGTAGACTTCCGAGAGCTTGAAGAGCTCGACGCAGTTCTCCTGCTTGATTTCCGACAGCAGCAGCTTTAAAATGGAAGTGACCTGCAGGAAGGATGCGGTTTCGATCAGGTCCTCCAGAGTCTCGTTGGCCACCTGAACTTTGGAGGTGTTGATGAACTCCAGCACCAGCTCCAGCCCCGGCGCGCTCAATCCCCGCAGCTGCACCGAGTCCTCCGCGGACTCGCGCATCCCGGAGCTGTACAGCGCGCGGAAGTAATCGCTCTTCTCGATCAGTTTGCTTTTACTCACGTTGTACGTTTTGTCATCCATCACGATCTCAATGATCTGCTCGGGGGATGTCATGTCTGCCGTTCTGGGAACAGCGGTTGTTGTTGTTGTTCAGCTGCGATTAGAAGCGCTTTTACATCCTTCGATGCCAAAGCCTATATATGGAAATGTCCAGCGCATTCAGCTCATGTGCATGCATATGTTTCATAAACAAGCACGACATTTGCAAATAAGGTCTGCACTGCAGACGCAAACAAACGGATAGTCTACATACACTAAAGGAATAATGCTATATAATCTGTCTGTTTAAGATCTATTTAGTTTGGCAGGTTTAATACAGTCAGCTAATTTGCATTTGCGATCCATTTACACTTGTTTAAACGCAGCTCTTTTCAGAAATCGTTGTTGTAGTTTAAATAATATGGCAGTTTATTTTCGTTTATTAGATTCTGCACTTCGGGTTTTCAAATGTAAATCAGTTCCTGTTTTGGACTTGTGGTTTGTGTTGCGTCCTGCTCGCCCCAGTTTTGCGCAGTGGTGTGTGTTTTAATATATATGTAAATGTTAGATTAACGCGTTAGAAGAACATATTTTAGGTTGTTTCGTTATATGCATTACAGCCGTTTAATTTAACGGATAGTATTAAACGATAAAGTGATAATCGCTGGCGCTTATATTGCGAATAATGTGCGCATACTTGAGGCGTTTAATACGCTTTAACTGTGCCACCTTTGTATTTCCTCCGGAGAGAAACTTGATGTGGTTTCAGGTTTGTAATTTATTATCGCGTTTATAAATTCTATACTTTATATATTGTAGTTGGTCAAATGTATGTATAATTTTTAGCACTACAAAAAAATCAAAGTTTCTCCTTAAGGTGTATATTTCATAAATAGGCGGCCGAAATCGTTTACTCTCTTTTCTGACAGGGTTTATTTTGTCGACGCACACAGTTTAACGCCAATGCTCAGACACAAGAGACATTAATTTTAAGAATCTTGAAGAACATTTATATATTATTCGGTATGGGAGATAAGCCGTTACGAGTGTAAGTGTTGCTTTGGGGTTGAAAAGGGGCATATGAGAATGTTAGTTGGCTCGTTACCTATGGTAATCGTTGATTTACAGTCATAGTAAACAGAATAGATAGAAGTGTGCGTGTAAAAGACTCACGTGTTTTTGTGTCCACGCTGCTTTTATATTTCATTCCCTCTCAGACTCGCATGTGGTGACGTTGAAGGAAGAATAAATGCTTTGTTCAACCGGGTGAACGCCATTCAGAAAAAGAGCGGGCAATTTGATGTGAGTCTGCACGTGTATCTCTTATTTTAAAGCGACACGCATAAGAGAGAGGTGTGGGTTTAACTTGATTATGTTGTTTTTCAGTTGCTGCTGTGTGTTGGTGAATTTTTTGTAAATTCTCCTGAGGCTGAAGCAGAATGGGAAGCATACAAATCTGGTGCCAAAAAGGGTAAGGTTTCCTTTTAGGTTTAAATTGTTCTTTTTAGGAATTTCTTTCGGAGTATGCAACACAACTCCTTATTCAAGCTCTTGTTCTGTCCAGACTTGACTATTGCATTGCTGTCTTGGCAGGTCTTACAGCCATTTCCATCAAACCTTTACAATTAATGCAAAATGCTGCTGCAAGATTAATCTTTAATGAGCCGAAAATAATGCATATCACACCTCTGTTCATCAATTTGCACTGGCTACCAATACCTGCTCGCATAAAATTCAAGGCATTAATGTTTGCCTACAAAACCACCTCTGGCTCTGCACCCCTTTACCTAAATTCAGTACTTCAGACCTATGTGCGTGCTCTAGAAGCTTGCATTCTGCAAGTGAACAACACATTATTGTGCACTTGCATGTTGTTGCTCTTTTAATGGTTTTAATTGCTTCTATTGTCCTCATTAGAAGCAATCAAACGCTTTGGATCTTTATCCAAAGCGTTAGTAGCTTTGGATAAAGGCGTCTGCTAAATAACTAAATGTAATCACACCAAGCACTCTACTGAATTAATCAGTGTTCTTTCTAAACCCTCAGCACCTATTCACACATACATTCTCGGCGCAGCCAGCCAAGAGACTGTGAAGTATTTCCCAAACTCTGACGGCTGCGAGTTGGCAGAAAACATCACATATTTGGGTGAGATTAATCTGTCACCTCCCATCAGTAGTAGACACATGTATTTGCAATTTTATTTTAGCTTGTAGTGAATACAGGTCTGCTTTACCACTGTATGTGTATTGTGCGACTCTGAGTTGCTTTTTTCCTTATTATTATTATTATTATTTTTATTTTTTATTTTTTTTTCTTCACATTATTTCCTTTTCTTTGATTGTGGTTCTGGTAGATGTTCCTGTTTGTTGTGAGAATCAATTTTACGAAGATGGATCCATAACACAGCCCTGCATCTTGAAGAAAAACTTTAGCAGAGTTTCAAAAAAGGTTTAATATTACCCAATATGATAATGCTAAATTAAAAAAAATTCAATTTTGCACACTTTACTGTACTTATCAAAATAAAAAAAATTAGTCAAATGTCAAAAGTTACACTCAAAATGTATTATTTAACTCAATCTGTAAAGGAGTGAAAAAAAGATCAAATTCTCCACTGAGTGCATTCAACTTTACATTAATATAAGTTTATAAATGTACAAGCTTTTTTTTTTTTTTTTTCTCACAAAATCTGTAATTTTCTGTTGCTGTTTGGATGTAGTAAAACACCCACAGATGTAGCAGAAACATCTGGATGATATTGGCGTTTTCCTCTGTCTTTGGCCATAACTCTAACTATGAAATCAAGATTAGCCATAAAATAATGTCTTGAATCATTCAGAAATTTAAAAATCTTTATGGAAGTAGTTCTGGTGATTTAAGGAATAATACAAAACTTGCAAGTGGTTGTCAAAAGCAAAAATGATATGAAATGTATATCATATTTTGTGAGAACGTGTGACATGCGTCTCAGAGCGAAACAGGCACTATTTTTCCTGTCAGCATCTTATAATTAGTAGGAAACAAGTAATGAATTTAAGTCAGCAAATATGGTGCAGGGCGGTGTAATGCTTAAAAATGAAACTGTCAATTTGAGTGAAACAATATGCTTTTTTTGCACAGGTCGAAGAGGCATTTTTACAGGGGCATCGGGGCTTCAGATCGCCTACGTCAGTGGCAGAGAAGCTCAACAGGAGCCTGCTCCCTCACACTGCTTCACCTCTAAAGACATCACTGCCCTGGTGGCCCCGCTGCTGTCTAACTCCAAATTTCGAGGATTGGACATTCTCCTGACCTCGCAGTGGCCTCGAGGCGTATGGCAGTATGGAAACAGTCCCGTCAGTGCTTTGTTGTGCTCCTTTAATACATTTGGATCAGTTTTGCAGGTATTTCCTGAATGTGTGCTCAAGGGTCTTTTACTTTCTTGCCCTTCTGTAGGAAACTGATACAAAGTTTTGTGGGGTTTCGTCCATCGCAGATATCGCTGACAAGCTGAAGCCCCGCTACCATTTTGCGGGACTGGAAGCGGTACATTATGAGAGGCTGCCCTACAGGTGTGGCATTACAGCATTAGGATATGTTTTGCTTTTCAGATGTTAATCGTTTTACAAAATGTGTATGAATTTGCAGGAATCATGTGGTCCTTCAAGAGAATGCTCAGCATGTCAGTAGATTCATCGCTCTGGCAACTGTCAACAATCCTGCCAAAAAGAAGGTGTGTGTGTTTTTTTTTTTTTTTTTTCTTTTTTTTTTTTTTTTTTTCTTTTTTTTTTGGAGGGGGTAAGGTTTTACTAATTTTGTTGTTGTAATTTTGTGTTTTTGTCATTTTTATTAGTTTTGGTTGTACTAAATGTATCTTCTTTTTTTTTACTTTTTAATTTTAGAAGTTAATTTCTGTTAGTTACTAAATTTTATTTCAGCTCTATTTCAAATAATAGAAATGGATTTTAAAAGTTTAACAATAACAGCATTGCTTAAATTTAATATTTAAAGACTACAATTAATTAACAATAAGTATAATTTTTAGTTAAATGTCCATATTTCATACTGCATGTTATAATATTATGATGGCTGAATTCACTTGTAGCCTTCATTTTAGTTTTTAGTATTTAATTTTTAAATTTTATATTAAAAATTTTTTATATTAAATTTTATTTTTAATTCTATGAATTTGTGGTTTAACTGTAAAGTTGATCTTCTCTCATAGTATTTGTATGCGTTCAACATTGTCCCGATGAAAAACATGGACCCTGCAGAGTTAGTCAAGCAGCCTCAGGATGTCACAGAAAATCCCTACAGGAAACCTATGAAAGATGGGAAGAAAGAAAAACTGCCACCCTTTATGACAGGCGCAGAGGTTTGTGTGTACAGTTTTTACTTGCATATAGTTAATATGCATGTGTAGTTTGGGGTCAGTGAAAGAAATCTCTTACGTTTACCAAGGCTGTATTTATTTGATCAAAAATAGAGACATTTTGTGAAAAAAAAAAAAAAAAAAATTGAATTTAAAATAAACTGTTTTCTATTAGAATATATTTTAAAATTCCATGGCACTCCAGTCTTCAGTGTCACATTATCCTTCACAAATCATTCTAATATGCTGATTTGCTGCTTAAAAAATATAGCGCTGTTGCACTTCAGGTGTCCCGAGTTCGAGTCTCTGCTTGTGGACCTTTCCCGATCCCATCCCCCCTCTTTCTCTCCCACTTTGCTTCCTGTCTCATATACTGTCCTATCATAAGGCAAATATGCCAAAAAAAAAAGAACTGTGTGTATTTGAATGGAAATCTTTTGTAACATTATTATTGTCTATACTGTTACTTTTAAATAATTAAATGCATCCTTGCTTTCTTTAATAAAAAAGAAGGCTCTTGACCCCAAATTTTGGAAAGGTAGTGTACCTTATTTCAGTGAAAAGATCATTTGAACTTCTCTTTTTTTTGTTCAGGAGGAACCAGTATCCCAATTCTTTTTTGATCTGGGCCAGAATAAACCACAGCACCAGCAGCGTCACGGCAGGAAGAGACAAACAGACGGAGACAGACCTAATTATCCCAAACAGCCCCGGAAACCCCGTGAGTCCATTCACCTGCAGTCTTTCCACTCCTTCCACTGGTCTATTGGATCAAACTGGACTGTTTTTATTACCTTATGTAGAAATATTCAGCAGAACCTTGTTTTCTTCTCTCACTACAGCACAGCCCACTGGACCCTGTTGGTTCTGCCTTGCAAGTCCAGAAGTCGAGAAGCACTTGGTCATAAGCATCGGAACACATGTGAGTCCACAAAATCTGTATTCTGTAGCCCGATGTCACTTTAAAAACCTTTAAACATAAAAATATATCAACTGATAAGTTATCGGTCAAGTATTGACACATCATCTGTTGTTTTTCCATTATGCTTTAACATAATTATTCTATTTCCAGTGTTACATGGCTCTCGCTAAAGGTGGTCTCACTCCAGACCATGTTCTCCTGCTGCCCATTGGACATTACCAGTCCGTGGTGGATTTGGCATCGGAGGTGGTTGAAGAGATGGAGAAATACAAGAGTGCCATCAAGAAGTTATGTAAAAGCAGAGGCCAACGGTGCATCCTGTTTGAGAGGAACTACCGCAGCCAGCACCTTCAACTACAGGTCCATGCAAAATATCGTCTCATTCATAATGCGATTGTGGCGTCTGCCTGAATGGACTGACCTGTACAGATCCCAGGTCAGTCTTAGCAGCACCACATATATGAAAAAGAAAGTCTGGTAAACTGATAGCAGCGTGGAGAGTGTGAGAGACGCCCAGCCCTCCACCAATCACAGACTTCAACATCATTTCATCAGTTTAAGTCTGAGCAGATAGACAGTTTGTCTGCGCTGAAGAATAACCATTTCTGAGGGACATGCTCCCAGTGATGACCAAATACATGATTTCCCAAAGACCTCATTATGAGAAAGCAATGCATAAGGGGTTTAATGGAAACTTAATTTGTCGTCCTCAGGTAGTGCCGGTGCTCATGGAGAAGTGCAGTACAGAAGACATCAAGGAGGCGTTCATGACACAAGCTGAAGAGCAGCAGATGGAACTGATGGAGATTCCAGCTCATACAGACCTCAAACAGGTACATGCCGACTGTGTCCATCTCAGACTGAACACACAAAAAAGATTTTGAGACTTTGGTTTAGTTTGTTGTTTTTGTGGTCTAAGCTGTAAAAACACATTCAAGATTTACAAGGCACCTTGCAATCACATCTGAATGTAATCTAAAATAGAATTTAAAAATTAAATGCATTAGATGTTAGACTGGATTTCAAGCATTGATTTTTTTTTTTTTTTTTTTTTTTTTTTTTTCTTTTTTTTTTTTTCATATTTATCAGTTGGGCTTGTGCACTTTTAAGCGCTGTCAGAATACAGTCATTTTCACTCTTTCTGATATACTGATCTATGTAACATTATCTATGAAGTGAATGAGTAAGCAAGTCATGAGGAGACCAAGAGGATCCGTTTTGCACTGTGACTAACTGTAATATCCCCCATTACAGATTGCTCCTCCAGGAACGCCCTACTTTTATGTGGAGCTGGATACAGGCGAGAAGCTGTTTTATCGGATCAAGAAAAATTTCCCTTTGCAGTTTGGCAGGTAATTGTTACACATACAGTTCATCACCATGAGTTGTATAATTATTTTAATGTTTATGTAAAAAGCTGCTTTGCATAAGCGCCTTTACATTCTGTATATGTGTTTGGCCTCAGGGAAGTGTTAGCGAGCGAGGCGCTGTTGAACATCCCCATGCGTGCCGACTGGAGAGAGTGTAAATGTACAAAAGAGGAGGAAGAGGATCAGGCCAAACAAATGCGTTCTAACTTTCAGCCCTTCGACTTCGCACTCGATGACTGAGCAACGTTTCAGATACATCTGACTTTATCCCTTCGTGTTAATGAACTCAGTGTGTCAACTGCTTATTTTATCATTTTATGCTTTTTAAATTTTGCACCATATACATTTTTCTCTTCCTTTCATTTGCAAGCAGTTAGGAAATGGCTGTTGTCACAGTGGTCTTTCAAAAGATAACTTTTTTGGTGATGTATCTCATCTGTTATATACAATTAAGTGTGGAATTTTGTTGTGACTCACAATTAAAGTCATTTTTTTCAGATTTGTAAAATCTGCGTTTCTCTTTTGTAGTAACAGTGTGGTGTACATCTTCTGATTGTTTTGATGTCCTTTTGAGACTTTACTGATGTTTGTACTTGTGCTCAAGTACACAAACAACCATGTCATCTCATAGCCTACAAAAGACACTTATGACACAAAATAGTTATGGAAATTAGCAATTAATTATGGGTTGTTGAATGTCTAATTATATAATAATACTATAAATATTATTTACTCTAAATATTAAAGCAATATGTATTACTTTACTCTAAAAGAAAGCACAAAAAAACCAAATGTCATTATTTGCTTACAAAAAATAAATTAAAATACAATTTTAAAAACTCAAGCTATGACCATTACAAGGTAGTGCCTTATTACGGCATCGTTTTAGTAAATAATTATAAATAGTATGAATAATGTGCAACCTAACTACTCACGTGTTATTTATAAATGTCACTCAAATGAATTATAAACTGACATTTTTCAGCGTTTGCTCGAATATTAAGTAGAATTTTCGTTGTTTTGTGAACAGACCTTTAATATGAAAACGTGGAAGTAAAGACTTTTATTGGTTTTTTATTTAATTCACATCACAAACTAATATGTAAAACACACTGTTTAAATACTTAAATGGAATAAAATGATCTGTACTTAAAATACACAAAATGTATTTTACATTTAAAATAAACGACTATTCCGAGGGGTCGGGGACTTTTGTTATGTTCAGAACGCGGAAGTGCTGCAGGAGGCACTGGAGTCACGTGAGGAGTTATTTTCACAACGATGCATTTGTTGCACAGTGCTGACCATTTTAGCACATTTAAAGCGTAGAAATCTGTGTCTGTGACAGTGAAAACGCGAAGGAGTTGTTGACATGGATGAGGACGGACTGCCCATCGTGGGATCAGGAGTAGATCTTACAAAGGTACGTTTAACATTGCAACATCAGCTGCTGCTCACATGACCGTCTGACATAGATAGTACTGACCATTACACTTTCTTTCTTAAGGTTCCAGCCATTCAACAGCGAAGAATCGTAGCTTTCCTCAACCAGTTCATCGTCCACACCGTCAGGTTCCTCAACCGGTTTTCCACAGTATGTGAGGAGGTATGTTCACATGTCTTTATCTTAACTTATATATTTCTTGAAAGTGTCAATGACCTGGAGATTTTTTTCTTCTTTTTTCCAGAAACTAGCAACAGTATCATTACGAATCCAACAGATTGAGACCACACTAAGCATTTTGGAAGCAAAGGTAAATCAAGGCAAGGGTTTTCAGACTAGGGACCGCAGTGTGCTTGGGGATCAGTGGGAGAAAAAGTGTAAAAAATAATTTACAACAACAAAAGAATTGTAATTTAATTAATAAAAATGAATGAGTATGTAATATTAAAAAAAAAAAAAAAAAAAAATGAAATGCAGCACTAGCTGTAGTATAATAATTATAAAAATGTAATAAAATCCACTATTTTAGGCTTATCCTGGTTGATTTCTTGAAAATATGTTGTATAAATTTGCAGTTAGCTTCTATTCCTGGTTTGGAAGATGTCACAGTGGATGGAGTGAGATCATCTACAGAGACAAACGGTCCTGCTGCGGCTGGCAGTCATGCCACGGGCCCCTCTTTGGGTCCCCCTGTTGAGGTAACAGTTATTCTGAGATGTCATTGTCATAATTCATTTATCCCACTGCATTTTGAAGTATTTCTAACCATAATGGCAAATTTTTGGTATTAATACACAGTCTTTGTCCATTCAGGCATCTCAGCAAGCACAAGTGGCCCCTCAGGAGCCGAAAGCAGAGGCCCCAGCGGAAAATGTGATGACTGTAGCCAAGGACCCACGATATGCCAGATATCTGAAAATGGTGCAAGTGGTATGTGTGTTTTTCGAAATGTAAAAAGAAAATGTACTGACAAGTTACTCACCCTCAGGCCATCCAAGGTGATGAGCTTGTTTCTTTGTAGGAAAGAGATTTGGAGAAATTTAGCATTATATCACATGCTCAACATCGGATCCTCTGCAGTGAATGGGTACCGTCAGAACAAGAGGCCAAACAGTTAATAAAAACATCACAATAATAATCCACAAGTAACTCCAGTTCATCAGTTAATTTCTTGTGAAGTAAAAAAAAAAAAAAGCATATTTGTAATAAACGCATGCATCACTATTAAGGTGTTTTAACTGTAATCCATCGCTACTGGGTAGAATACTAGTCCATAATTTATAATAATGCTACTTCCATTACTTAAAAAGTACTTGTGGATTACTGTGACATTTCTATCAGTTGTCTGGACTCTCATTCTGACGGCACCCATTCACTGCAGAGCTTCCATTGGCAAGCAAGTCACATAATGCTAAATTTCTCTAAATATGTTTTGATGAAGAAATAAAGCCATCTTCATCTTGGATGTCAATTTTCAGCAAATTTCCATTTTTGGGTGAACATCTTCCTTTAAAATTAAATCATAACCTGAGTTTCATCATTAACAAACTCACATATAGTCATGATCAACGTGGAAAGTTTATGTATATGCCAATATTTTGCTCTTTTGCACAGGGTGTTCCAGTCATGGCCATTAAAAATAAGATGGTAATGGAGGGTTTGGACCCCGCTTTGCTAGAGTAAGTGTAAACAACAGTAAAAATATTATGCACTGTTTATGCATGTGTATAGTCAATATATGTGTGACAATGAAGTGTTTATATTGTAGCTAATAGATTTATTGCATTTCCCTTTAGTACCCCTGATGCACCTGTTCCAGATGGAGTTAAAAAAGGATTGGAAGACCAAGATGATGACAGCTCAGGCAGCGAATCATCTTTCAGCGACTAATCAGCTTCGCCCCTCACGGCTAATGAGCGTTTTGTTGGACTTGTTGAGCCTTGCTCATCTCAAAGGAGAGTAAATGCACTTGAATGTCCTTACAGAGGACAGACACTTAGTGATGGCACTAAGTTTGTTTTAGATCTCAGAGACGGCATACTTGACATCTATAGTGGTGGTTTCTGAGGGCACTTGCTCACTACGTGAGATCGCTAATGATTGTGATGATAATTGGTCCATTTAAGTGCTACTTTCATGTGAATTATTAATCTCTCATCTCTTGCCTGATATGTACATGTTAATTGCCTAGTATGTACATCTAATAACAATAAAAAGATGCCAGTGAGTGTTTTTATAAAGTAAAGCCTTGTAAATCTATTTAGTGCTGTCAAATGAATAATTGTGATTAATCACATCCAAAATAAAAGTTTTTGTTTGCGTAATATATGTGTGGACTGTGCATATTTATGTATATATAAATGTACACACATGCATGTATATATTTAAGAAAAAGGTTACATGTATATGTATTAAATACATTTATATATGATATAAATATACAGGTAAATATTTTCAAAATATATGCTGTATGTGTGTGTATTTATATATATATACATAATAAATATACACATACATATATTATGTAAACAAATACTTTTATTTTAGATGCAATTAATCACGATTAATTGTTTGACAGCACTAAAATCTATTCATAAATTGAATGTAGCTGAGTAATTTTTGTTTTAATTTTTGTAAATTTAACTTTAGTTGCAACAATATCAAACTGACTTTGAATCACAGTAATATCGATAACAAAAAACGACCGTGTGTTAGATTTGTTGAGTTTCTAATAATACTTATTGTGTTGCACAGTCATTACAGATTTGCTTATATTGCCTTTTCCAAATGTAACTTGTTATTAAAAGTTGTTATATCTGAATTCAGTGAAATGAAGTTACTTTAAAACCTACACTACCATTCAAAGTTTGGGATTGCTAAGGTTTTTATTTTATTTTTGAAAGAAGTCTCGTGCTCATCAAGGCTGCATTTATTTGGTCAAAAATACAGTAAAACCAGTAATATTGTGAAATATTATTACAATTTTAAATGAGTGTTTTCTATTTGAATGTTTTTCAAAATGTAATTTATTCTTGTGATGCAAAGCTGAATTTACTCCAGCCTTCAGTGTCACATGATCCTTCAGAAACCAGTGTTGAATACAGTTGTGCTGCTCATCTTGTGTGTGTGTGTGTGTGTGTGCGATACAAGGATTATAAAGTTTAAAAGAACAGCATTTGTTTGTAACTGGCCCGACCTCTGAATGGTGGTGTATGCTGCTATTCCTATCATAACAAATATTAAAGCAATCCCTTTTCTTTAGTCATGCACATCATTATCATCATCATGTGTTTTTATTTCACAATTACAAAGTCAGACACACATTGTGCAAGCATGGACTTTTTTCACGTTCCACTTCATAAAGTGCCAAATTAAAACACACCTGTTGCTCACTTTCAGCTGCACTGAATTTTTGGAATGATTATGGAGTAAAACAACAAGGCAAAAAGTTCAGAGTATAACCAAAGCAAAGATTGATTGACAGTAATGCGAATAAGAATTTGCTCAACTATTCTGTCTTGGCTGATCATAAATGCTTTCTAAAATAAGAATTACTATGAAGCAGCTTTATAAATTGTTTGGCATCAAGTGGTTATATTACATTTCAAGTACATGTTTATGCCCTTTTTCTACAACAAAATACAAGCTACAAAAATATATGCTGCCAATGATTACACAGTACTTTAGCAGATCTTTCAACATGAAAAAAGGTAGTAATTTGTATAAAAATACAATTCTATTAAAAATGCACGGAAACAGTGAAGCATGCTGTAACGGTATGATTTTATGGTCATGAATACTCTATTAAATTAACAGTCAGTTTCAGAGTGAATTGCTGTAAAAAGAAATAAAAGAAAAGTTAATATGATCTTGAAGGCACTAAAAAGATTCTGAATTAATATAACACTGATTTGGAACAATGTGAAAAAAGCTGGGGGTCAGTATTTTTTTTATGTTTTTGAAAGAAGTCTATTTTGCTTACCAGGGCTGTGTTTATGTGATACAGTAAAATTGAAAATATTCTAAAATAGAATTTATTCCTGTGATGGCAAAGCTGAATTTTCAGCAGCCATTACTCCAGTCTTCAATGTAGCATGTTTCAGTATTTCTTGATAAATAGAAAGTTCAGTATTTATTTGAAACAGTTTTATTTTTACATTATAAATGTATTTACTGTCACTTTTGATTACTTTAATGCATCTATGCGGAAAAAATTAATGACCCCAAACTTTTGAAAAATAGTGTAAGTCTAATTTTATACACTCACCTGGAACTCTCTGATGTACGTTAAAAAGAAGAAGACAAAACTGAAAGTAGTGATCCATTCACACGCAACACTCGCTATATGAAGTGTGTAGTCCTTCAGAAGCAGGTAAACAAGACAAGCAACTTCAACATTCAGCAATAAATTTTTGCTACAATTTAAGTACTGGAATGTGGTTAGTGACATGAACTGTACCTTATCATTGGTGTCCCAGTGAAGTTTGCTTGTTCCTACAAGAATTGCACAAATAATAGCTGGAAGGAGGCGTTAAAGACAATCTGTTTGATCTGAAATATAAACAGTGCATGTCTTTACATGGAAAGCAAGCACGCTGTGATCACAATACTGGATTCGGATGCCCGGCCATGTAAAAAGATGCAAAACTACATTCAGAATGTCAACCAAGAGCACATATTGCACCGCTGAGAAAGGATACTGGGTATTACAGCTAGAGCAGCCAATCCAGCGAAGAACACGCGGAAATGGCAAATGGACTTAGAACATCCATAAGGATGACCCCGGTATGATATCACGCTCTGGATGACAGTGTATATTACCCCAGATAAGAAAAATAGTAAAGCACCGAAATCATGGACTGCCATCACCGTCGTCTCCTAGAACACAACAACATACATGAGCGCCATTAAAGAGAGAGTTAGCATTTACTCCCCTCATTTCCTTCCAAACCTATATGACTTTCGTTCTTCTGTGAAACACGAGGAGATATTTTGTTTTCATCTGTTTAATGAAAGTCAGTGGGGTCCAAAGCAGTTTAGGATCTCAACGACTTTCATTATATGGATAAAAACACACTAGGACATTTGTTCGAATGTTGTTTGGAATGACAAAGATAAGTAAACTGAGTAAAAACGTTGAACTAGATATACCTGAAATGTAGCCACCAAACACATGCCGACACAAGAGACGACGCCAAAACCAAAAGAAATCTTGTTCAGACGAGGGGACACGGCGCCGGTTCTCTCATGGATCCTCTCCACAAATTTATATTCAGCATACATAGTAGCAAAGGCTGGAAAACAGTTGATTTTACTGATTAAAACTACAGTGGAAATCGCAGTGCAATACAGTAAAGTATATTCGCTCTTGCATTTAAACAGAATACAATTACTTTATGCAGGATAATGCACTGAAAATATAGGTTAGAATTAAGTAGAGTAGAGTTGTCATGATGGTTGTTGCACTGATAACCTTTGATTTGGCATTAAGTTTCATTTCTGCAGTTGTTTGAGGTTTTAGTTGTGGTGCTGTATTATAACACACTGAACTCCAGCTGTGTCACGGATGGGAAAAAATATGTTTTCGTTTTCAGCAGAAAGAGAAGTGAGACCCGAATGAGTGCTATTCCATTGTTACTAAAGAAAAGTACACTCGAGACATTCCCACTGCTTTCCTCTCACATGTCAAAACCAAGCCGTTTGTGGCTGACTACAAATTGTGCAATTTCCCATAGGTTGTGACACAAAGATAGCATAAGGAGTTTCCTGAAACTGCTGGTGGGGAATTTGAACTTTCTGAAATATGAGCTGGAAATCCAAAATCAAATTAAACTGAAATCAATTGACTGATTATTAGTCATACCTGCAAAGGCAGTGATTGTCGACATGAATCCAAACACACAGCTCTCGGGTGGAGTGGCCCCTGTATCACTTTTCAGAGACATTCACAGAAATCATTTTAAAAAGAACATTCGTATTTGTGAAGCAATTCAGAAACATTTAATGATAAACTTGGAATATTTTATATTTAAAACACACACAAGTTCCACAGTTTACTGAATGACAAAAGTGAAGCCTCACCATTACAATACATTAATATGACTTTGACTTAAAAATTACAGTATTTAATGTACACACATTATATTATATTATATTCTTTAAAGAGTTTGACCTTTTTCTGCACTGAATCCTGATTTTGAACACGAGCCAACATTCAACTTCGAGTAGAAAACGAAACTAAACGAACTGCCTGCAAAAACTTTTTTTTCTCTTCAGATTCTTAAATCTAGCAACTGTGTATAAATACCCGCTTAAACATAGACTTGTTACTATATTATAACTTTATAAGCTATTTATGGTTTATGTTATTTTAAGAGTTGTGAATTCGTAGGCTATAGTCCAGATGTGTAGCCAAACTAAAATGCTCAAGATAAAAAGATGAGTGACATACCTAATATAAGGAAGGACAACATCAACATCTCGTCGAAATAATGCGATGATGTAAGATATAATGAAGGTGCTCGATGACCAGATAACCAGAAAAGAAGGTAAAAAGCACATTCCTTGCATGAACCAAAACATCTCTCCTGAGGGCTGGGTGTAATCGGTGCATCACCATTCACGGAGACAAAAGCAAAGTGGACAGCCGAGGTCAGACAAAGACACACGGATACTTCACTGAACACATACTGTATGAACTATGAACATTAACTCGACGTTTATAACTGTATCTATAGTGTCACGTGTTCACTGGGAATCTTTCTCTTCCTCATTGTTTTACACATAGATTACCACCAGCACATGTGAACAACGCACAGAGCAGTTCTTTCTTTCTTTTTTCTTCCTGTCTTTTTTTCTTTCACTACATAATTACATTTTAGATACATCTCTCTGTTCACTTTACTTTTTTTTTTACATGCATGAAAAAAAAAAACACTTTGCCATTGCCAAAGTATTGCATTGTATTTGTCAGCTATTTGCAGATGAATTTTGAAAGCAGGCATTACAATATTTTTGACCAAGATGTCTTTAAATTGCTACTGAACACAGAAAAAGTAAAAAAGAGAGCATTGAATTATTATTATGCTTAATTTCTGTTCACAACACCACTCACACAATTTTAAAAAGTTTTATAAATTTATATTTTTTTATATTTCTTAAATAATATTTGACAGTTTGTATAAAATGCTAAATGGATTGTTAAATAAGCATTCTCTCTGATGGTGTATGTATGTGTGTATACAGGTGCATCTCAATAAATTAGAATGTCGTGGAAAAGTTCATTTATTTCAGTAATTCAACTCAAATTATGAAACTTGTGTATTAAATAAAGTAGTTTAAGTCTTTGGTTCTTTTAATTGTGATGATTTTGGCTCACATTTAACAAAAACCCACCAATTCACTATCTCAACAAATTAGAATACTTCATAAGACCAATAAAAAATTTTTTTAGTGAATTGTTGGCCTTCTGGAAAGTATGTTCATTTACTGTATATGTACTCAATACTTGGTAGAGGCTCCTTTTGCTTTAATTACTGCCTCAATTCGGCATGGCATGGAGGTGATCAGTTTGTGGCACTGCTGAGATGGTATGGAAGCCCAGGTTTCTTTGACAGTGGCCTTCAGCTCATCTGCATTTTTTGGTCTCTTTTTTGGTCTCTTTCTTTCTTTGGTTTCTCATTTTCCTCTTGACAATAGGGTCAAGAGGGTTGTTCAGGTCTGGTGAGTTTGCTGCCCAGTCAAGCACACCAACACCATGGTCATTTAACCAACTTCTGGTGCTTTTGGCAGTGTAGGCAGGTGCCAAATCCTGCTGGAAAATTAAATCAGCATCTTTAAAAAGCTGGTCAGCAGAAGGAAGCATGAAGTGCTCCAAAATGTCTTGGTAAACAGGTGCAGTGACTTTGGTTTTCAAAAAACACAATGGACCAACACCAGCAGATGACATTGCACCCCAAATCATCACAGACTGTGGAAACTTAACACTGGACTTCAAGCAACTTGGGCTATGAGCTTCTCCACCCTTCCTCCAGACTCTAGGACCTTGGTTTCCAAATGAAATACAAAACTTGCTCTCATCTGAAAAGAGGACTTTGGACCACTGGGCAACGGTCCAGTTCTTCTTCTCCTTAGCCCAGGTAAGACGCCTCTGACGTTGTCTGTGGTTCAGGAATGGCTTAACAAGAGGAATACGACAACTGTAGCCAAATTCCTTTTGATGCCTTGACCCCAGCCTCAGTCCATTCCTTGTGAAGTTCACCCAAATTCTTGAATCGATTTTGCTTGACAATCCTCAAAAGGCTGTGGTTCTCTCGGTTGGTTGTGCATCTTTTTCTTCCACACTTTTTCCTTCCACTCAACTTTCTGTTAACATGCTTGGATACAGCACTCTGTGAACAGCCAGCTTCTTTGGCAATGAATGTTTGTGGCTTACCCTCCTTGTGAAGGGTGTCAATGATTGTCTTCTGAACAACTGTCAGATCAGCAGTCTTCCCCATGATTGTGTAGCCTAGTGAACCAAACTGAGAGACCATGTTGAAGGCTTAGGAAACCTTTGCAGGCGGTTTGAGTTGATTAGCTGATTGGCATGCCACCATATTCTAATTTGTTGAGATAGTGAATTGGTGGGTTTTTGTTAAATGTTTAAACTTTTCCACGACATTCTAATTTATTGAGATGCACCTGTAAATATATATATATATATATATATGTGTGTGTGTGTGTGCGTGTATATATATTTATATATATTACATATTGACTAGGAGGACAAGCACTCATGGTTCGATAAAGTTCTATCAATTTAACAAGAGTCACTAAAACTATTTTACGTAGCCTAAAATAAAGATATTTAAAATCGAAATATTCATTTAAATTCATTTAATACGTTCTAAATAATTAAAATGTAATTATTAATTAAATTTGATGTAAGTTTTATAATATTTTATATAATTATTTATAATGTTTTTTAAATGTAGACCTATTATTTTAATTCATAACGTGATCGTCCTCCTAATCAATAGAGGGCGGCAGCGAGTCCGTCATGTACATAGATTCACACGAACTAAGCGTCGTCTCATCACCTGATCACTACCAATGAGGAACCACAGCGTTTGATTGTTGAGCATGCGATCATGTGACGGTATGTTTTAGTGTAATGAAGCTATTTTTAATTTCATCGAAGCAAACATGTGTCCTCATTAAGTGTTTATGGAGGAGGAGATGTTGATGGCCGGGGAGAGTCATGTTGATCATTAATTCGGTGCTTAAACTGCTGCAGCGGCAGACATACACCTGTCTGTCTCATCGCTATGGACTGTACCTGTGCTTCGGAGGACTGGTCCTCATGATAGTGTCTGCTTTTCAGTTTGGGGAGGTATGTACTCTAACTAGGGTAACATTCAGAAGTATACTGTCTTCATGAGATTCGCATTCAGGCCATGATTGTGTAAATCACTGATTACTGATCAAAGCTGATTGTGCAATCTGACTGACCTGTTACATAGTGGTTGCAAATCAAACTTAGACACTTTTAGTAAGGGTTTGGTGTTGTGTATTAACTGGCTGGTTTGGTTTACAGGTTGTGGTAGAGTGGAGTCGAGATCAGTACCATGTTTTGTTTGATTCCTACAGAGATAATGTTGCAGGAAAGTCCTTTCAAACGAGGTGAGCAATGGATCAATGAAACCAGCTTCATTCATGCACAATATTAAAGCCCTGTGTTAACTGATCACTCTTTAAGAGGCACCGTTATCTGAGAATGACTCAAATTCAGCTGATATGTTAGTCTGTCATTACTGTGGTTTTTATATTTTTTTAAATGCATGATTCACATACCTACCTTGGTTCATATGCTTTTTTATAATTCCAGGCTTTGCCTACCGATGCCCATTGATGTGGTTTACACCTGGGTGAACGGCACAGACATGGACCTGCTGAAGGATCTTCGTGCTGTGAGACAGCAGCTGGAAGAAGAACAGAAGGCCTTGAGGTACCCCATCCATAACTAGTTACTAGTAATTTAGTTACTGTAATAATATTATTACTGTATACAATAATAATAATATTACTTTTTGCAGTAACTAGTAGTGTAACTAATTACTAATAAGATTTCAGTAATAATATTAGTTACTTTCCATAAAACAGCTTAGTTACTTTTGATGCCTCAACCCAGCTGATTTAAAATCTAACAATCAAATAATTCCTAGATTTGTTTTCATAATTTTCACGACTCGCACATGCATGTGATGTCCCCAGTGCAGCAGGCAAGCTTGGAACATGGAAAAGCTTACATTCAGCAGATATAAATATTGCATTATATTGATTTTGTCAGGGAAAAAACATCTGTTGTGTAAATTGTGGCTTTACTTTATTCTGGCATTACATCCCTCTGATCAGCATGTGGTACATTATATTATGTAATTAAAAGTATTGTTGGAAAATTAAATAGTTTCTTACAAACTCATGTGATTTGATAAAATACATAATGAAATTTAATCACATATGGGTAACGGAAAAATGACTACACATGACAATTAATGAGATGAATACAACACTTCTACTTGAATTCCACTATCAATCACTACTGAGTTATTGTGTTTGTAATAACTTCTGACTGTGATCCAATGTGGACTTTGGTCAAATGATGAGACAGAAATATGTTATTAGTAACATTCTAGAAGTATTTTATCTGGAAGATACACAGTTACAACTTCTGTGGGGCGTGAAGAAAAAGCAATGTAACTAGTAGTGTAACTAATTACTGTTGCCAGAAAGTAATAAGTAAAGTAACAATTACTGTTGAAAGGTGTAACTAGTAATGAGTAAAATTTTACATTCTTTGAGTAACTAGCCCAACACTGTAAAACACACACACACACACACACACACACACACACGTTTGTATTTCTATACTTGTGAGGACTTTCATAGACTTCTATTGTTTTTATACTGACCTAACAATATTTTCTATTGCCCTACACTAAACCTACCCCTTACAGAAACCTTTTTGCATTTTTACATTTTGAGATAAACTTCATTCAGTATTTTTAATAATTTATTTCCCTTGTGAGGACCGGCCAAATGTCCTCACAAAGTCAAAAATGTTAGGTTTTACTATCCTTGTGGGGACATCTGGTCCTCACTCTGTGGGTCTTACAAGAACACACACACACACACACTGTTAGTGTAGTATTTATTTATCCTCATCGGAGGAGAGATCGGGATTGAGGATAAATTGATGGTACTTGTTTAACTGCTTGAAAGGAAAACAAATCATAAAGTGTCCTTGTTTACTTTAAAACAGCATTATTACTATTCATACTACATATTGATTTATTTTGGCATTTTATTTTTATTTTATTAAAAAAAAATGTATTTTGAATTACACATTGTTCACAATATTCTGCATGGTGGGAATATGATGGAATCTATTTAACCATTTGATTAATGGGTTAATAAATCATAAAGGAAATAAAAACCTTTTTGTACTTTAGAAAATGATTACTACTACTGCTACTATTAATTTATTTCATTATTTATATATATATAGGAAATAAAAATCATAATTTTTGCTTTATAACAGAATTATTGGTATTACTACTACTATTATTATACATTTAATTATTTTATTTTTTTCAAAACATTATTTTTTGAATTACACATAGTTTTGAACATTCTGCATGGCAATGGATTATTAAATAATAAAGGAAAAAATATATAATGTTTCTTTTTACTTTAGATCGGGATTATTATTATTATTATTATTATCATCATCATTATTATTATTTCTACTACTACTACCACCATTACTACTAATCATAGTACTGTATTCATTTATTTTATTATTTTACTTTGTTCAAAACAATGTATTTTGAATGACATGCTTTTCCACATTCTACATCTATTAATTTAATTGTTTGCTAAATTGATTATTAAATCATAAAGAAAACAATCCTAATTTTTTGTTTTATTTATTTATTTTTTCTTCTTCTTGAACCGGATTACTACTATCACAAATTTATTTGATTAAATATTGTGTTTTGTTATTTTATTCAAAACAACATGCTTTTAATTGCTCACCTGTCTATTGCAAAAAAAGATAGTAAATATAGAATTTTGAGTAAGGGACAAAGGTTTAACATCTCGTGGCTTTTAAAGATTTGTCCACTGTATCCACATGCATCCAAAGCTAATCAAATAAAAATGCAGGTATAATATTTGTTTCTATTCAGAGTCTGTTGCGTCCTGTATTTTAGTATGTTTAGTATGGTGGGACACACCCATGTTTATTTGGCAACAGTACTGTTAATGTCAGAAGAGGAAATTTGCTCAATGATTTTTAAAAGTGTTTTATGTGCTGTTTTTTAGGGAACGTCTTGGAAAAAATGCATCTGAAATAACTGAAGCTCCTAAGGGAAGGTGAGTGTTTTAAATAAGTAGAAATAAGCTAAAGTTAATTTCATTCTCATCCTATTCATGTGTCTGCAGGACATGAAGCAAACTAAATATTGTGCAGTTTATACATTTCCTGTTTCGTAGCAACTGAGGCCTTTGTCACAGCCGCAGTTGTTTTTTTATGCCACCAGAGCTTTCCTGTGTCAAAAGCAACCGCTGCACTACAGAATAATAGTGTGAATGGCTGTATCTCTCATAAAGATTAGCTCTAGATCAGAGCTTTAATTCAGTCTGTTTGCTCTGTGATAGGCCAGAATGTCTGTTGTCCCACTGCATCATGGGTCCTGTGCTGGTGCTGGATCCATCCCTTCCTGCCAACATCACATTGAAGGAGCTGCCAACACTGTCAGCAGCATTCTCCACTGCAAAACAACTCCTACAGATGGCCAAACCTCTCCACCCCTCCTCAAGCGTGTCTGTTCTTCTCTTCCATTCTCACAGTGAAGGTACAATTATGACTACCGTACAGAGTAGACTCACATGCTGTCTCGCACTAAACGGAAGTTGTGAATAAAAATTTAACTTTATATAATATAAATTTATAATTGGTAAATATATTATTCGTATAGGCAATCTCTTAAGAATTACATACATTCAACATTTATATACTTCAACATTTATTGTCCATTAACAGGGACAAAACTGATTCAGTGTTAGTCTAACATTGGTTTTATGTCCCGTTACAGCTGAAAAAGCCCATACAGATGCTTTGAAGGATGCATTGACACACTCCATCAGCAGAGGTTATCTGGTGAGAAAAATAACTGCTGTACTAACACTTCTTATTGACCGATAATTCTGCTTTCCATGTCACTCTGAGCATTAGAAGTTCCAGCTTGCTTCTTGTAACAGAACAACACTGACTTTTTAAATTCCAGCTTCACCAAAATGTGCATATATGACAGACATATATCACAGAAACTTTTTTTTTTTTAAATTAAATAAATAGGTTGAAGTACTAAAATTACTTAAACTGAAATAAAAATTAAATTTAATTAAAGCTAAGAAGAAAAAAAAACGCTTAACAAAATATTAAAATTAAGACTGAAAATATACAAATAAAAGCTAATTCAAAATATTAATATATGCTACAAAAGTATATAAATAATACTAAAAGTACACTGATATTGATAATCAAATAATTGCAAAACAGATGTGAAAACAATTTTTGTTTCTTGTCACCTTCTAAAAAATGGGAACATGAGCAGGAATATCCCACACCCAAATGTAAAACAGTACAAAACCAAAAACTCGTGCTGCTTTTACGAATCAAAATCATTCACAAAAAAAGGGAACTTTTTTTTTTGTTATTGCGATGTCTGCTGTATGATGTCTACGGTAATGCTTTAACCAACATGAGGAACCTTTTTTTTTTTTTTTACAATTTCCTTTTGATGAATGTTTTATTAGCATTACTGAGCCTGTTCCTGGCAACCCACATCACTGTACATTTTGTAGGTGACCCTTATTTGACGCTCACATGCTATTATAATGGATTACATCATATTTGTGTGAAACGCAAAGTTTTTTGTTTTAAAACAAATCCTTGTGAAACTCATGGAGTCTAAACGTGTGTTTCTGTGATAGACGACTGATAAAGAGGCTCCAGGGCTGGTCCGCATGCAAACTCTGGCCTACTTGAGCGGGTTCCCAGCGTCACTGAAGGAAACTGAGCAGCTCAGGGTCAAACTACCAGCTGTGGTGACCAGTAAAATCAAACAGGTAAAATCTCTCAAATAAGTCAATTGGTGGAATGCGGTGTTTGATATGACCACAAGGTGGCACACAAGATCCATTAGAAAGACACTGCTGTCTGCGTATTTCCAGTTTGAGTCTAGCAGAGAACTTTCTTAGGCCTTAATCCATCAAAAACCCCAATGAAGTTACTATATTTGTCTTATTGAACTATTACTTGCTGTCGAGCTGCATAACCGTTCGCCATCCATTGATCTATAAAATAATAATCAGTGTTTTGTGTGTTGTGGATCTCAGTGTTTATCTCATTGGTTAGGGCAATGTTTGGGCTCCGTCCTGCTGTTTGCGGTCATGTGATAAGAGCTCAGGGTATTACAGTGACACTTGAGCGGCCTGACGGGGGGGTTAACAGTACAACAACTGTTTGAAATGGCCTGGCGCCAGCCTGCGCTTGGTAAAGGCATCAGGGTTTAGATGACCTTCTGTCTCTATCTCTCCTCTATTTCCCCACAGAGCTCTGTATATCTCAGAATACTTTATTTGTTTGCTTGTTTAATTTCTTTGCTTTGTACTTGCTTGCTTTTGTTTGATCTTTCTCTTGTTTATTTTTGCTTTAGTTTGTTTCTTTTCTTTTTGCTTTAATTTGTTTCTTTCATTCTTACCTTCTTGATAGCTTTTGTTTGTCTTTGCTTGTTTTTGTTCTTCCTTGATTTTGTTTGTATGTGCTGTTGTTTGTTCTTGTGTTCATTCTTGGTTAGGTTACTTTCATTTATTCTTGATTGCATATGGTTGTTGCTTTTTTCTTTGGTTTGATTTTGCTTGATTTCAATCACTTTTGTTTGCTTTCATTTGTTCTTGCTTTTGATCAGCTTTGCTTGTTTTAGTTTCTTTTTTTTTCTTCTTAAGTTTGTTTTTGCTTTTGTTTGTTCCATTTGTTTTTTCTTGATTTTTGTGTTGTGTTCTTAGCTTATATTGTTTTTGCTGGATTTCATTCTTGCTTTCATTCATGCTGCTTGCTTTTGTTCTAGTAATTTGTTTGCTTTTTCACTTGTATAGTCTCTGTAACTCTTATCGTAAACTTTTTTTTTTTTTGTCCTATTCCCTCCATCTAACAGAAATTTCCACAGCTCCACAACTTTCCTTACATGTCTTGTTCTGCTCATTATTGTATTCCAATCGGAACGAGGGGGAGTCTTCTGTAGGGTTTTTTCCTTTTAGTATTATATATCTACAATCCAAATGTGGGTCACACAAGGTAATATAGCAAAGGATGAAGCTGAGGAACAGATAAAGAAAGAGAGAGAGCGAGCGAGAAGTTGAGTGTTGAGAGATGGCTAGTATTTATAGTGTGTGTTAGCTTGTTTGCAATGTTGATGAAAGCTCTCCCTTGACCTCTGTCCAATGCACACACTGTTACACAAGAAATACTGCCAGTGAAGTATGTGTGAGGAATCTACTTAGTTATAGTTTGGGGACAAATTTGTCACCAGAAGTAAGCTAAATCTAGCAAATTGTCCCCTTGGGGATGTCCTCAATAGGAAAATCTATTCATAAATAATGTCTTAGTTGTAAACACGCAGACATTTTTGTTTTAGGGTTTTGGTTCAGAATAGTTTGTTGTAATAAAATATGAACTAATTAAGCTTTAACCATTGATTTAGCCTGTTGTCTATATTGTACATAAAATATTGTACATTTTTCTTAATGTGACGATGGCAGTGTCACTAAACTTCTGAAGAAGGCCTTTTCAGTCAGTGATGACATTCCTGGAAACACTAAATGCTATTGATAGATAACTATTTTGACTCTGCAGTCTTTTGGCATTAACTGGAGGAATGGGAACGATAACAATGAAGACCCTCTGCTTGTAAACAGCATTGTGACAAGTGCTAAAACTTGTTTTGAGGGAAACCTGATGGTACAAGCAAACTCATCATCGCAGGAGTCACATGGCTGTGGTGTGTCTCTAGAACCTTCTGATAGAGGAAGTTAGAAATGATGGGAAGATTAGCGTCATCCAAAAGAGTAAACATAGTTCTGTGTGATTTACTACTTTAGGTTTGGCAGTGGCTTGGGAATGATTTGAAAAGGGCATAAATTGTCGGGCTGTGATAAGCAGCAACTAATAAAAAAATAAAAAAGCAAATAAGTAAGCATTTGTATATGTATATATCTCAGTTGCAGCTGTACTCGGAGGCCAGTATTGCGCTTCTCCATCTAAACACAGCGCAGGATTTTACTGACCTCACCCAGCAGGCCAAGAAGAACCTGACGTTGGAAGGAAAAGAGCTCACAGTCAGTCCAGCATACCTGTTCTGGGACCTTAGCGCCATCTCACAGGTACACATTTAACAGCAGTTTCACACACGAGTGGAAACTAAGCCAAAGTGATCGCTTAACTAAAAAAATATGAATAAATAACTTCATAATAAACGGTCTTCCTCTTTTTTTTTTTAGTCTAAACAGGATGAGGATGTTTCTGCCAGTCGATTTGAAGACAATGAGGAGCTGCGTTATTCACTACGTTCTATCGAAAAATATGCACCATGGGTGCGGCACATCTTTATCGTAACCAACGGTCAGATACCGTCTTGGCTAAACCTAGATAACCCACGTGTTTCAGTGGTTACTCACCAGGTGAGCTTTGCAAACCCTTGGATGACCAGTAAAGACAGCTTATGTTTCTAAACGATCTCCAAAAGGGACATCCTTGTTTATTAGTGCGTGCTATAATGCATTCTATTACTAATATTGGGTGTATTTATGTAAAACCTACAGTAATTGATAAAGTCTTGCTGTCGTTTGTGTTTGCCTCTCAGGACATTTTTCACAACCAAACCCACCTGCCTACATTCAGTTCTCCTGCCATAGAGACCCACATTCACCGAATCCCAGGACTCTCTCAAAAGTTCATCTACCTCAATGATGATGTTATGTTCGGCAAGGATGTGTGGCCTGATGACTTCTACAGCCACTCTAAAGGTCAAAAGGTCAGAAAGACTGCCTATCTTTATCTGTAAGAGAGACTGTTTAGAACCGCATGTCTAACAGTTTATGCACATCAGAAGTACAGTTTACATTTTAAAGGGAAATTTTGCATGCTTATAAAAGATCTATGGATACACACACACACACACTACCGGTCAAAACATTGGTGTTCTTTTTAAAGACATTAATACTGTTATTCAAAAGAAATGCATTGAATTGATCAAAAGTGGCAGTAAAGACGCTTTACATTGTTGAAGATTTCTATTTCAAATATATGTTCTTTTGAACTTTTTAATCATAAAATGGTAAAAATCCTGAAACAAATGAGCTTGTTAGAATGATTTCTGAAGGATCATGTGATTCTAAAGAGTGGACTAATTCAGCTTTGCATCACAGGAATAAATTATATTTTAAAATATTATTAAAATGGAGACCACTTTTGGTTTTGGTTAGTCACCTCAGATGTTTTCTCTGTTCACAGGTGTATCTCACCTGGCCTGTACCAAACTGTGCTGAGGGCTGCCCAGGCTCCTGGATCAAAGATGGCTACTGTGACAAGGCCTGCAACAACTCTGCATGCGATTGGGATGGAGGAGACTGTCAAGGTACTTTGACACCGTCATTTCACTCCAGAATTAAAATTGTCAATATTCATTCACCCTCACATTTACCTTCATGAACCAATTGCATGTTTCTGATCCCTTCTTTATATCGGTTTCATAATTTCTTGATTTTTCCTTGCAGGTACAGCAGGCAGCAGTCGTTTTGGAGGAGTGGGCGGTGCTGTGATTGGAGGTGGGCAGCCTTGGCAGTTCGGAGGTGGTCTCGGAGGATTGGGAGGCGTGTCCTTCTGTAACCAAGGCTGCGCTAACTCTTGGTTGGCTGATAAATTCTGTGACCAGGCGTGCAACGTTCTTGCATGTGGGTTCGATGTTGGTGACTGCGGACAAGGTGAGTTTTGACCAGTTGTTCTCAACAGTTTTGACCTGAAGTCCCTTCTCTCTCTCTCTCTTTCTCTCTCTCTCTCTCTCTTATATATATATATATATATATATATATATATATATATATATATATATATATATATATATATATATATAATTTTTTTTTTTTTTTTTTTTTTTCTAAAGACTGGACTGGACTATACAGGGCCTAAAACTAACTTTTTGCCACACCTGCCAATGGCCAGTGACGTGATAAAATTTACTGGCCAATTTAAGATTTTTTTTACCGGCCATGAAACTCTTTTTGCAAAAACAGGCAGTCATTACTACTACAATGACTAAACATATTTACAATGTTTTTAATTTGTCCTTTACTTTACTTACAACAAACAGATTTATTGATTTATCTTTTCTTTTTTTTTTTTTTTGTCCCTAAAAAAACATTGAGATTCTTAACATTAGTGCTGATTAAAAAAATAATCACACATTTTTCTGTAAGTAGTCATGATTAATCGCATATTTACACATTGAATCTCCAATATAATGTAACAACATAAATATACTATATTTTAAATATGTTTTTAATGGAGACTTTTTACTAATTAGCCTATTATTAATGAAGTACTGATACCAATACTGCTACTGGTGTCTCTATTAAATGCATTTTCCCTCAATTTTCCCTATTAATTAGAGCCATTCAACATTACAGTATAATTAAAAGCCATTATTTTTTAACATTTAATAAGCTCTGAAATATTCAGTGATTTTAAAACAGCCTTCACTTAAACTATAAATTGAATATGCGTAAAATATACAGATTAATCTTTAATAATCAGTGACTAGAGCAGTCGAGTGATTTCTCTTTTTCTTTTGTTCTTTGATTTACATCACTGACAGACTTTAGTAGCGCTGTCTATTTAAAACCTGATGCACTACGCGGATCTGACACAAATCCTATTTTCTCCAAACTCTTTACCGTCATTTAAGACTTTATTACTCATTTAAGACTACGTTTACGAGGTAACTCAGCAAAACCGCATATTTTGATATAATTGTGTGTTTTCGTCCTTTGAAGCGCTACTGGTGCTGTCTCAAAGCGGCTCGGTGTATGTTCAGCCGAACGCGCAACCTTTCAAACTAGGGCTGTTCGATTCCAAAATTTTTCGATTCCTCTGTTGTTTTCGATTCTGGTTTTTTTTTTTTTTTAGATTGAAGGAACCTAATCTCGCCATGCTGCAGGATATAAAAGGTCGTAGAAAGTATCCTTCTCATAATATGAAGCTTTATTTGTACATTTCTATAGCTCTGATTGATTTTTAAATTGTAATTTTGTCTGCTTTGCCCGTGAAAGTAGTCATAGCTCACTGCTCAGCATGTCCCTGTTTATTGCATGAATTGAACAAGACATGAAGTGTCTTAAATAAATGTGCACAGTTCAGCTGAATATCGAAGTCACATCGTCGATATTAATGGTGCTTCTCAAACAGAAGGCTGCATCCTCAAATTCAGATGATCTCAGTACCGACTCCGTTTTCTTTTAGTTTATTTTCGTGAATTTAAGTGTGTGCAGCCTTCCGTTTGAGAGGCACCCATAGATGAGCTTTGTTGAACTGAAAAAGGCTCTGAATAAGGAGTTGATTCCTCTTGATGGCCTCCAATGCCTCGGAATCGATTATTTTTGGAATCGATTCCCAGCCCTATTTCAAACTTCACTGCACCGTTTAGGCAGCGAAACCCCAGGTATGTGTCGCCATATTCTCGGGTTATGAAGAATAAAGTTAATCTTCCGAATTGAAGCAGCAATATCTTCTGAGGTAAAAGTTATTAGAACCGTGTCCATGGACAAGCTGGCCATCAAAAGTTTTACACTGTTACATATACTTGCCAACGTTGATTTTTACTCGCAAGAAGACTCCCCACTTTAGATGACATGAAATTGCTGTCAAACATATTTAATGTGCTGTTTTATGTTCCCACCAATGTCAAAATCAAAGCCAAACCCCTGATCAGAACAAATTAAACAGCATCTGTGTTTTTATTCAAGGTTGGACATATGAACCTAACCATATCTTTTTCATTAAAATGAATAGCAGTGGACGGGTTCACTGTGTATTTTTGAACTGTTCTGGGTATGTGGCAGACTTCTTTTGTGAGCCTTTAATGCTGAACTCATATTGACTGCGTTTACATGGACATCAATACTCTGATTTTAATACGTTTAAGACAACACCCTGATTAAGACTGTACCATGTAAACAGATTTTTTGATGACCTTAATCCGGCTAAAGTCATAATCGAAGTAAACACAAATCGAATTAAGACGTGGAGTATTGCTATTTTAGTAACATTATCGAGGTGCAGTACAAACATGTATACACCTTAATCAAACTATTACCGTGGTATAGGACTTTTCGCAAATAAAAGAGCTTCAACACCACCGTCATCTGTATGCACGTACAAATAATTAACTGCACTTGAAGCTTTCATGAAATTAAAAATGAAACACCCAAAACTATATATGGCATCATAACGAAGACGAACTATATGTTTGTACATGAAATTCTGGAGGGGACGTCGGATGGCGTCACGTGGGGACGTAATGACGCGTGCCATTAATCAAGCTATGTACTATAACATGTACAACAGGAACATATTCTAAAAGCAACTCATGTAAACACCTTAATCATAATATTGTCTTATTCAGAATAAGGTAAATAATTAGATTACTGATGTCCATGTAAACGTAGTCATTGTTTCCTGGCCCCCTGGTTGAGAACCACTTGAGTATTTCTTATTAAGTATGTCTTATTCTTATTATTTCTTAAGTCTAGTAGTAATTGATTGAACTAATTTTCTGTTTGTTTGTGCATTTATAAGATAATTTCAACCATTTGCACCGCGTTGTACTCCGGAGGAACAAGACGCTTTACAGCCTGCCTCAGGGAGAGCTTCGACCGTATTTTAGCTTCTCAGGCCTGGCTAACCGTGTGTCCGAGGCCCAGGTCTCTGATAACCCAGCACTCCGTCACACTTCTGTCGCCAACAAATGGAAAACCATCCACCTGCTGCTGCTGCCCGGACACAATGCCACTCAGATCCACTACAACATCACCTTTCAGGGTGCCAACAGTCACGACTTCACCATGACTTTCTCCGTAGCAGTGGATACCCGAGAGCTGCCCAAATCAAACGTGTCTGAAGTGGTGCAGGAGAAAGACGAGGAGCCCAAACTGACCGTGGTAACCCCAGAACCAGTGATCATGTTTGAAAATGTTCCCAAAGAAAAACAAGGCCCAAGGGTCAAAGAGAATGCCCACGGCGGTGTAGAAATTGTACAGGTGCCTGCGTTAAATGAATCTCTTTTGCCTGAGGAAGTGAAGCTTGAGTTACAGAAGCTGAATGAGAAGCTAATATTAGGTGACATTACTATTAAAGGCTTTAATTTGACCAAAGCAGTGCTGCTGGGCCCGTACAAAGACAAAGCTAAGCTTCTACTAAACAATAAAGACCAGGACATACAAGCAAAACACTTGAATGAAGACCAGAAGCCTCCGGTAATCAGTCAACATCAGGATGAAAGAGCAGTGAGGGTGAAACGAGCAAATGAAGATGAGGAAAGAAGCAAAAAGTCTAAATTGGAACCAGATGTTGCGCCGTCTCTTGTCCCAGTCCAGATTGATGGTATTACACCGAAGGCTCAATCAAGATTGTCCGGCATAGAGAAGCCCTTCGCATCTAAGCTTCACAGCACCCTGATAGGGAACATGTCTAAGGAGAGAGATTCAGAAAATGAAGCCCACCTCCGCGGGCGGCCAGTGGGTCGTAAACTCCAGTATTACATCTCCAGCTTGGACCGGGGTTTCCTTCCATGGGAGAAGAGGAAGTTCTTTCAGGATCTGCTGGAGGTGAGACATGGTCCTACTTTTTTATTTTATTTTTTTTAACTGAAGGCCTCCCAAACATACACACACACGCAGTTTTTGAGTTAAAAAACAAAATTTACACCTTTTAATGTAATATTTTTTTAACTAAAACATTAATGCTCTTTAATTTAAAAATGAAATAACTGTAATTTATTGCAAAAAGTTAATATTTATGTTTATAAAGTTAATAGTTCTATTAAATATAAATGTTAATGATAGATAGATAGATAGATAGATAGATAGATAGATAGATAGATAGATATTATTTTTTGATATATAAATAGATAAGACATAAATATAACTATAATATACTTAATTATTATCTTCCTGCAGTGCCATTGGATGTTTTCTGTGGCCCCCTTGTGGGTCCTGGCCTCCTGGTTGAGAACCACTGTTCTAGAGTAAACAAAAAGACAATTGGTTCTAGTAACTGAAAGGCAGGACTTCTCGCTGCCACATCGAGTATTGCAATCTCTCCCGTTCATTGATCTTTGTGTCTTTTGCATCACAGGAAGAGGAGCGTCTTCAGAGTGAACTGCAGTATGCAGCTGATGGGACGGCCACTGGACGCAGGTTGCAAGACACTTTTGCTGATTCACTCCGCTATGTCAACAGACTCTTGAATGCTCAGTTCGGTTTCACATCCCGCAAAGTGCCCGCCCACATGCCTCACATGATTGACAGACTCATCATGCAGGAGCTACAGGACACGTAAGAGTCCCAACACGTACACACAGACTTGTGTATCAATTTAATGTTAGTCTATAGATACAAAATTTTGGCCACCGAAATTCAGATGTCTTCAAAAGTTCCATAAGTATGAAAGTAAATGAATATATTTTTATGTCTTGATATCTTGCTCCTTTAGCTTCCCTCAGGAGTTTGATAAAACCTCGTCCCACCGTGTGCGCCATTCTGAAGACATGCAGTTTGCCTTTTCTTATTTCTACTTCTTGATGAGCGCAGTGCAGCAGCTCAATATATCAGAAGTGTTTGACGAAATTGACACAGACCACTCTGGCGTGCTGTCTGATCGTGAGATTCGCACGTTGGCCACACGTATCCATGAACTCCCTTTAAGCCTTCAGGTACACACCGCTCTTCTGCCACAGCATGGAGAAAATGACCTGATTTTTACATTAGAAATTTTTATTTTTTATTTTACATTAATTTAAAATGTAGTATTTTAATATAGTCTAATTATTTTTTAAATGTACATTTAATTTTAAATGTTGTTTATTTTATTTAAATATAGTTTAATTTACTTTAATGTAACTTAATTTTAAATTAAATTAGCCTGCATTTCAAATTAAAGTTTGAATAGTTTATATATATATATATATATATATATATATATATATATATATATATATATATATATATATATATATATATATATATATATATATATATATATATATATATATATATATATATATATATAATTATTATTATTTTTTTTTAAATAGTCTTTTTATTTCAAATGTAGTTGTTTAATAAGTAGTCTAATTTGTTTGAATTTAAAACGTAGTTTAGTTTAATTTGAAATGGTCAAATATATTTCAATTTAATGTAGTCTAATTTGTCTCTAAATTTGTCTAATTTATTTCCTTTTAAAATATTATGTAAATAAAGTAAATTATGATTTAATACATTTATATTATTAAATTTCTATGAAATAATTTGAAAAAAATTTTTTTATCAATTAACAATAAAGCAGGACAGTTAATATGAACTTCAGGAAGTGAACACAAGGCATGTATAGCCCTTTTTCTGTCACCACATGATTGTCTGTCTTACCCACGTGTTGAGGAAAGGCATATCTCTTTATTTGACTCTAAACAGGATTTGACCAGTCTGGAGCAGATGCTTATAAACTGCTCAAAGACTCTTCCGTCCAACCTCACACAACTCCATACTGTCAGCCCCACCCAGGAGGCCTATTACGACCCCAGCATGGTGAGAGGAACTCCTATACAAGTCAAATATTAGACTATAAAGTCTCACAAAACATTTAAGTGATCAACACCTTGTTCATGCATAGCTTTAGCCTGTACGCTATAAAATTGTCATGGTTGGCAGAAGTCTTGTATTATCAGCTCTTCTGTCTATGCATTTGTTGGTACTGTTAATAAAATCCCTGTTTTGATGTTCCTACAGCCGCCTGTCACAAAAGGTTTAGTAATCCACTGCAAACCCATCACGGAGAGGATCCACAAAGCCTTCAAGGACCAGAATAAATACAAGTAGGATTTTCATTGCCACTTCAGCTGGAGCTCTTCAGCATCTCTTATGAGACCGGGTTAGTTATGCAGGCTCTTGTTCTTTTCAGATTTGAAATTATGGGCGAGGAAGAGATTGCCTTTAAGATGATAAGGACCAATGTCTCCCATGTGGTGGGGCAGCTCGATGACATCAGGAAGAACCCTAGGTTCGTTCAGGGGCTTTTGTTCATGTTTTTTACGCACGTTGGGAAGCCTAATCTAACTTTAACCCCCCCTTTTTGACCTGCAGGAAGTTTATCTGCCTGAATGACAATATTGACCACAGCCATAAGGACGCCAGCACAGTCAAAGCTGTACTGAGGGACTTCTATGAGTCAATGTTCCCATTGCCCTCTCAGTTTGAGCTGCCCAGGGAATACAGAAACCGTTTCCTCCACATGACAGAGCTGCAGGAGTGGTAAGAATTTAGTCACAAACAATCATACAGTGCAGGTTTGTGTGATTGTTTGACAGAAAGACAGAAACTTAACTAAGCATTTAACAAAGACAAGTCAAACAGGTCTGTGTACATGCCTCACGCTTCATTCTGACCTATGAACAGAACAGGTAGGAGTAGTTTAGTGAAACCCTCTACAGAAAGAGCTTCAATAGTTAAATATGAAACTGTAATGGACCCAATCAACATGAAAAATAAAGAACAAAAGTGTTGGAATAAAGGCATAGCAGCCATTAAACATAAACAAAGAAGTTTATTATGCTTGATGGTAGTGTAAAGAAAAAAAAAATCTGTTCACATAAAACACTGACTGTAGCCAAAGAATCATCATCAAACCACCCTCATGTTGTTCCAAACCTGCATGACTTCCAGTGTTGTTATTGTTAACAGAAACTATTAAAAACATGTTCATTAATTGAAATAAAACTGAAATAAAATAAAACTTTGGAAATGCAATTTTGGCAGCTAACAAATAAAAGTTGAACTACTAAAATTTCCAAAACTGAAATAAAAATAAATAGAAATATTAATTAAAAAAAAAAATATATATATATATATATATATATATATCACAAAAACGTTAATTGAAAACCGAAAATAATAAATAATACTACAATAGTATATAAATAATATTAAAAGTGTATAAATAATACTAAAATACTGTTTTTGAAGAATGTAATTGCACAGTGAGTGGGTATTAGAACTTCCAAGCCTCAAAAATATAGCAATTAAATTGATTTAAATGTTCAAAATTGCACAAACTACACAAAATGCAAAAACACCATAAAAGTAGTCCATACTGTATTATTTATGCACTAGAATTCAGATGTCATGTAATAGCTTTGTGTAAAGAACAAACAAAATTTCCTTTTTAAGTCTCACTTATTGCATGAAAAAAAGCAGCCGGCACATTGGTCAAAATATCTCCTTTTGTGTTTCATGGAAGAAGCCCATATGGGTTTGGAACAACATGAGGGCGAGTAAATTGAATCACCGATTGATTCATCCATCATTTTGAGTAAACTTTAAGCTTTCAAATGGTAGTGTGATAAGATTTATAACGCGTCTCCACAACTTTTCAGATCATTAGTCCCTGAATATAATGGTTTATTGGTGTGGAGATATATTTGGTTTTGTTGTAATGAGTTTCACAAGTCTGTTTACATTTAGCTGTGTGAAGTTGTGTGTGATTTATAGCCTGTTTCTGTTGCTTTGCTCCTGTGAATACTGGTAAACGTTCCTTCCCGTCATCGCTGTGTGAAGTTGGGTGATAGCTGTCAACACAGTCTGGAATTCTGGGAATGGGGAGGTGGTTGAAGAAGGGTTTATGTATCTGTCGCTCCTTTGGAGGGTTACAGGCTGGAAATTATGACTAGTGCATTCGCCATTCATGCTCAACCATCCAGAGCGGCTCTCTGTTACACCCAGATGCCCCCTAAAGCCCCATCAGAGGCGTGTGACCTGAGGGGCAGGGTGTTATTTTTGGTCACTGCCAGGCTTGAGCAGCCCCATAGGCTGATTTTAAAAGCTCTGTGTCTGCAGATTGGCCGGTGACAAAAGGGTAACGGACCGTGTTCCTCACAGATGATGATGTCACCTTGTCACCCTCTCACCTCCGACAGCCTGCTGCGTGACATCAGGACTTGAATCACTGTGAACTGTCAATCACAGTCTTGATAAATATACTGTTTTGAATCTGGCAAGAGTTAAGACAGCATCACCATTCCTGCCCTTGTATGCTGACAGCAGTGAATGAGCTCACCGTTACTATGTGGGCATATTTTTAATGATCTATTATATTATTGATAATCTAATATATTTGTTTATTTTTACAAAATTGCTTAGAAATATTTAATAACTTGTCCACCAAGCCAAAGTCATATAATGTATGAGTGTAGAGTTGCATGTCAAGATCTATAAACGTATTTAAGTACCAGATAATTTGATAAGAAATCAGACCATTTGATAAATTTTAGAATAGAGATTTTAGAATTTAAATAAAATAGATTTACCTTGGAAAAATATTATTAGACATTTAATATATTATTATTATCATTACTATTATTATATGAAAATTATATGTATTTTTTTTTTAAATAATGAACAGTGATTGAGGTTTGTACACTGTATTAAAGGTGCTACTTTTTTATTTAATAGGTTTTTTTTTCTCATTACAGTTCAGATTTTCTGAAATGTATGTTTTGACTTTGAAAAATATATCTAAAATGTCGTCTTATTTAATATTCAGCAGTGTTGCATAAAATTGATCATAAAATGCAAAAGATTTCTGTTTGAAACTAATTTAAAGCAACAATATTTTTACAAAAAAAAAAAAAGATTGATAATAATTAGAAATGTCTTAAAATGTTTCTCACAATATTACTGATTCTTTTTACTGTAATTTGTAACAAATAAATGCAGCCTCAGTGGGCATAAAAGACGTAAAAATAAAACCTTTGCCCCCAAACTTTTGCACAGTGGTGTTTATTTTAATATACATTATATTATATATTTGACACTGTGTACATACCTTTGTATTTCTAAAGGGCTTTTCACAGCAAAGAGTTCTATAACTGGAGATCTATTCAAAACTTTTGTTCACTCTGCAGCAGCAGGAAAACAAACTGACAACCATTCTAAAATTGTTGTGTACTCTGTTGAAATACATATTTTAGCTACAGTGTTATCAGTATATAATGATGCTTGTTGGATCCAGATTGTGCAGTTATAACATCTGCCATGTAACAGGCTAACCAGTCTTGACCTTCTGTTTCACAGGCGAATATACAGGGACAAGCTGAAGTTCTGGACCCACTGTGTGCTGGTGACGTTAGTCGTCTTCACTGTCATGTCGTTCTTTGCAGAGCAGGTCAGTTCGGTTCGGCTTACATGTCCATTGTTCACTAGCTCTTGTTCTTCATTTCACTTTGTCACACACACACACACACACACACAAACACAACAAAGTCCAATGGAGTCTGGCTAGTCTCATTACCTTTAGCAATTAATATATCAAATTTTACCCAGCAACCCTCTATGCTCTTTTAAGGAAATGGTAAAGGCAAAAATATCATCCTGATGATTGATCAACCAGGCAGCTTGCAGCAAATAGTCACACTATTAATTGCGAGGTCAGGTTTCTGTCTTTTGGAGAGGTTAATGGTCACGGTGACCTTTTAAAAGACCAGCGTGTCTTCATGTCCTTAGTGACAGAACTAATCTGAACACTCACCAGAAGTACAAATATGGAGATGATACGTTATCAGTGGGTGCTTCCTCTGCAGCCGTACATGCATGTAGAGGCATGTCATGTTTGGCTGCATCCTCATCTCTGACAGACTAGCACATTAACAGGCTTAATTGCAACCTTCAGAACAGATTTACTCCTCATTAACTCGTGTAGCCACATCTTGTTTTTCACATCTTGATGGAATTCCTGCTTATATGCAGCACTCATTTTTCTCATTATACTTTTTTCAGTGTGTTATTATTTGTTAGGGGTTCTGATGTGCCACTTAAAATGCAATGAAACCGATCATTAATATATTAATTAAAAATATTTTTGTTATATATTATAAATGGTTTATATTCATGATATATTATATATTTATAATCACTAATCAATCTGATTGAATTGAAAAAAATAAATAGACATATTCAAAACTATCTAATGTTTAAAAACATCATTTTTTTTAACATTTTACACATTGACTTTCCATCATTTTTAAATTGGGTTAAGAAAAATAAAAGTTTAAAGTTCACCAGCCACTTCAACTTTTTAATCCAATTTATAAATGAATTATTCAATTATTTATTAATATGCTGTTGCATTGTTGCATTTAACTATCATTTTAAACATTATTTAAATGGATATACATATGTCTATTTATATGTCAGTTAGAATTTTCATTCACAACTTTTTTTAGCTACATTTTAGCTGATTACATTAAAATACATGTTTAATTGTTTAAACAATTAAACATTTGTAAATGTGAATATATTTTTGAAAAACATTTATAAAACATCAGTTCACTGATACATGTTTCATTGTCAAACTTTTCTGAATCAATTATCAAAAGAAAAAAAAAATGTAGTGAATTTATAAAGATGAATTTTCAGTTGCTCTCTGAATCTAAACCTAATACTGTTTTATTCTATAATTAGTCTTTATGGTATAGTCTTTCTTCTTCCTTCCCTGTTTTGATATGTTGATCTTGTTTCTGTACTGTATGTGTGTCACGTGTCTGTCACAAGTTACCCCACAGCATTCATAACAGGTTTGGTTGACACTCCTTCCTCTTCCTTTTCTTTCTGTCCCTCAGCTGATCATGTTGAAACGGCGGCTTTTCCCCAGACGCAGGGTCAGCAAGGATGCAAACCCCGAGCGGGTGTGAGGTTATTCCTCTTTCAGAGGTTGTGTTGTGTGAATATGAAGTACCACAGCTGTACTTCTGTTAATGCAGTCAGATAAAATTGCCCATTTGGAGGTGACTGGATGAAGTTGACGAAGAAACTTCAAAGTGCAGGCCTCCTCCACAAAGGGGCATTAGTGAGACATACTGCGGCCCTCGAGGCAAGCGACTTTCTCTCAGCCTGCGATCACACTCCAGGTTGCGTACTGAATGTGAACTGAACTCAATGGCCCAGATTGAGTGTGTTGCCATATTACCTTACAGGTTTGAATTGTATTAATTTTAATTTTAATTTATAAGGGAATGTCAAGGGAAAGGGTTGTTGTTCTTCTTTCTCTTGCCCTATTTGTCCCGTCTTTCCTTGCAGTGCCTTTCTTTTCCACGTGAATGAAAGCAGTGGATTCTGATGCACGGCTGGAACTCTTGGCCTTGCGTTTGGCTTTTTGCATTTGTCTTAATCTGTCTTTCACTCTTGCTTATTCCAATCCAAAGTGGCACAAAATCTCCTGGAGCATACTTAAAACCAAATAGCAATCCTGCTACTTGGAAATTTGGGCAAGGATCGTCAAAAATGAGCCATTTTCTTCTCTTTCTCTTTTTAACTGCATGTCATTTTTGCTTGAAGTCCTTCACGTGATTGTCTCTTAGTGGGACATTAAAAACTGACTTTGTCTGAAATTCAGATGCCACTGCCTGTGGCCCTGGTGTGTATTAATTAACTCCTCACCTTCACTTGTCTTTTAAAGGGAATCGTTTTTGGCTTGCTCCAACATTACAACTACTGACCCCAAACATTTGCATAATGCTGTTCTGGGATGAATTTCCCTGTTTACTTTTATTTATTATGTCAGAAAAGACATAATTGTAATGTACAAGCATATCTTTGTTTTATTTTGGAAATGTATGTTGTTAAAATACACTTATTTTAGGTCTTTAAATTACATTGACAATTTACCACTTTTGTGTCGATTGTAAATTCAACCAGGTGCCTAATTTGATAATGAAATAAGAACATAATCTATCTGAATGCGGAAGTGTAATGAAACAGCCAAATATGTTAATTAAAAATCTTTCGTGACTGCATTGATATGCCTTGTTGTTTTGAAATGTCATTAACTGGGTTAATATTTATTGTTCAAGCAAATGTAGCTGTTCCTGTTGAGTCACATTCTTTGCTGTTACGTGTCATTGATTCTTGCTTCCAGAAGAAGGAAATGTAGTCAATAGAGTATGAAGACCCCAGAACATGTAATAAATGGACTTTAGACGGTGCTCTATTCAAATCACACAAAATTTGTTTTTATTAGCCCTTTGGGAGGAGATGATTCTATAAGCAGGCAGAGAGTGCATCATAAAACAGGCACAGAAGATCAACACCCCCCAAAATCCCTCAAAACAGAGCTAAAGAAAATGTCCAATAACTCTGTTTTTTCTCAGTTCAAGCTTTAGAAAGTGAAACATACAACCAGGAAGTCTGAGCAAACTGGGATTGGGTGACTAGGGAGGGGGTGGAGAGATGAGTCTGTTTTTAGCACACAGCCACAATCCTTGACAATTAAGTTCTTTCAATTATTATTTTTTGTTTTAAACAGGCTTGACTTAATTTCACACTAAATTGAGTCAAATTATTAAAATAAATACACTGTAATCACTGGACAATCACAAAAGGTTTACGTAAAGCTACAATGGCTGTTTGGGCAGTTTTCTTTTCTGGAGCTTATTTTCTTCTATAAAGTGTCACATGATCTACAAATAGCTGCTTTTTTTTTTTTTTTAGCAACGTTAAAAATTCTGAACGGTATAAAAGGTTCTGTGGTGTAAACTATTTTTGGCAGTTTGGCGACTATATTAGGCCGAGAAATATGTTTGTAATACTTGCTTTTGTTTGTATGTATCAAGATTAGACATAGAAATGGGCCTAAATGAAATAATAGATATTACGATGTAGAAAATGGACTTGGTTTTTAAAAAAACAGCAACTGATGCCCGAACTGCAGTTGTAGCTTCCCTTTCTGTTAAAAACTGACAAACATGATCAACCCCAAAAAAACAAAGTACATATCTACTGTGATAAATACTGTTGTGAAACAAACATGTTCCCTCCATTATTTTTTGATTCTTTTGCTCATCGCTATCTTTGACCAAATTGAGGAAATGATTCTATACAAACTTTTTTGGCCGATTCAAATTCAACGTTTGTTTTTTGTTTTGTTTTTTTTCCACCAATTTTCCTTCTTTATCCATTGAAAAAAAAAAAAAGTATCTCTAATGTGTTCCTGCACAAAATGAACCATTTCAAGGCAAGGGCCACCCTCTGGCCCCCAAGGCCACATTTTGTACATTGTCTAAACTCTTTCTTTTCATCCAGTGATATATTCTAGTGTACAGTAGTGTGGTTAGAAAACAATATGAGCTGGTCTGGTCAAACCTGGCAAAACGTTCAGTTCTGTTAGTCTGTGATGGTCACACTGTCAAGGCCGTTGCGGTTTTGGTTGGTGGGGCTCTCCTGCTCTAGTTTGAGAAGTGGGACAATGTCTTCATCCTTAGATCCCGCTTCCTCCTCCCGCCGGGCAAATTGTCAGTCTCTATGTGCGTGGCCCTGTGGGGTGATACTAAAAACCCGGATTCGCAGGTGGGATGCGATTTGCAGGCATAGGCCTGTGCAGTAACGCAGCAGATCCACTAGGGACAGCACCTAAACATCAGGTTGGAGAAGAGACAGGCCTGTTTAGTTTTGACTCAAGAAAAATTTAGCTGTATGGTGCATTTGAAAGCACAGTGGTTTGACCCACTAATGGTTGTGGCTCACCATGGCGATCCAAAGCACGATGTATTCATCGATGTAGCTGTTGAAATACTGATTCAGAAAGAGGAGACCAGGACCAATAAAGGCTGTGTCAGGAAGATGAAGCTCACTCTTGGTCATGTGGGCCACCTGTAGAAGAAGGCATACCTGATGCATTTTGGATAACTGTTTATGTAAATGATGAAGCTCATGATTACAAGGGCCAAATAACAATTTTAACTTCACATATAGGCATTAGCAGCACTCACCACCAGCTTATTCGAGATCTTGGCGATCACCATGCCAAATGTAAGGACGTAAAGGCAAGGATGGTGCTCGAAAACCTCACTGGAGGACTTTTTAAAGATGATGAAGGCCAGAGAGAGGACGAGGCCGACGTGTAGACCAGGAGACAATACACTGGTGTCCTGAGGAAGACATGTGCACTGTTACTCTATCACCCTAAAGAGACCACTTTTTTTAACGTTGCCTTACATTAAATCTGGTATCTGAGCTATCATAAGCAGAAGTGTGCCATAAACGTGACTGCAATAGCAACAAAAACAACTACTTTGAAGATTTCACTGCTGGAAAGCACTTACTGCAACGGTTGAGCCGTTTTTGCCAACACCACCGTTCAGGATGACGTAGAAGTAGTTATAGGTTGAATACAGAAAGCCACCAATAATGCCAAGAATTGGAAAGGTTTGCAAATTCACACCAAGGACAGGGACCTGTGTGAAAGAATGAGAAATCAGTGTCTTTAATATGAGAATAGCTGTTATTTTGTGTCTCATGTGAGCAGGGGTGCTGGGAAGAGGCGGGGCTGAAGCTCTGAGCATGCTTGATAAAATGGGGAGAGGTTAGAAAAGATTGATATGCGTGTTGACATCTGCCTTTTTTATTTTGCTATGTCTATGGGTGACTGGTAGCCATAGTAGCAGCTTTTACCTATATTTACCTTTTCACAGTCTGTTTGTCCTCAGAGAGGAGGCAGAGAGCAAAAGACAAGGTCTACTTAAAGAACACACTCAGAAATGAGGCTCTTGTCATGATTCACAGTTTTGGAGGATTTGAAAGTTTTCTTTTTTTTTAATAAAATGTATGAAGTCTGTAGTACCCCTTTAAAAGAATTTTTTTGACACTGTGTTTACACTGGAAGCACCGACTGCATGTCACATCGCAACTGAGATTATTATGTTTATATTTAACTTTAAAATGTTTTTGTTGTGAATAAACATGCAAAACCCCCAAAACTATTTAAAAAGATTAAAAAGATATGTTATATTCACTCAAATGTAGTATTATGTTAGTATTGTGAATAAACATAAATAAACAAAAATATTAATAAAAGTGATATATTCACTTAAATGTGTTATCATTATTATTATGTAAATGACTACTAATGAAAGATACTTCCATTTACTTAAATATAAATTAATATTTATAGTTGTTATTATATTTTATATTAGAATGTTTTATTGTGAATAACTATTAATAAAAAGATCTGAAATATTTACCCAAGTGTATTATTATTATGTTAGTATGGTGAATAAACATATAAATAAACAAAAATATTAATAAGAATGTGATATCTTCGCTGAAATGTATAATTATCATTATGAAACATTAAATAAAATTAAGATGAGATGTGACATTTGTTTACTTTAATATATTAATAATGTTTTATTATTCTTATTCTATTAATATATATATATATATATATATATATATATATATATATATATATATATATATATAATATACTGCATCCATAATTATTATGCAAGTCAATCATATTCTGATCATAATTGTTTAATAAAAAGATGTGAAATCATGAGGAAAAAGAATTGCAATATGTATTGATGATTGTATTGACAGCCCTAGTGTGCACATGGTTTAAAGCAACATTTTGATTGATTAATTAATTGATTTTTTTAATTAGTAGGCCAGCAACATCACAAGCTGACTTTGATATAACAGTCATAAGTTATTTAAATATATATCAAATAAAATAACAGTCAGTTCACACAATATGATCCTTGTAATTAAAATCATATCTCTGCATCAAGTCAAAAACAGACACGGTGTCCATCATTTGAAAGCACTTTGTGATTGGCCACAATGGACTCTTCCAGTGTTGGGAGCGAATTTATAAACGTGAACGAGAAAGAAACTTCAGAGGCTCAGTGTGATGCCAAAGAAGGTCAATGACGTACCCTAGTCTCCCAAAGACTCACTCCTCCAAATGCTGTCATCAAATACATGATTACAATAGCAAGCTGGACTTCTGTCACATCAACCCTGCAGAAAACATTCGAAAATACAATACAGTTTAAAAAACAAAAGCAAAAAAAAAGCATCACACAGACAGGTTCAGTAAATTCAGTCGAATAAGCTGTAAATGCACTCACAATCCAAAGCGGAGTGTCCCGGACACGTATGTCTGCCAGTGCGCGCAGAAAAACATGAACATGCCCACGAAGCCACAAAAAAACATCCAGTTAGGGTAAGCGCCGATCCCACAGGATATACACGTTCCCACGGCAACAAACACTAAGAGAGCAATCCAGTTAGAGTGTTGTTAATACATACTATATGTACAGATGTTAATAACGGCTAAACTGCTAATCAATGGAAGTATTAGCCAGTGTCCAATAAAAAAAAAAAAACTAGATTTTTTTTAACAGATTATGAATGGTGGGGTGTTGCTAGGGAGTTGTTTACTAGGCCAAAACAAAAGTTTATTACGATCGCTAACTGTACGTGTTAAACGACATTAATGATGCTTAATAACAACACATTACTAAATATTACTCATAACTAAATGGCGAAAGGTTGTCTAGCTGGTTATACCTGTAGAAACAGCGTCACAGCCATGGTCAAAGAGCTCCCCAAGAGCTGAGCTGCTATTGGTCCGTCTGGCCTGCTTTCCATCAATGGCGTCCAGTGATTGGTAGATGAAGAGACCTAAGGCGCTGAGAAAGAAGGCCCAACCTGGAGCCTGGAAAGAGTAGATTTGAAAGAAAACATAAAGACCAATCAAGACTATCTTAGACCTGCTGGTTCTTCTTGTTTAACTGGGCTTAAAGTCAGTGAGGCATTATAATTTAATCATATTAAATGCTCTTTCTAGAGAATTGTTTGCAGTTTCTTATTCAACCACTCAAGCAAGGTCTTTTGTGGCAAGAGAGAAAACAAAACTTTAGACTAAACTTTGACCTCTAACTGTAGATATGGATGGCTTGTTTTTTTTTTGTGCGAGACCGAAAGGAAAACTTATCAAGGTTCACAAATATGGACACAAAGGAGCTGATTTATCTCCTTTCCTTTAATAGATTAGGTTATCACTGCTATTTTGCCATAATTTCGTTTGCTTTAGAGAGGCAATTTTAGAAAGAAGCACTTCAGCCATACATATTATTCAAAGGTAACTAAGCAGAGTAAGAATAATCAAATAATGTGAAAGGAAGGAAAATACACAGTAGCTACCCTTTTATTCATTGAAAACCTCCAAGACACTAAAACAATGTATAAATTGTTATATCAAGGGCAGCGTGTATGTGTGTGAGAGAGTTTGATATGGGCAAAAATCCACGTGGCCTAGTAGGTCGATTTCCCAGAGAGACTACATGTAGGCCATCTGGTTTCACTGCACGTTCACAAAACAGAATAAACCCCCTGTGTGTTTGAGTTACTGCTTCAGTATTTTTCATTCAAAAAACTACAAAAGGCCTTTAATGTATCAAATAATGTCCCTGTTAAGTCTGCTACTGTGAATGTGATTCCTAAATGTAGCAGGTTTTTTGTTAGGAGAAGAGAACAAAACACACAATTTAATATCAGGCCTATGCAGTTCCATTTCATGATTAATGATATGTACAGTATAATTTATATTATATAGATATTGATGCTAGATACCAAGTGATCATTTGCATTATACTGTTAGTTACTGAAGGTGATGCTCTATAATTGGTTGTCAGATAAAATGTGGGCCTAAACAAGAAGTCTGTTATGACACCAAGGATGCATTTATTTGATAGAAAAAAAAAACAGTAATACTGTGAACTTATTACAATTTAAAATAAAAGTTTTCCTATTTTAAAGGGATAGTTCACCCAAAAATGAAAATTACCATATGACTCACTCACCCTAAAGCCATCCTAGGTGTATACAAACGGAGGTATATTTAAAAAATGTGACCCTGGACCACAAAACCAGTCTTAAGTCGCACAGGTATATTCATTTTATGATTTTAATTAAAGATATTTTGTAAATTTCCTGCCGTAAATATATCAAAATTAAATGTCTGATTAGTAATATGCATTGCTATGGACTTCATTTGGACAACATTAAAGGCGATTTTCTAAATATTTAGATTTTTTTTTTTTTTTTGTAATTTTCAAATAGTTGTATCTCTGCCAAATATTGTTGTATCCTAACAAACAATACATCCAAAAATTTACCCTTATGACTGGTTTTGTGGTCCAGCGTCCTAACTCTTCCAAGCTTTATAATGGTAGTGAATGGGTGTCAAGATTTTGAAGCCCATAAAAGTGCATACATCCATCATAAAAAGGCCTTCTGAAGCGAAGCGAAATGTCTAAGAAAAATACCCATATTTCTATATCCAAAATATCTATATCCATACAAAACTTGATAAACTGTAATGTAGCTTCTGCTAACTGTCGTACACTCATTCACAAGAGAGTGGTGTTCCAGCGGATGACGCTTCAAAATCTCGACCCCCATTTACTGCCATTAAAAAAAAAATGTCCTGACTCTTCCATGCTTTATAATGTAACTCCGATTGTATTTGTCTGAAAGAAGAAAGTCATATACGCCTAGGATGGCTTGAGGGTGAGTAAATCATCTAAGATGATAAAAGCACCCATAGCCATACTGTAGTAGTGAATATCAGCACAGTTGTGATTACCTACGGCCTTGTGCTGTTATTCAACACAGTAGCACTCTTCATGCAAATATTGCTTAATTATAATAACTTTATAATATTCTTTAGTAATAACTGTATTATTACTATGGCTGCTTGACCTATTCAAGCGTCTCTGGGTCAAAGTTCACTCAAAGCCCCCTTTATCTGTGTTCCAGCCTGGCAACAGGTAGGTTAAAGTTGTGCATTCAGCAGCAATCTCCAGAACTGCATAGCAATAAACAGAGGAATCTGGACTTTGTCAGTGGACTATAGTCTATGATTCTGGAATTATGACACGGGGTATGTCCACACACACACACACGCTCATACATACTGTGACATGGGGTCACAGTGCAGCCCGGAATCAAATAGAGAGGGTCAACAGCTAAAATAACAAACAGTAATCTGCATGGTCTGCACAGTCAATAAATCTGATAAAGCAGTTGCTTACAGTTCCTCGTAATACATCGTTGTCGTAACGTGAATCAATAAACCAGTGCACTACAAGAAACCGAGCAGAAATGCACAAACACGAAGCCACGAAACGTTACTTGAGTGTATTTACAGCCTTTGCTCAGCACCGCCGACAGCAATGAGGTTCGAAATGTGAATGTTTATTTTTAAAACTGACGCGGCAGGGCATTTAAATAGAACAAAACACGTCACGTTGTCACTCAAAGTTCCACTCGCGCCTGAACTCACCTCCTCCGTGGCGGTGGGGCTGTAATACACGAGAATGACCGTCGTTAATATGTTAATAAGGAGTCCAATGATGGTCAGCGTGTTCGGCGCGACCCACGTCGGGATCTGCTGGACCAGCCAGTTCCAGTATATCTGGCAGGGCGGCTCGAAGAGAGAGCGACCGGCCGCGCTGTACTTGTGTTCCTCCAGGCGCTTGAGCTGGACAGCTGACAGCGGCTCCGGACAAGCGCACTGAGGCATTATGATCGCTCTTTTGGCAGGGGCAATGCAATGTTTTGGTCCGAAATCCCAGGAGACCACTTAGAAGAAGGCATTAGCATGCGGCGGTTACGTGTGGAGAGTCATTTTTGATGAGCGGAACCGACGGTCTCCTCCGTTCCTGATAGTTGAGAGCAGATAAACGGAAAGGCGCAGGAAACTGCGGTCCGGAAGAGGACGCAACCGGGAAATTTGAACGAGTGCTGTACCGCGTCCGGCCACCAGGGGCTTCCTGGGGCCGGTTGCATAAACTGCTTAGACTAGAAAAGTTATTTATTTATTTATTTTTTCCCTTCAAGACCCGTCATAACTTTTTTAATTCAGTTACAAAAAGATAGATTCGTCTAATTCGAATATGAATAGTAAGACTGATTACCCCTTGTCTATTGGTAGTTGGTGAAATTAGTTCTCAAGGCCCCAAATGTTGACGTTCTGATTTACATTACTGGAAGTCTAGATATTGTTAACTAAAACTAAAGCTATTAAATATAGTTTTCGGTATAGTTGAAATAAAGCTAAAATAAAATATTAAATAAATATATTTTAAATGAAAAGCTTAAAGACGAAAATGAAAATGAGAAATTTTGCTTTTAGCAACTGACTGAAATATGTTGAATTAGTAAAATGACTAGAACTAATTTGAAAATGTTTCTATTTAGCTTTAATGTGTTTAAAAACCCTAATTCTAATGACCAAAAAAAAATAACTCATAACAAAAGTACTATAACTTAAACTAAAATATACAAATAAAAGCAAATTATATATAATTAATAAATACTAAATAGAACATAAATAACACTGATTCCTGGGGCTAACCATGCTGCTTGAGTGCTTTTCATTCATTTCAGATCATTATCGGATTGAACATTGCCAAACCATACTGTCCTTATTTATCATGGTATTATACGCGTTTATTATGTTGAATATCATAACTGTTTTACGAGTCTTTGGTGTGTCTCAATTCTATGCCCTTTTGTAGTATAAATAGTGTATAAAAACATTCCCTGGAAATAACCAGATGATGCAAATAATTAACATAAAAATCAAACAAACCTGTCATCAGACATAGATGACAAAATAACCATTTAATGTATAATGTGTCATTTGGGACACAATGTCTATTTAAAATGCTGTACAATTTGTGCACAAATATTTATAGGTAACTCGACTTGCATTTCCTAATGGAAATTCCAGTGCTTGCAAGGTCGCAATAAAATAGGGTTTAGTTTTTATTAACATATATAAATATAAATAATAATAATGATATAAATATAGACTGAGATGGAAATGCAGTATGCAAACATCTTTTATGCCCAAAGAACAGTGTTGCCCAATCTTGCTGTCATCATCAAAAATAATATAGGCCTTTTAAAACAGAAAAGAAACCATTGTTTTTCATACAGAGACATTTATTCAACTGTCATGCTAAAATGAACATTGGCTTGCATCCTTAGACAAATGCAACATTTTCTGTAACGTTCAGATCTCGTCTCATGTCTGATGATAGTTGCACAGTATTGATATTGCATATCTAAGTGGATTTCAGTACATTCATTAAAGAATGAAGGAAAGGGGTTGGGAAAACTCAGGGGGAAATCAAACAAGAAAAGAAAATAAAGACAGAAACAGCAAAACTTGTGCTCATTTCGGACCACCCTTGTCTCCCAAACCCAGAAAAACGTAAATGAACCACATTACCATATCTGAAACTGACTGCTCTAGATTTTCCACAATAAAATGTCTATTTGTGATATATTTTGAAGCAACCATCCAGTTTACTGAAGTCATGCATTTGAGTTCCAGTGGCATTTCTTAAAACACAGCTTTACATGATCGCATAGTGACAGACGCAGAGTTTTCTAGAACTATAGATCCATGTCTGAACACAGCATGCCATGCCAAAGTTTAGACACATGTGCCATTATTTGTAGTAGTGACAGGGATTTCTGGGTAATGATTGGGTGAGTCAGCCCTCAGATGGATCCCTTCTTCTCTGACTCTGACTTCTCAGAGGTCTTAGACTCGTTCATGTACTTATCAATGAGGTGTAAGGGAACGCCTCGCTTCATCAGCTCAAAGAACGTAAAACCTCCTGAAAAAGGGGAAAGATAGACTTTCAGAGTGCTGACACTGAAAACAATGACATTTTGAAATATGTATTTGTTCTTCATAACACATAGCAGCCTTGAAAGTATTTGGACATGTAAGCCACATTTAAACATGTCTAAATGTCTTTGGACTATATAGCAAAATATCACCTAGTGATACTCATAAAAAAAGACTACACGCTTTTCAAGCAGAACATTTCACAAAAAATTTTCTGATTTAATGTTTTTTAAATAATAGATAAACTAGCATTCACCAAGACACCTGTGTGAACTTGAGGAGAACTGACTTCAAACATCCAATAATAAAAAATAAAAAAAAGCCCAAATATAATTTGTTTGAAGATTACTGCCCTTGTGAAAAAGAACATTATTTTTAGCATACTAAAAATAAATTAATAAATAAAATAAAAAAAATGAAAAAATATACTTTCATGTTTTCCGGTATTCTGACATTTAATTGCATGTTGCTTGCATTAAATTATTATGCAAATTATAATAGTAAATATGTAAATTAAATGCAATTAGTTGAACTGTTTTGACTCACTTTGGTAGACTTAAGTACATCTTTATATATAATAATTTCATAATTACATCTGTTGTCTTTGAAATATAGTAAAAGTGTATCACTGAATGTATTGACAAAATATTCTTTAATGTCATTTCTACTTATGAATTTAAATACATTTGTAATTATGCGTTTGTGAAGCTGCAGTTTATTACATTTAAAATATATTAACCTTAAATATAATATTGAATAACACACCAGATAGTTTACATATGTTTTAGTATGTTATCAACACTTGAAAATAATTTTACTTCTTCAAAGTACAACATAAGTTTATTAAAACATAATGATTCAAATCTGTTAAAGGAAAAGTTTCAATTACAAAGTGCACTGTTTAAAAATGTATGTGTGTTAAGAAACACACAGTCATTAGAGTGTACTCTCTTTAAGTACATTTAAGTGGGCTTTTATTTCATTAATATGTTATCTATAAGTATTTTTTAATATATATATTTAGATTTAAACTACAGTGCAAGTGCACAGTCAATACAATTAAGTGAACTAATTATTTACAAGGGTTGGTTTGTTATTTTCTAATATAAAGGCATTCAAGCTTTTAAGTGTGACTTAAGTGATCCAAAAACCTTTTAGGCCACTACATACAGAGAGAAGAGGTAGAGACAGACAAAAATCGTGGAAAAGAGGAAAAGGACAACATTGAAATCAGGACAGGAATTTGTCAGTGTTCGGCAGGTGCAGCACAAATGTTGAGGCAGTGAGTACAATCATCTCTGCAAGCTTTTGCAGCTATTTAGGCGCTCATAACTCAATTCATCATTGCGTATCTTGTCAATGCTTGCTGTAGCATGTTGAGCTCCATGGAGTTTGTTGAATGTGCTCTAAATTAGACTGCATTATGCAATATGACCACCGTTATAAATATACAAAGCATACATTGTTCACAGTGGAAGCATTTGCAGAAATAAATAATACATCAGAGTTGAGAGTTTCTTGAGCAGGGATGCTAGTCTTGACTTTGTTTTGAATCTGACTGCTTGGTCTCAAAGGAAAGAGATACTTCATCCTATTTTGTGATAGTTTTTTCTAAAATTGCTAGGTTTTAGGTTTCAGCAAGTTTACACTCTGGTTTAACCAAGCATTTTTATATGCAAAACCAGCCTGAAACTAATTTAAGTAAAGTAACATGTTACATTTATATTGTCAATTAATTCATTCACATTACTATTTATTAATTTACATTTGAATTCTCCCCTTTTACCCATATTGGGTGGAATAGGGATATAAGGTGAACAAGTATTTTTGTTTGTTGTAATATGTGTGCGCATGTTGGATACTGGTATGTCATGCTTTGTTGACACCAAGATTTATGGTTTATAACTTCAAAATAATGCTGGTAAATGAAAATACAAAGTCCTTTTGTGGTATAGTCTATATATAGTCTATATGTCATTGCATGCAAATTATGTTTGGGGGGACAAACACTTGTAACTAGCACATCATAAAGTAGCATTTCCAGTGTAAAAACGGCTGCAAGCCAAGCATAGAGCTTCCATTCTGGAGAAGAAAGGGTCTCAGTTAGATGCTGTTGAGGAAAAAGTAACAAAAAAGTAATTTAGCACATATTCATAATTAGTTATTATAAAGAGTAGCGCAATATTGTAACATTCCCCAATACTGGTTGACTTTGTCAAAAGCATGCACAGTATAAATTCTGTATGGATGAAGCAGTTTAAATTTAAACTGGTTCTTGGCGTTCTTGTAGAATCCTGTAAAAGGTTCTCGAGTCAGAAATAAAATATTCTTGAATTTTAGGGCATTACACACCAGCAAAGAGCAAAAGCAGGATTACTGGCAACCAAGGGATGCAGAATGAATGAAAAATAAGCTTCATATGCCCGAAACCATATGAAAGCTTACCTTGAATGAGAACAACATAGTAACTATTCCTGAGTGATGACTGAGGGAGAAAAGAAAATACGGATTAAACCCAAAGTTTACATGAGGGAGTTATATGTGCCTCAGGGTACATCTCTGACTTAGTCATTACAGATTTAACATGAAGGAGTTAAAGGACATACCACAGTCTACCGAGAGGGAAACACAGCAATATGGCAATGTATGACACAGAATGAAAACATGTCAGCACATGATACAATATGCAAACCTTGGCGTGTAATCAGAGACTTTATCTCGTCCAGGATTTTTCACAGACCTGTTAAACAATGTGTGTTTCTGCGATCTGTTGCATTATGGGATGTGTGGTCCAGTGGCAGTGGTGAGACGAAATTGCTTTAAAAATTTGCAACAGCATGCAGCAAATCTAGTTTCTGCTATATACTGGAGTAACAACATACTGGAATGGTCATATTTTTGTCTTGCAGAAAGATCATGGCTGCACACACTGTACAAATGTGGCTGATATTTGTATCTGTCTTATCTAAATGTATCTACTGTATTCATCTTAAATAAATAAATAAATATTAAAAGGTAGAGATTAATAGCTCAAAATAGCTTCAAATATAAATGGCATTAACATGGCATTTATTATTAATGGCATTTATTTTATTGGACATGACAACTGATTGAGAGAGATTTTTATATTATTATTATTATTATTATTAAATCAGCCTGATATGATGTTTAACAATGTTAATTTATCTTTTAGATTTTATTCTCATCAATGCTCAAAAACTGAATTATTGAGTGCATTCATGTGTTAAATAAATGTTAATTAAATACTTTGATTGAGAGCCTTAGTATTAACATATTTTAATATTATAAATGAATTAAGTATTTATACTGTTTAACTGCCATGCTGGCATATCTGTGGTTAAGGCTAGAAGGGATACGTATGGTGCTACTGGGCATGCGCACATCGATACAGCGTAATTTTTACACCAATAATTACTATTTTTTTCATTCTTGTAAAGGGTAGGTGTAGACGTTATTAAAACACAATCTAACAGGTAGAAAATTCATTTAATTTGTTCATTTCTGGTCTGAGCTGTATCCCTTCTAGCCACAACCCATATTTGTCTAATGTAGAAAAGAAAAGAGTCTTGCCATAATAAAGGCTTTGTTTGTTTTAGAAACAAAATATGCCAAAAATCTGCACAGTATCACTATAAAAAGTGAAGAATATCATCAAAAAGAATGATACATAGAATAAATATAAATGAAAGCAATATAGATAAAGAACACTGAATCTTTTACCATAATATACTTACCCAGGAAATCCACAGAAGACATTGAGAATGCTCATATTACTAAAAAACTGATCTTTTGAATATTAATTTGTTGGTTGGCAGTGAATACAGTGTGTAGGTCAGTAAGGAACTCTTGACAGGTTATTCCTCTTCAATAAAAATCAAGTATAATATGCTGTATTGAAGCAGTTAATTAGCTATACAGTACATCCTCATAAAGCAGAGGTGCAAGGTCAGGGGTGCCCAATCCTGTTCCTAAAAAGTTCTCCAACCCAGATCAAACACAATTGAAGCTGCTCAATACTATCATCAGAAGCACTTGATAATTAAAAACAGGTGTGTTTGATCAGGGTTGGATCTGCCCCTGCTAGATGATCATTTTAATGCACAGACTAACCTTTGACCTCTAGTTTGCAGTCCACCTGAGCCTCTCCGAGGTCATTGACAGCCTTGCAGGTGTAAACACCTCCGTCAAACGGGCTGGGCTTGCGGATCTCAAGCGTACATACACCCTGGTTGCTGAACATGCGGTAACGTGGGTCGTCTATGATGGTAATCTTGTTTTTCATCCAGATTACCTTGGGCTGTGAGCAGTAATGGAGTAAAGTATGAGAACGCGGTAAACAACAGATAACATTACTGGTGAAGAGGAACCAAAGCAACATCAATCCATCAAACACGTGGCGTGAAAGCTGCTACTCTTCTCACATGTGGCTGCAGTAGAGTCTTGAGTGACAGAAAGACAATATGCTCAAAGATTATAACTAGCAGGTGCTGTTAAGCCCATTGGGACACTCGCAGGTCAGGCCACAAAGAGCTAAATACAGGTGTAAAGCCATGAGCACATGATTGGAGCCCAGCAGAATCAAAGACTTTCTCAGAACTTGAAAGAAAGAGAGCGATATGCATCAGAACCTTGTGTCAGCCAATAGGTTTTCATGGGTTCACTGACATTCATGCATATTTTTTTCAATACATGTCATTTTTAGTCCCTTTTATCTGCACTTCAAATCACTTAGAAAGGACTGAGATTCTTTGACCCTGTTTACATCTGGTATTAACATCTGTTTCAGTGAACTGCACTAAATATAAATTTAAACAACGACCAAAATGTTTTGTGATCTGATTACTCAAATTATATTCAGAGGTTGTCAGAAACTCATGTGATGTGACCATGTTGCATTTGAATGCTAATGAATACATCCTAATGTGTCTGTGAAAGATTGCGTACTCGTGTGTAAATCAACGTTGAGCTAAAAATGAAGGTTTTAAACTTGTTGTTTGCGTGTTCTGTTTAACTTTGAAAAATCCTTAAAATAAAGTATTTTAAAAATGCAACTTAAATGGAAATAAACAAACAATAAAAAAAAAATGGATGTTTCATTTATACAAAGACTTTTTACATTTTAAAATATATTCAAACAGAAAATAGTTTTTTTAAATTGGAATAATATTTCACAATATGTAGTGTAGATAACGCGAAGCGTCCATCCATATTTCACGTTCGATACAAGTCCTCAACTAAAATAACATTTTGTCATTTTTGGCAAATTATTATTCAAACAGGCTATATTTAGCCTTTTTTGTACTTTATCAAATGACATTGTGATCAGGTGTAAACAGGGCCTGTCTTGTGATCTAAATTGAAGTGTGCTTGAATAATTGAACAAACATTTAACATGCTGTTAAAAAAAAAAAAAGTTGAGCCAACTTAAAATTTTAAGGTAACCAGCTTCAGCAGATTTTTGAGTTTTCTCAACTTGTCGTTTTAAGTTTATACAACAAAAATTTGAGAATCTCCCACAAAAATAAGTTGAGCAAACTCAAAAATCTGTTGAAGCTGTTAAAAAATTAAGTTTGCTCAACTTTTTTTTTTTTTTTTTTTTTTTTTTTTTTACAGTGTGGACTTGCCTCTCAGAGCAGGTGTCAGAAAAAAATCATGAGGTAAAAACACATTTGAAGTAGCCAGTCACCTACCCGAGGATTGGCGCGCACGCTGCAGTTCAGGGTGGCGTTGTACCCTGCGACAGCGAAGGTGTTGATAAGCGGCTGAGTGAAAGTGGGCGGCTCGGTGAAGTTGCGGTCATTATACTCTGGGATTTTCAGTTGCAAGCCTGATTGAGAGTGAGAGGAAGAGCGAGAGGAAGAGGAAGAGGAGGAGGAGGAAGAGTGAGAGGGGAAGGGAGAGTGGGACTTTGCATGATACGAGCTGTGAGCTGTATCATGGGGGAATTTCCCTTATGTGATGAGGAAGAGACAACATTTATCATCAGCATTGGCAAAGCATGACACACACAGTCTGTTAAAGATATAATCTGCACTTGGTTATTGTCTCTCCAGTAATTTGTGGCAAATAAACAAATCTTTGTGTTTGTAGCTTATAGGGAGAATCTATGCAGACATATCAGGTAGAATCATCAAATTTGTGAAGCTACTAAAAATTGCAGATCATACCTTTAACATTCCAGTAAAGCCTTTAAAGCTCCCTTGAGTCAAAACTCAGACTTTACACCAGGGGTGCGCAATCCTGCTCAAACTCCAAACCTTGATTAGCCTTGTTTAGTTGATATGCAAACTCTGCAGGAATGTGTCCTAATTTCAATAAAGTACATAAGACTAGAATTAGTGTTTACCAAACAATGCTATTTTAGCCTTATTTATAAACTACTGTAGTTTTTATGAATTAGTTTTTCAAATTTAGTTGATGTTTAACAATTTATTTAAATTTTATATTATTTCTGCTTCTTTCATTTCAACTGAATTTTTTTTCTTTATTAACAGTAACAACACTGCTCCCAAATCATAGTATGTTCAGATGTTTCTGTTGGATTCTGAAGTGTGCATTTAGGTAGCCAATGTTCCCCACCACACTTTACACAAGTTGTACAAAACAACGTGAGTGTTTTTTAAGTGAGGATTTAGCTAATGCTTTCAAGTGGTATGCAGCAAGAGGGCCTGTGAGATCAAGATCCTGTCTTTCTAAATATCCAAATAATGGACTTTCCCATCAACATACATGCTTTTAGTGTATTATACCTATTCATATTGGGACAGAGCCTTCATTTTAAGGAGCAGGACTGAACAACCCTTCATCGCACCCTGTCTAGTGACATGCATTTCAATTAAAAGCCTGACTAAGTATATAAAGACACACCAAGCAGGATGTTGATTAGTAAATTAGTGTTAATTAGGACATCAGCCCTCAGGTACAAAGGCTGTGAATTCCCCTGTGATTTTCTCAGATTATTAAAAAAACCCATAATGCAGTTCCACATCATCCAGGCCTAAATTAGTACTAAAAAGCTAATTCGTTAGGCTTAAGAAAGCTGCTGTAAGTGATTTCCGCACCATTAGAAAAATAAGGATTGTTTTCGTTTCCATTCATGCTTTTGGTAGATAGTTTTATCCAGATTAACTTAGTGCATTTAAGGTTCATTTTGTTTTGTTTTGACATTGTGAATACCATACCAGCAACAGGAATGCAGAAACACTCCCTCCAGTAGTCCCGCCCCAAATACACACCATTGGTTAAGGTTGGAAGAGGGCAAGTTTTCTGATTGGCTAAAATGCACAGATACTATTTTGCTGTTTACCGTGCTGTCATAACTTAATTCTCAGGACACCCGGACATTTTATAAGTGGTATTCCATTAAAAACAAAAACAAAAATCACTTATTGCAGCACTGAACAGGATTTAGACAAGCAGTTAATTTACAAAGGAGTAGAGCGGAGCAGAGCCTTACCTTCTTTCACGATCAGAGCACTGTCTTTAGTGGCAGTGGCACTTTCACTCAAGCCCACCATGTTCTCTGAGTAGATCCTGAAGAAATACTCATTACCCACCACCAGATCTGAGATTGTGATGCAGGTACGATGGTAGTGCTCTATACATGTGTACCACTCCTGTGACACACACACACACACACACGCGCGCACACACGCTAATCAGTCTTTTTGTCCTCTTAAAATATTAAAAATATTTTTTTTACAAACACCTGCGTAAATTGGGTAAACTATAAATTATTGGAAAAACAGCAGAACATTACATTATTGGAACATTACAGTTACATTATTGGAAAAACAGCAGAATATATATGTTTGAAATCTGTGTTAAATATGAGTATCATAGAAGTACAGTGAAGGTTTTTTTCAGACCATTGTCTTTTTATCAGCTTTCTGGATGGTGTAGCCTATTATGGGTGCATTGCCGTTGTCCTTGGGTGGGTTCCAGTCCAGTGCTACGTTATTCCCCCAGACCTCATCGATCTTTACAGCCTGTGGTGGGCCTGGAAGATCTGGGATAGACAGCAAAAGAAAATGTTCAGCGGTGCTTTGATGGAGAACATGGTGGACTTAGGTTAGCTTTACATCATGTATTTCTTAGAATTATATTTTAAATATCATATATTTCTTATTAATACTTTAGCATTATTAGCAATATAGCTAGCATTAGCACAGTGTATTTTACATTTAGCAGTGTTGGTATTGTTAACTAAAACATTGTTTCATAATTGAAATTATTCTGAAACACTATTAAATTAATAAATATTATATAAATATTAATATTTATGTCAATATCAGATGTTTGTTAAATAAATTAGAAATGTCACCTTGACAATGAACTTGAAATAAGTTTAATTTGAAATGCTAAAATTATGCATTTCTTTTAAAATTTTATATAAAAAAAATTAAAATGACAAAAGCACATAACAAAATTACTAAAATTAAAATCAAAATAAAAACCAAAAAAAGCTAATTCAAAATATAAATAATACAACAACGTTACATAAATTATACTAAAAAAACACTGACTTATTGCATTTTTCTTAACTAACCGACTATCTGGATGTCCAGCGTGGCCGTGTCGATATGATTCTCCACTTGTACGCTCAGTTCGTATTTCCCAGAGTGCTTGCGCTCAGCTTTGCGGATGAACATGATGCTGTCACAATCTGAATTGCGAATGCTGATGGTTTGTTCAATCGGCTGACCCTCCTTCAACCAATTGACTTTTGGCCTTGGTTTACCCTAAAAAAACATTTTGAAGTTTTCTTTTGTGACCCAGAGTGGAGGAATTCATTCGAGGGTTTATTATCATGATCTGTTGGCTCACCACGAATGGGACGACGAGGTTGACGACTTCGCCAACCTTTCGAATGTACGTCTGCTTCAAGTGTCGCGGTATGCGAATCTTAGGAGGCTCTGCCAAACAAACAAGAGAGCATAACCAGAACCGGCTTAAAACATCTGTATAACCATAAATAATTATTTATCTAAATTATATATGCTATTAGTTTAAATACACTGTGAAATGTGGCAGCAGGCTCTCACCGATAACCTCTTTGACCAGTATGGAGTGTTGGGTTGTGCGTGGTGCACTGGCCCCAGCAGCATTTATGGCCTTGACACGCACCAAGATCTTGGCCTCCACTGGCAGACCGGTTATAGTGTACCTCGTTTTTTCAATCAGCTCTTTATTAGTAAGTATCCATTCGTCAGCTGTCAAATGCAGTATTGCATAAGCACAAGAACACATGAACACCCACCAGTGGAGAACAACTTATGCAAAGCATACAGTATATGTTTGTAGTCTTACTTCCTTCAATGCAGTATTCAACTTGGTAGCCATCAAGTCCAGCGGCACCGATGGTGTCTGGGGGTCTCCACTTCATGGTCACTGTGGTATCTGTGACGTCATCCACCACCAGCATTGTAGGTTCACTGGTCACAGCTAGTGAACATATTAATGAAGGTAGTGATTAGTGTTGCTGAATGCTTTGTCATATTTTCAGTTCATTTTCTAAACATGAAACATAATTTTTTGTAAAATAACTAGTGTAAAAATGTTTAAATGCATCCTTATATATATGATTTCTTAATTTTAAATAAATGTTGTGAGTCTCGATTTTTTTTTTTAAGTTAATATTCTTTGCATAATTTGTTCTAAAATAATAACTGTAAAAATATATTTTTTAAATGCATCCTTAGATACATGTTTTATATTATTAAATTTTTTTTAATCTATTTTTATTCGCCTCTGTTTATTTCGGATTAATGTAATAAGTGTCTCTAAAATAATTTTTCTGAAATTACAACTGATATATATATATATATATATATATATATATATATATATATATATATATATATATATATATATATATATATATATATATATAACTGATAATTATATATATATATATAATTTTTTTTTTTTTTCTCAAATTCAGCCTTGGATGCTTAATTTCTTTCTGCATTTTTTCTTTTTCTTTTTAATTGTGTAATAATTAGTTTTACTGCATGTATTCAGACAATATCTTTGCATAAACCGTAAAAATATATATTTTAATGTATCATTACATTAATATTTTCAGCTTTTTTCTCAATTTCGGTAATTAACTTGATTCCCACATTCAAGAATGTTTGATAAACTCTCAAGACATTGTTTAAATGCATCCTTAGATGTTAATTCTTGTTTGTTTTTCATCTCTGTTTACATGAACAAGTGTAATAAGTGTTTCTGAATTTTTTCAGACAATATGTTTTGCAGAATTTGTTCTGAAATAACTGCAAAATATATATTTCTCAGGTTTACTCTTAGATGCATGAATTCATTTTTTTCTACATTTTTTTTTCACTGTTTATTTCGAATAATATAATAATTACCTACGTTACGTTATTTGAAATCAAGCTTTAGATCTTTCTGGTTGAAGGAACAATTTATCAAATTTATAATTTCTTCTTGTTCTTTTATTTGTTCATTATTTACTAATATTACACATTTTCCCCCTGAAACGCGCACAATTGTTTTTTGAAGAATTTTGTGGACTATTCCTTTAACCCATACAATGATGGCCACACAAACACACGTGAGAGAAGATCTCTCATATCTCACTGTCGTGAATTTCACAAGGGTTTCTCATTAGTCTAGACTCTTCTATTCTCACGCAACTCTTCATGTCTAAGCTGTGACTGAAGCAGAGACTTTGTCTGATCTCATAACATTATAATCCGCAGATGGCTTGGCAGCCATTATAAAATCGTACTCAGTATCTTCTAAATCTAAGGCCTGTCCTGTGGAGGTCACAGACCGAATGTTTTGGATGCTGGTTTGAGCACATCAACACCTGTTGCATAGGAACCAAAAGGGAACGGAAAAGCTCTGGTGTCTCTGCAGTGTCTTTGTCTCACTTAATGGGATATGCGTAAATGATCATGCTGTGTGTTATGTTACATAATAGACACAGCGCTCATGATATAACTGATTTGAAGAGACACAAAATCCCATTGATAATTCATTTGGGCCATTGGTGTACTCACCCAGGGGAATGAAAGGTTTGGAGGGTTCACTGGGTTTGGAGACGCCGATAGCGTTAACCGCAAAGATTCGCACCTCGTATGGCACACCTTCAATCATCTTTTTTGGCTCGAAGGTGGTCTCTTTGCAAAGGTCGAAGTTCAGCCTCATCCATCGAGAGCTCTGTTTCTTCTTTCGCTCAATGAAATATCCTGTGTTATTTGTCAACAAAAGCATGAATTAACTTAACATGAATGAACTGAATTAACTAAATTATGCATATTAACATTATGCTGATAAAAGTCTCTAATTCTCAACTGCATATTTAAGGGGGTAATTTTTTTTATAATAAATTTTTTTTATCCACAGAAATCTACTTACAATGCTAAAGTAAGGTTTTGAGTTCTGAAAGTGATAGTATGTCTTATTTCAGAAGATTAGGGAAAATTTGATTTATCACAATGTGATTGATTCCAAAGGTAATTTAAAACAAATTACAGCAAAATTAAAAAAAAAGTGACAGCAATTTTTATTATGTTACAAAAGATTTCATTTTCAAATAAATGCTGTTCTTTAAACTTTCTATTTTTCAAAGAATCCAGAAAAAAGGGCCACAAAAATATTCTGCAGCACATCCATTTTTAACAATAATAAGAAGAAAGCTTTCTTGAACACCAGTGATTTTAAATCTCATAATATTTCACAATATTACTGTTTTCTACAGTGGCTGAGAGAGCTCAACGCACTACAAATAGAAAAAAACAAATTAAGAAAACAACTTTCAATTTTACAACACACGTGCTGAAAATGCTCACAACACAAACTAATAAAGAAACGCACTGCAAATACTCACAGCGCAACTAAACAAAGAAACAAATAAAATTCTTTATTTGTTTGTGTTGTGAGCATTTGCAGCGCCTGCTGTCAAACTGATGATGTTTTCTTGATTTGCTGGTGCTTTTTCTATTTGCATGTGTTTTCTGAAGTTGCAGTGCGTTGAGCTGTCTCGGCCACCCTAATTTTCACCAAAAAAAGTCATTTGAAAAACAAAAAAAAAACTCAAAACCCAAAATTAACAGGCTTCTAAAATATCAATAAGACGCATTTTTTTATGCACAGGAAGTTGATTTACCAAGGATGGGGGAACCACCATCATAGTGTGGCGGCTCCCATGTCATAGTGCACCAATCTCCACCCACATCAGTAACCTGAGGAGCCATAGGGGGATCTGGGATATCTACATAAAACAAAATATGGTACAATTTACAATGCCATTACCCAAACAAACATTGTTTTTTCAGGGTAAAGTGTCTTACCAACAACTTTGATTTTAACACTAGCTGTGTCCTCTCCAGCTTCGTTCTGAAGGACGATCTTGTAGTTTCCAGTATCTTCTCTTTCTGCAACATCAATAGTGAGGCAGGTGTGATCTGCAAATGTCTCTGCACGAACCCGATTTCCTGAGTCAAGGATGACCTGAAACGACCCATGAGGCCAGTTTAATCCAGGTGTTATATATTTTTATTTTTTCTTCAGTCGTTGTTTTTCTACTCCTCTCTACTCACCCGCTCTCCCTTCATCCATACGACTCTGGGTGCCGGTTCTCCACTAATAGGGATCTCCAGGCGGAGTTTGTTTCCAGCCACAATGGTCACCGTGTTGTCCTGGGCATTCAGTGCCTCTAAATGCACCCTGGGAGGATCTGCAGAGTTGATCCAAATGGCATTCTTTCAGAGAACTTATTAGCATAAATATGATATGCATTGGAGAACTTTTGGATTGTTGCTGTACCTATGATGTGCACTTTGGCAGACAGCGTCTGTGTGTATCCCTCAGGTACAAAGGTATAGTCGCCAGCATCATGAATGGTGGAGCTCTCAATGTCAAGGCTGTGATTCCTGTAAGTTGAAAAGAAAGCACAAATGAGAAGGAAATCTATGGAAGCCCAATTCTACCACAGAATATATATATATATATATTTTTTTTTTTTTTTTAAGTAATTATCATTTTATCTCACAATTTTTCTCACAACTTATACAGTATATTACAATTCTGACTTTTTTCCTCACAATTCTGCATTGCGAGAAGTAAAATTCTGAGAAGTCCGACTGGTGAGAGATATATGGTGGCCCAGTAGTGCCACAACACTACGAAATCTCCACAACACAACTCATAGGAGTAATTTCATTGTGTTGTCTAATTCCACTGTGTTGGGGTTTGTTTCCATTGTGTTGCGCTAATTTCGTAGTGTTGCGGCTTGTTTCTTGTTGTGTTGCGCTAATTTCGTAGTGTTGCGGCTTGTTTCTTGTTGTGTTGCGCTAATTTCATTGTGTTGTGGCTTGTTTCCGTTGTGTTGTGCTAATTTTGTTGTGTTGTGGCTTGCTACTTTCATTGTGTTGCGGCTTGTTTTTCATTGTGTTGTGCTAATTTCATTGTTTTGCAGCTTGTTTTTCATTGTGTTGTGCTAATTTTCATTGTTTTGCAGCTTGTTTCCGTTGTGTTGTGCTAATTCTTTTGTGTAACTTGTGGCTTGTTTCTGTTGTGCTGTGGAGATTTTGTTGTGTTGTACACTACTGGGCCACTGTTATAAACTCACAATTGTGAGAAAAAGTCACAATTTTGAGAGAAAAAGTTGCAATTTAAAAAAAAAAAAGTTTTATTCCATGGAAAAAAAAAAGTTTTGCAAAAGAATTGCGAGACAAACTTAGAATTAAGGGAAAAAAATGGCAAAACTGAGATATAAACTGAGAATTCTGAGTTTATATATCGCATCTCTATATTCAGTTTTTTAGGAATTACGAGAAACAACAGTAATATTAATTTATTAACAATAATATTAATGTTAATTCTGGTAAATAGATATTATATTAATATCCTAATTATATAAAGTATAATAATTATACTATATAATATAAATTATATAAAATGGAATTTGAAGTTGAGAACCATTGTTTGCTGTTTGCATATGATCTAAACTTTGGCCTGTCCCCAGATAAACTAACTTACTTCCATATTCAGATGTCTGTACATAGAATGATCATGATCTGGCCTTGTGCTGTCCAGTAGTGTAACTTCTGCTTTATATATATATATATATATATATATATATATATATATATATATATATATATATATATATATATATATATATATATATATATATATATATATATATATATATATATATATATATATATATATATATATATATATATATATATATATATATATATATATACACACATATACAACACTTGTTGTTGGCTTAATAAAGCTGAGCTCTGGTTAAACGGGACATTTGCGTCTTGTCTTTAATCATTGACTCCCGGGTACCCGAGGTTTCTCTTCTTTGTACGTCTGGGCAACCTGACTACAGATCTCGGTCTTGTTACTTTATTCTAACAATTACATTCTTGGACCAGCAACAAACCAACTTAAGGTAGTCAAGATGGATTTTGGAATATGGTAGTTAGTTGTCCATCTAGTGACCATTTAGAAACCATGTTCCACATCTACTTTTATGGTACGTTTATAGTTGTAATTATTTTTTATATATATTTATGTGCAGTATACTATATATGAGTCGATGAGCGGATGTGATTGAGATTAGTTTAATATCGAATGAGTAAATTGGTGTACTTGGTTCTGTGTACAATGCTGAGGCGTTCACTAGGCTGGATCAGCTGGCCGTTCTTGTACCAGCGGCCCGGGACGTTTCCAGGGTAAATCTCACAGTTCAATTTAAGAGGTTGACCCAACTTCACTGTCACACTCTGTAGATCCATTAAAATCTTCAGAGGCTTCACTGAATCATCCAGTGGCAGGTAACAGGAAACAAAAATTAATTTACAGGAGAGTATGGGTGAAATAAAGATGCTTTTGTTTTTGATTCAAATAGCTTTAGAAAGTTCCTTAAGGCAAATAGCAATATTATCATACGATCAACTTGAACGTGAGCTTCAGTGGTGCCCCCGGTGGCCATCAGGGAGTAGGTGCCAGTGTCATCCTTTGTGGCGTCGTCAATGATCAGCCAGTGTTTGGTTCCCTCACTTTTCACACGGTACCGTGAGCGCACCCCTGTGGGGACCTCCACCCCATTCTTCATCCTGTACCAGACCGTCAGCAAAGAGGTGATATCATTTTGCTTTGCTTGTTTTACACAAATATTGGGTATTAAAGACTATCTCCATTGCGCATACCATTTAACTTTGGCTCCTTCCTCAGACACTTCACACTCCAGTTCAATTCTCTCGTTCACTGTGGTTTTTACAGGCTCCAGCTTTTTCACTATGTTCACAGGCAGTTCTACATAGGAGGACCAAAGTACATAATCAAATCATTGGCAGGCAGTGTTCAGGAAAGTCGTTATAAAACAGTCAGCATTTATCAGTTCTGTCACTTTTTGAGCATGAAATCATAGGCTGGTAGGGTGGACGCACCTTTCACAAACAGTTCAGTGGTGCACTTCTCGTCTCCTGCAGTGACTGAGTAGGCAGCATCATCATTCATCTGACAGTTGTTAATAACCATTATCCGCTGAGTGCCTTTGTGCTCAAAGATAAACCTGCACAATCAATTCATTAGTTACTGGAAGTTAAGAGGCTGTTTTTACTTCACATCCTTAATTTAACTTGATTGATTGAGTCAGTCAGTCAGTCAGTCATTCAGTCATCTATTCCATGTATCCTATTTTTTTATTTAACCTTTTTTATATTTTCATTCATTCATTTTCTTTATTTACTTATTCAGTCTTAATCATTCATTCATTCATTCAGTCTTCATTCAGTCTAGTTTATTGATTTTCATTTATTCATTTATTCATTCATTTACTAGTTTATTTATTATGTCTTTATTTTTGATTGCTTTAATTCATTCTTTTAATCTAAAATCTATGTTAGGAAAGAGAAAACAGAAATAATACAAAGAAGTTAATTCTGATCCTTTAATTTGATTGATCTGGTTGTACTTTGCTCATAAATACACAAAACTCGACCTTACTTTGGATTGTTTTGGAACTTTCTTCACTGGCAGAGAAAATCTAGACAAAATAACTGGCCATATTGTGTCTAAGCTGTGTGTGTGCTGATATTCAGTTCAATAACATTCTTGCTTGTGTGATTGCTGGATTACTTATAGTTGTTATTCCATTCAACATAATGTAATATATTACAACCCGAATTCCGTGAAATTTTGGGACGCTTTTTAAATTTGAATAAAAAGAAAACTAAAAGTCTTTCAAATCCTGTTATTATTTTAAGCCAATATTTTATTCACAATAGAACATGGAGAACATAAATGTTTAAACGGAGACATTTTACACTTTTATCCACTAAATGACCTCATTTCAAATTTGATGCCTGCTACAGGTCTCAAAAAAGTTGGCACAGGGGCAACAAAGGGCTGAAAAAGCAAGAAATTTTGAAAAGATTCATCTGGGAGAGCATGATGTTTTATTAACAAATTTCGGGAGGAGCGCATCAGATACTTAGCCTAATTAACACAAGAGGAATGCACTCAAGTCAATAAACACCATAGGTATAAATACAGCTGACATACCTCTATCCTTTGACGGTTAATCAGCATCCCTCCACCACCCCTTCTCCACACTTGAGTTCTTACCACACTCATACGGGAGGGGGTACACTTGGTTCGGGCCATTTCCGAGCTCGGAGCCCTTCCCCAGACAGCACGCCAAATACACATTACTATACTCCAGCTAAATATATGTAAGTGTGAACTCGTGAACTAGCAACTAATTAAGTTAATTGACATCAGGTCTGTAACATGATTAGCTATAAAAGGGATGTCTTAGAGAGGCAGTGTCTCTCAGAAGTAAAGATGGGCAGAGGCTCTCCAATCTGTGAAAGGGTGTGGAAAAAGATTGTGGAATACTTTAAAAACAACGTTCCTATGTGTCAAATTGCAAAGGCTTTGCAAATCTCATCATCTACAGTGCGTAACATCATCAAAAGATTCAGAGAAACTGGAGAAATCTCTGTGAGTAAGGGACAAGGCCGAAGACCTTTGTTGGATGCCTGTGGTCTTTGGGCCCTCAGATGACACTGCATCACTCATGTCAATGACAGAATCATGCCAATCACTAAATGGGCCCAGGAATACTTCCAGAAACCACTGTCGGTAAGCACAATCCGTCGTGCCATCTGCAGATGCCAACTAAAGCTCTATCATGCAAAAAGGAAGCCATATGTGAACATGGTCCAGAAGCACCATTGTGTCCTGTGGGCCAAGGCTCATTTAAAATGGACTATTTCAAAGTGGAAAAGTCTTCTATGGTCAGACGAGTCCAAATTTGACATTCTTGTTGGAAATCACGGACGCCGTGTCCTCCGGGCTAAAGAGGAAGGAGACCTTCCAGCATGTTATCAGCATTCAGTTCAAAAGCCAGCATCTCTGATGGTATGGGGGTGCATAAGTGCATACGGTATGGGCAGCTTGCATGTTTTGGAAGGCACTATGAATGCTGAAAGATATATAAAGGTTTTAGAGCAACATATGCTCCCCTCCAGACGACATCTATTTCAGGGAAGGCCTTGTGAATTTCAGCAGGACAATGTAAAACCATATACTGCAGCTATTACAACAGCATGGCTTCATAGTAGAAGAGTCCGGGTGTTGAATTGGCCTGCCTGCAGTCCAGATCATTCACCTACAGAGAACATTTGGTGCATCATTAAATGAAAAATAAGTCAAAGACGACCAAAAACTCTTCAGCAGCTGGAAACGTATATCAGGCAAGAATGGGACCAAATTCCAACATCAAAACTACAGAAACTCATAACCTCGATGCCCAGACGTCTTCAAACTGTTTTGAAAAGAAGAGGAGATGCTACACCATAGTAAACATGCCCCCGTCCCAACTATTTTGAGACCTGTAGCAGGCATCAAATTTGAAATGAGCTCATTTTGTGCATAAAATTTTAAAATTTCTCAGTTTAAACATTTGTTATGTTATCTATGTTCTATTGTGAATAAAATATTGGCTCATGTGAATTGAAATTCTTTTAGTTTTCATTCGGGTTGTATACTGTACATACAACATGGTACTGAAAGCATTTGAACAGACCCATACAGCAGAAATGTGCTTACTCCTTTGGTTCAGATATACAAGACAGTCCTGAGGACTGGCTGACTTACTTCCTATTACTTTATGGTGAACAGAGGAGCCAGAACAGCCGGAGCACAGGATGGAGAAGGTGGAAGTGGAAGGAATGGCAGACAGGTGGGATCACCATTGCATAACAGACAGAAAGGACAGATAGACATCATGCCTAGATCAATCAGGGCTGGAAGAGCTATTAGTGTTACATTTACTGTTTATAGAGAGAGGGAGAGAGAGAAAGAGTAAAGTTAGAAGAAGAAAAAGAGAGAGTCCTCCAAAAAGCAGGGAACACTGGGATAGACATCATTGAAGATAGGCAACCAGAAAACTGCACCAACCACCCAAATGGCTTTAATTTAGTTGCTCTGAACAACCATGAGAAGTGGGCTGAAATAGGTTTTTCCTTAATTTTCAAATAACTTAACAACAAATCATTGTCTTTTACAATTATTAATAAATTAAGCAACATGATTACTGTTATAGAATCTGTACACTTGTTTATTTACTCCTTAGCATTAAACATTATCTTAAAAATAAGATTAAACAGATTTAATTTTTAATTTTTAATTTTTTTTTAATTGTTTTTAATTTTTTGTGCACTTTTTAATACCCATTATTACAAAATATTTTGTGTAAATGTTATTTATTACAAAGCTACAAATGATTACAAAACAATATTTTTGTGTAAAGTTTATTTTGTCTTATATTAATTATGCCAAATAGCAAAGCAGTGACTATTTGTGCAATATTACCATAACATATTTCTCCAGAGCATTAGAGGTAAATATATACATTTAATGTACAAATTTCAGGCAGCCTTCGCAACTCTATTAAAGTCCTGTGAGGGTGTTGGTGCCTTTTTCCTGTACAGTTTCCTGTTGTTAATTACTCACTGTACACTACATTTAAAACTTCAAATGTAGCTCAAGAGCTTTACATTGGCCTTCAATCACATAACATCCTTTAAACATTTCTGGAAGTTATCATATGGCACAGATTAATGTTTAAAGAACGTTGCGTGTTTGCCAGGTATGAAATGCTGATGGTTCACTTGTGTGTGTAGCAAGTGTGTTTGCTGTAAACAGAGTCATTTCTGTATCCCCTGTCACCAGCAAGCCAAAGAACACAATAAATAAAGAGTTTAAGCAGGTTGGTCTATACAGAGGGTTTCACATGAGCGTGTTTCTAAATGTCAACCCTAATTGTAGTTGTAAAACTTGGCATGTAAGAATAGGAGGTGACATACTTTGGAGTAGGGCGGATCTCTTGTCCATTCTTGTACCATTTTAACTCCACGGTTGGGTCAGCAAGGTCCACAACTAACCGAATCTTTCCACCTTTGTCGACCTGATACGCAGGTTCCAGTCTCTTGGCAAATGCTACAGTGGAGAGTTAAAGGAATAGTTCACCCAAAAATGAAAAATTACTGATAATGGACCCTCAGGCCATCAAAGATGTAGATTACTTTTTTCTTCATTAGAACGGATTAGGAGAAATTTACCATTACATCACTTGCTCACAAATGGATCCGCTGCAGTGAATGGGTGCCATCAGAGTCCAAACAGCTTATTAAAAACATCACAATAATCCACAAGTAAATCACACAACTCCAGTCCATCAATTAATGCCATGATGTTTCTTACAAGCATACAGCTTTTCACTTCACAAGATGTTAAATGATGGACTGGTATCTACATGATTATTGTGATGTTGTTATCAGTTGTTTGGACTCTCATTCTGACGGCACCCATTCACTACAGAGTCTTCCAACTCTGCATCCTAGGATGGCCTGAGAGTGATTTTAAGCAAAAAAATTTTTTAGTGCAGATGAATAAGTGTTTCAACTGAATCATTTTACATTTTACATGTTACATACTGCACATTTATCAAGCAAAATATACATCTAATAGAGTTTAAATCAGCACCTTCACTCTTTTTCTCTTCCTTTTTGGCTTTCTTCAGTCTTTTCAGCAGGCCTCTGAGATCGGTGATGCCATACGTGAAAGCAATCTTCTCATATTCATCAGGTCGGGCATTTTTCAAAATCTCCCACACATCCACCTCAGGAACTTCCTCTTGCTTGTGCTCCCTGACATCACAGAGCAGTAAGACAGTAAGAGGTCAGAGGTCATGTGTTGATGGTCAACATGTGTTGAGGAACCAGATCGCTATGTAGGAATGTTCATAGGCTTTAATATGAGAAAAGAATGATGAATGTTCCACTGTTGTCTTCCTTATTTCTAGTTCCTCAAGACATGTCACACAAAGAGATGGGCTGGATAACCTGCCTATGTTACGGTAACCTGTTACAGGGAGAGATGTCTCACTAGCTTTTAGCTACACAGGTGTTGACATGATCAAGGAAGGGAGGGTTCTGTGTTTATGACTGGGGACAAGAATTTAGTGAGGAGCTGCAGCAGCACTACTTTTTCGATTTCACTATGATTGGAAAGGATAAGGTCAGTAAAAAGGGGAGAACGTTGTGTTATCATGTGGTTAACACATGATCGTGCTCATGATGGATCAACAGACTAAAATCATTTACTAAAAGAGAAGTGTGACATTTGTTTGAGTGTATTATAATGCCATTTATATCAGGAAGATTTATAATTAGGGCTGTCAATGTAAAATTAATTTAGTGCAGGTCTCAAAATGTGTTTTAAAAGTTTAAGTGTTTAACTAACTTGATGTGGCATAAAGATGAACAAAGTAAATACATCAACAATAAAAACATCTGGAGAGTATATAATTATTACACAAGTATTTTGTTTTATTGTTGGTGTTCCTAATTTATATACCAACAATAAAAACAATGCACAGAAAAACATAATTAGAGACAGACAGATAGATAGACTTGATCAACAGCCTTAATTACAATTCTTCATTCATTAATAGTATTCTATTGGCTCTGTCCTATAGCTAAAAACTGTACCCATCTCTTTGCAGGAGTCCTATCTAAACACATGTGGCAATGTAGTTGTTTTCTTTAATATTAGGGTTAGAAGTCAGGGTTTATTATTAGGAGTGAATATTGTTGTTATACATGATCACAGTCGTTAATGATCAGGGTGTGAGAAGGTTAAATTAGTCATCATCAGTTTTTATCATTCAGCCCTCTTCTTACAGACATTTCCCTGAATGTCTGGAGGTAACATTATTATTTTCATGTTTTAATGTGTGCTTCAAACCTGTAGTTGTTCAGGCAAGTATTAAGAACACCGAAAGTTTGCAGTTGCAGTTGTGTGCCTTGTTTCTCGAGTATAAATCAAGATTCCATTAACAAAAGTAGTGATAACACTATTTCACAGCTTCATGTAGAAGTGCTCCATCAACATCTCGTAAATGAGTGGAAAACATTCCCTTTCCATCAGGTTCTGAGCTTTAAAGGGTTGTTTCCATCATTTCTGAGCGTTGCTGAATCTTTTATGAACGCTGTCTTTAAATAAAGTGTTACCGGACTACAGTAGGCCAACACTCTTGCTTATAAAGTTCCTGTTCAGGTCATGCTTGGGAAGCTAAAGGATTATAATACTTACCAGTGATAACGTCTAATCGATTAATTACCTACGATACTAACCTGCCTTGTCTGAAAGCGTAGGGAAGAAAAAAAAGAGAAAAGCCAAGATAATTGTCTAAATGTTCTTTTTTCCCATTATGCAGGAGTTTAACTTCTGCTATTAGCTAACAACAGAACACTAAAGCAAAACCTCAAGGGAAAAAAAAGAGATTCTTCTAGAGGCAAAACTCAAAAAATAAGGAAATGTAAATGAAGATACTGTGTGTGAATCCAGTATTTCACTGATGTTGGCAACAAAATACTCTTGTTTGCATTGATGCACTCTTATTTATATGCCAAAATGTGTATTCATGATAATAATAATGGCACATAAATATTGTTTTCCACATTAAAGGATGGCTAAATATTTTAAGGGAAGAGTAATTGTCATGTTGCAATGAATAACATAAAGAAATCATCATTTTAAGAGTGTAAAAAGATACTGTTGGATTTTAACAACAGTGTAAAAGAAAGTATGAAGAAAAAGATACCCCTGTCAGGGCTTAAGGGAAAAAAGAAGAAGAAAGAATTGGTCCCATTGGAGGACCAGACTGGAGTTCTCACCTATGTTTGAGAAGCCCACTAAAGTCAAGCTCGCCTGCATCGTCTTGGCCTTCACTGCTGTTGTTCACAAGAGATTAATGGAAAGTGAATCAGAAAAGTCACAAACATCAGAATCAAACAATGCTAAAAGAACAACGCAAGATCCTGCAATCTCTGCATCCTATCGAATGTAGGATTGAGGTGTACACAAGAACCTTTCGCTTCGCGACCGAGTGCGAAAGCACTGGCGTTTGGCGAACTGATTTGTGCACAAGCTACCCAGGGTGATCCTACTGGTCCCATGACTGATTCTCCCAAAGGTACTTTGGGAGAACAGTATGAGCTTGGATAGTTTGCGTTGCTTTCTGACACATTGTTGGGTTGGAAGTTCCCAGTGCAAGCGTTGGCCTTTTGAACAGTTCAACACATTGGTTTGGTTGGTTGGTTGGTTTGGTCGACGGATGGATTTGGTGGTAAATATTTTTGACAAAATGGTTAACTGAGAAATTTCTGGTAATCCAGTCCTTCAACAAACCATGTTTATGTACATCGGTTTGTTGAGGATTACTGGAACAGAATTCCTGGTTTAATTGAGTAAACGTTCACAGAGAACATCACATATGTTTAATTTTTAATCCTGAATGATATTGTAACATTTAATTTATGTATTTCTAATGTAAATGAATCATATATCATTATATATGCTTTATCACTGATAAATTTAACCTGTTTGTTTGTTGTGAAAAATTAATAAACTGCTTATTAAAACCCAGAATTTAGAAATGATCTAATAGCAAACAGTAACATTATCATTTTTATTATTGATTTCATTTCAGGGAGGACGTTCCCTCTTTACCTTCTTTTGAAAGCTGAGCGGATGTCAATGCTTTGAGAACCGTCTGAGACTTCTGAGGAAAAATAACAGAAATAGAAATACAAAAGAATAAAGAAACACAGCTAAGAGATTAAAATGAACACTACCGTTCAAAAGTTTGAGTTTAGTATGTTTTTTTTTTACTATTATGCTCACCAAGACTGCATGTATTTGATTATAAAAGAGAGTAAAAAACAGTAATGTGTGAAATACTGTAAATAGCTGTTTTCTATTTGAATATATTTTTTAAGTGTAATTTATTCCTGTGATTTTCAGCAGTCATTACTTCAGCCTTCAGTGTCACATGATCCTTCAGAGATCATTCTAATACGCTAATACTGTATATTTGAAATCTTTTGTAACATTATAATATTAGGTCTTTACTGTCACTTTTGATCAATTTCATTTAAAACCATGTTTTTTAACGGTAGTATTTGTCTTTTGATTGTGTCTGTCGTGTTCAGAAATCAGAAAACAAACCTTTGACCTCCAGATCAAAAGAGCAGCTATCAAATTTGTCTTTGTAGGTGACCTCACATCTGTAATTTCCTGCATAGTTCTCCTTCGCCTTTATAATGTGCATCTCAAAGGTGTGAATCTACAGCAGAGGAAAATCAATGCCAAATATTGCTAGAAGAATAGGAAAGTTATGCAAATGCTTCTTCACAATACATTGTTTGAGTGGGATCACCTTGCTAAAGCGATCGAAAGATTCTTTAAGCTGCAGATGCTTCCCAGTCTTGCTAGCCAGATCCATCCACTTGCCCTTGAACCACTTAATGGTTGGTTTACGAAGCAAGTCTTTGGCCTCCACCTTAGCAACGAAGGTGATGTCTCCACCTTTCAAACAACAATAGATGGTTTTGTTGAATAAATGTTGTGAGATCTAAACGATGTGCATAAGAGCCTGAGATGAAAGCTGCAAATACTGACCTACATTGATGGACGCACTCTGAGGCATTTCAATCAACAGAGTCGAGTGCGGCGGAGTCTCAATCTGTTTGTCGATCTCCTCGGGAGGTTGTCCATCCCCCAGAGACCACACTGACCAATTAGGAGAAAGAACATACTTACCGCACTCGTACATTTTTGGTTACTTTATAATAACTTTCATTTTTATTAGCATATTATAATAATTAGCGCACATTCAAATCATTAATATCTCTATATTTCTATATAAATATATTCATATGCATCAAATTTCTTAATGAAAGTTATTATAAAATATTTGAAATCCATATATCAACTTAACTGACACACAAGTACTCAACAAACACACAGTGACACATCGTCATCACACATTGCTGCCACAAAGCAACATGGAAAGCATAAACACACTGAACAATGACCTTTAAGAGGGAAAAGAGAGAATGGGTTAACATACGTAAATATACATTGTGTAGCAAAATCATTTCGGAAAATGTTCAGATTGCTCAATGAGATTTCACAGATGTTTTTAGTCAATGATCAATGATGAGATTAAATCTTTACCAAATAATATTATGACCTGTGCCATTCATTTTCCCATGGAGTGTGAAAAGGCAGATGATCGCCAAAACCCCTCAAGTTTCTTTTAAGATGGGGTTTGGGATTATTACACCGCTCTGGCCAAATGTGCCGGTATCATTTGGCTGTCCATTGTGGGAAAATTAGGCACTAGGAAGCGTCTTATCGCTAAACGTATTCCTATTGCAGCCTGTGTTTCTGGCTTCTAGGGATCAGTTAATGCATCTACAGTAGTTATAGAATTACCTGAGTCTTTTCTCCCCCTGGTTGACTCAGGGTCGCTATCATCTAAACAGAGACAGAGAGAAATTTACAGCATATTATAAGAAATATTACTGTAAAGTCCATTGCGGCCAACACACTGTAACACACAACTCCACATATAAACCATGAACAGAAAGCAGGAACAGATTGTTAATGGCACTCTATTTAGGGAAATATGACACTATGCATGTTCAATTGTTTTTTTTTTCAGGAAACATTGTGCTTAGAATATTTGTATATTTACATAAAACTGTTAGCAAATTTTTAATTAGGCCTACTGAAAATATAAAGGCTCTCTTTCTTTAAAATGATTAAAATATGAGAAATAAATTTGATGATGTTCGAACAACTATTATAATGTTTTCGCAATGCATATGTAATTTTTTTTTTCTTTTATGGTGAAATAAAAGATGGAACTATCAGGAATTTGTGTTGGAGAGGGTTACACCGGAAGTAAATGTAAATTCAAAGGGCAAGGCTCTACTGTAAATAACTGTATTAATTTTCAACCTGTTTGCTCAAATTAATATTCACATATAATCTAAAAATAAACGTATCTCTGGGTAGAAAGGAATAGGGGGCATTAATTAGTGAAAGACTCTTACTAGGAAGGTCAATAGAAAGTTTCTTGGGAGTGCTGCCATCCTCTGTGAAAGAAAACAAAATATTATTTATTATGAGTATCTGTTTTAACCAAGTGAAGGGCTGTTTCTTGACCTAAAACTGTGTAATGATGAAAAGTTCAATTTTAATAATACGCTGCATATTTTGACAGAGCTTTATTAATTAATTAATTTTCTTCCTTTATGAATTCCCTTTTTTTTCCTTAATTTTGCATGATTTTCACTTTAAATTTACAATACATATAAAACATTGTATTATATGCAAAAACATGAATTATGCATTTCTGTACAAGCATTATGTGTATAAATACTGTATACACATCAGATGTCTTATACATCCCTTCCTTTATATAGATATGATCGTATATTATATAAAGGGTCTAAATGCTTGTAGGAATCAGGCAAAAATCACAAACTTGAAGTGCATGTGTTTTTGCACATACGTTCCTTTGCGAGTTGTAAATATTAATTTTTTTTAGCTGGTTTTATTCTTGAATTCTCTTAAAGTATTTGCATTTTGAATTTCAAAAGCTCACCTGGCATTTTATAGCAACAACATTAGTAAAGAAGTGTAAACCGTGATTTGATGAGGATGGGTCGTCATGGCTACCAACCTGCTGGAGGTGGAGGTGATGGAGTGCTGGCGGTGACATCATCATCTTTATCTGAAATAAAGGTATGATTGACACATACACCAACCTATCACTGACCTCCATTTCCAGCTGTAGACCAAACAAAGCATGCATACATGAACTTCAAATTCAGCATGAACCCGCTTACAAGTAAAAGATGGAAAGCTGGGAATGTTTGCCAGTGTCTTGGACAAGCATGACAGGAACGGTATGTGACTTTGTTGTGACTGTGTATACGTGTGTGAGGATAAGAGTGTGTTTTGCAAGACAGAAGCGATATGTATACAACCACAAGCTTATCTGATGGCCCGCCGGGCCGTGAAGCAACACACATGTGGATGGAAGGAAGTGTGAGGTTATATTTTGGCTTGCCAGTGAAACCCATGAGCATTTTGCAATACACCGAGAAAAGCTGTGCTTCAATTATTGCAGAAGATTCATTTTGTTGCTATGAATGTCTGAGTGCCACATTATTAAAGCTTCCGAGGAAACGCAGTGAGTATAAATGCTCAAAGCACGTATACACACATCTCCACACAAAACACACACTGACTGATATACTTCTCTGTCCTCCGTTGTCATACAATACCTTTTATAGGAGTAGCTTTTTTATCAGCAGACTTCTTCATTGAAGGTGCTGATCAGTATAAATTCAAATGTTAGTGGACACAAATACAAATAGTCTGTGTATAAACTAGATTACAGCATCTTAGTGGACTTTTCTTACTCTTTTGGACTTGCTGTGGGATTTACTGTACATCACACACATGCATGCTAGATATCTTACAGGCACTGTCAGTACAGAGCTTTAAAGACCACAAAAGTGGAATCAAATGTAACATTTGCATTATAAACAAGAATTTCCTTTGAATTTCCTGCAGGTTAAAGTGAAAGAGACCTTTGAGCCTTTGGATGGTAGTGAGAGATTTGTTAGAAACACCAGGGTTAAAACATGTGGTGCCGATGAAACATTACAGATCTGTAGATCAGATCAGGGATATTAGACGGTTAGACAAGTTGAACATCCCTGACGGGTTCAACAACACTAAATATGATGGAAAATACTGGTTATTAATGCTTCTGTTGATATCAGTGATCATTAAAGTTTTGGCTCCACATCTACTTGACCCAAACGGTATGCAACTTGCAGTGTTGGGGAGAAAGTAACTAAGCAACATAGTACATATTTTTAGCAATTTAACAGTACTTCAGTTGTTTTTTCCAGCTAGAACTGATGTAGTGTAAAGAGAGAAGAAAAAATACTGTTGTGTTGTTTCTGTGTGATTTGTAATTGTAAATATGTTTTACTCAAGAATGAAGACTTAAAAAGTGTAGTATATGGAAAAAAATGTAATAAGGTCATATTAGATTCAACACATCTTAAAGTCAAATGACCAGATGAATGCCACTCATCTCAATAACCTCCCTGTTTTTACATGTAAAATATTGGCTGAATGCAAACTGTGCATTTCTACAATATTTGTGTGTGTGTGTGTGCTGCATTCATGCCAATAGTGATCAGTAAGTCCACTGTAAAAAAAAACAACAAAAAAAACTGAAAGCTGAAATGCTGCTTTCATCATTTAATTTTAATTCTAAATTTGTCACTTTTTATGTAGCTTGTAGCTTTGCAAACTAGTTTCAAAGTAGCTTCCCAACACTGACAAGTTGTTATTAGGGTTTTACTCTTTGCAATACTCACCGGAAACTTTTGAGGTGCCAGGCTCCTCTTCTTTTACCTCAGTCACCTTCTTAGTAAACTTCTTAGCCTGTGTTGGCTCAGGTTCACTGTGCCCGTTCTCTACAGGCTCTGTCACTATTGGCTGTGGGTCTGTGACCTCACCCTCTACTGGCTCTATTTCAGTCACCACAATTACTACAGGCTGTGGCTGAGGGGTCTCAGCAGCAGGCATGGGCACGGCTGCCTCTGGTTCTGTGGCAGTCACTATGGCCTCTGTGTCTTTGGTTGCCACTTTAGCCTCTGTACAGTAAACACAGCTAGGCTAGAGCAGCAAGACTTCAGGAAGCCACCTTCAACTCAAATGCTTACACATGCACACACACTCACATAGATGTAAAGTGACTAAACTGGTCAAATACGTGCATTACAAATATTAGCAAATCTGACATATGTGGTTTGATATAAATATTTATTTAAATTTCATTTAATGGCTTTTTTCAAGTCAATTTGAATATAGTCAAGTGTCCAAAACAGATTTAGTCACTGTACATCTATGAAACTGTAAATCCCAAAAGAAGCAAAGTACAACAGGCTCTGCAAGCATCTACTTGTGGAGCATTAAAAATAATTAAAAATTATTCTCATGTACAAAATGATGTTTGGAGGATATTTTAAATATAAAATAATATATACATTTTAATATATTATTATACATTTATTTATTGATCTGCATATCTGTACTCAATAACTGGTAAATAATGAGAATGCATTATTCTCATGCATAAATTAAATATGGTTTATGTATAGTGTATATTTATTTTAAAATAGGTACATTAATAATAAAAATGATAATGTAACATATTCATATTAAAATATTAATATAGTAAAATATTACGTTTAATGGTTTTTCTATATTTGTACACAACAACTATAGTCAATGATGAGAATGAATTCTCATGCACAAAATGTGTATATTTAAAATGCATACTGTATAATATGTATTTATATATTAAATTATATATTTTTATTAAAGTATGTACTGTTTTTTAATGCTTTTAATATATTGTGTGTGTGTGTGTGTATATATATATATATACTATAAATTGAAAAATTTTGAATATCAAATATTTTTACTAGTCAATAATTAAAATGAACTTTTCTCTTGCACAAAAGGTTTATAGATGTGCTAAGTTTATTTAAAATATACTTTAAAATAAAATATATAATATTAATATAAATATTATACATTTAAATGTTTAAATATCCATATATTTGTACATAACCACAGTCAGCATGAATTTTGCATTTCTACTGACTGTCAACTTGATTTTGAAAGCACAGTAAACGGTTGATGCCTGCACAGGTGTCTTTCTGTGGGTGTCCTTGTGCTTCTTTTCATATACTATACCTTCACATCAAACTTCTCCATGTACTGATGTGCATTTGCACAACAAAATCCGGCCATCCATAAACCAGAGTATGGTATTAGTACTGACGCAGGTGTGGGTTAAGGTGTGGGCCATTCATTTGTGTGTCAGTGTGAACCCTTAAATGCCCATAATAAAGTGTGTGTGTGTGTGTGTGTGTGTGTGTGTGTGTGTGTGTGTGTGTGTGTGTGTGTACTGTAGTTTGTACACTTGTAGTTTGTGTGCTGATTTACCTGAACGTTTGTGGTCACAAAGTGATAATTTGGTGGAAATCACAGTGGAAAAAAACACAAACACTCTCACACGTGAGGTAAGAGTGCCGTGGGTGAAACTGAGAAGCGAAAGAAACCAAAGGGAGGGGAAACACATGGTTGAACACCTACCTTTCGGGGTCATCACAACCGAATTCTCAGATGGGGCGTCACCAGAGTCTGGGGCAACATTCTCTGAGTATGTGACAGACATAGCGGAGGAATGCAAGTGCCTCTTTCAAAGCATGAAGCGTCAACAACACATACAGACGCACATATATGCTGAGGGACAGGAGACGATACAATATACTCACTCACGGACACTTATATATGATATATATATATATATATATATATATATATAAATGTTATCACACACACATAGTGGGCCTCGTTCATAAAACACAAGCAAAAGAAACTTCTGCTTGTCTTTCATAAAAGATGTCCACTGTCAGGACAGATGAAAATGGAGAACTCCCCAAAACATTGAAAAAAAATGAAATGATCTCTGAAGCATGAAATCATTAAACTTTTTTTGTCAATTATTTAGGCTATATAGGGTTTCTTTCCATCACTGGCTGTACATACAACTAGTACAATACTGACTATGTCCAAACAAGCCAGAAGCTCTACAAATAATGGCTCCGAAGCCAAAAATCATTCTTGAACCTCAAATATATTATCAGCGCGCTGTTAACACGGGCCTTAGCCTAAATGTCATCTGAATCAACAACCCATGATCAGCTGGACAGAATACAGGGATTCAGACCATCTGGCTGATATATGAAATAACAGTGATACTAATCTGGTGAGTAGCCTACTTCACATTTGTGCTCACCATGTTTGCACACCGGTGCTGTGCACTTATTGGCTTTACTGAATGTGTATACTCTGTTGCTTAAAGCAGAATTTGTGTCATATAAAACATGTCAACATCAGTACTTCCAGACACACTTACACACTCACAGAACTCAATCAACCGGTGGTTTATTTGTGTCAGGTCAGTTTATTAGGTCTTTCTCGTTGCAAATTAAGCAGTTTTTTTTTGTTGTTGTTGTATTATGGCCTACTTTAATTGTACTGTTGCCCATAGCAACATATCATCACTAGCTACTTAAACGGCAAATTCGCGCGGTTTTGACACTCACTAAACAGAATTGTAAATGTCCCTTGATGACTTGAGTTGGCCTATTAATTAAATGGTAAGAATAAAGGCGCGGTCACATTTACTTACAATTCAGTGAATTTTCGTGTGCGAAAAATCCGGTTAATTCAATATTAAGTAGGCTCTCCTTGATCTGGAATTTCACGAGAGGGCGAAAGATTTCTCCATGCAGATTTTGCAACGGGTTCAGGTTGTTTACACGGGTTTACTACATCGAACAACAGAAAAGTGCTTGGTTTGACTATCTGTTTAAACTGTGCTTCATACATTATTGCTGTATTTAAAGTTTTGGAATGACCGATGATCAGCGTTAACCATGGCAACATTAGCTTCTTTTTTCATACCATTAGGAGTCATTTAAAACACAGCAAGAACAGCTAATTATCGCCATCTTGTGACTCAAAACCCTTAATGTCATTGGATTACTCTTTATATTAATATGGTAAGAATAAATGGATAGACGACTAGAAACTCAGGTGCCCCCATTTAAAGCAAGAAAAAAAAAATCTGGCCTAGATGAGAGTGGAAATTGGAAAATTTAGCCTATAAATATAGGCTCCGCTTCGCGTCGTGCCTAACGATGCCCTTCATCCGTGATTTATTCACGATACGGTACGGCCTCTCGTATCTTATTGTTTACATATAGAATGGATTGCAGCTATATATTGTTATATGTTGTAATGAACATAGGAATGTTTTATTATTAAAAGCGGAAGCTAATATAATGTCACATACAGTATATTAATCTTATCATTACCGTAAAAGGCTTCAGTTATTCGCTGACTGTTTTCATCAGACCACGTTTAAAGATTCCCCCCCCCCCCCTCCCAACCAGTGACTCTCAATTAACATTGTCCATTCACTCGTAAAAAAAAAAAAAAAAAAAAAAACTGATCCAGGATGAAGTTTATCTGAAGAAATTCACCACTCACCTTCAGGTTGGCCATCATCTGTCAGGAAAAAAAAGAAAAACAGCTCCATGATGTTTCCTATATTTTAGGTAAGGAGGCTTTAAAATTGTCAAAAAATATTACTGTGCAGTCCCCCCCCCATATTTTGTTATCTAATATAATGGCATTTTAACTCTGGATACTTTTTTAGGCCAATTTGTAGTGCAGCTTTGTCTTTAAAGCATTCTTTCTTTTCTTTTAACTCTGTGTAAGTGTGTAGTATTGTGTTAGTTGCGGTGCACGTCTAGACATATAGCAAACAGTTTAAAGAGGCACATGTTGACACAGCGTTACAGTAAACCCAGCAGAGCATGATGAAAGTGCTCTTAGACCCTAATGTGATTAGAGGAGTTAAACAAAAAGCCTAACAAGATCAATGAGTGGATACATTCCTAAGTATGACAGTTCTAAAATAAACCAGCTGTTGTATTTATAGATTACCATAGCATGGGCACCTGACTCTTTTTATAGAGGACAAAGCTTTAAATTAACTTATCTCATCTTTTACTTAGAAAGCCTGATGCTGACTTTATACCTAAACAGAAAACATGAACAGAGAGTAGCCTACTGTAGGATTGAAAAATGAGATATATTTAACATCTCAATGGCTTCTGCTAGAGAGCAATAACTGAAATCAAATAGAGTATCTGGAGTATCCTGCTTCTCAGATCTACACCATTCAAAAGTCTAGGGTCAGTAAGTTTTTTTTTCATCAAATAATCCTGCAGAAATGATTTCCCCTAAATAAGTTATTTTAAATTGTAATAATATTACTGTTTTTACTGTATTTTTTATCAAATAAGTGTAGCTTTTGTAAGCATATGAGACTTCTTTTAAAAACATTTAAAAAAAAAAAAAAGTCTTACCAACCCCAAATTTTTGAACGGAGATGCATGTTCTGTGATCTCACACGTGTTTCCTTTGAGTTTCAAAAGAGATCTCAACTATGTCTCAAACTGTGCTCGGAAATCTGCACTTAAACTTAAACTCGGCTATAACTCAAACATTTCTCATCACATACTGCAGACACCAAATTATCTGTATTTATACTGTATTTATGTCTGTACACCTGATTTGTTTCTATATTTTTTACCTTCTAGGGAGGTTTAGGAGAAACATATGAGACCATGAAGAAGTTGGACCGTTACTGAGAGCTCCATTAGGTCTCTTACAGAGCAACCTCTGAGCAACAAACCTTCCTCTACACTATACATGATGTAAATGTCAGCAGCTTTGTCTCGGCAACCCGCTCCTGTTGCCTTGGCATGGGCTGCTGTGAATTCTGCAAGGATGCCAGCTTAGGCTGATCATGGCACAAAAGGATCTCTGTGAAGCGTTCCGAGCGTGACCGCTTCATTCCTGCCCCCTGCTGTCAGGAGCGCATGTGAGGAGGGCCAATGAGAACACCTGTGCGCTTCTCCTTGTTTAGCCTCTTGATATTTTTGACAGCTCCCTCATTTTGTTTGCTGTCTCTGTCAGTCCATCTCTCCTTCACTGGGTGTTTTCTTCAGTTCATTATCACTCACTATATCCTCCTGTTCTGTGTGTTCTGCAGCTTCATCCTGTCTTATGTTGCGTAATTTCCTTGGTCATCGTCATATATAAAACTCCTCAAAAGTCTTGCCAAAATGCATGATATTTTAGAATGATAATAAATCAAACATGAAATTGCTTGAATTTATGAGACTTGGGACACAATTATATGAGACCTTCGGCAATGTAAAAAAAAAAAAAAAAAAAAAAAAAAATTAGTCGATCCCCTCATCTGATAGCAGGAATTTGATCACTAAAAATGATAGCATTTGTACTAATAATAATAAATCAATATGTCTTTGCATATGAATTAGTCTTTTGAGACACCTAATTTTATTATTAATAATACTTATTTTTTTCCTATCTTGTGGATGTTGTGAGAAAATAATTAATAATAGTAATAATAATAATAATTTAAAATCAAGATGTGTTTACCTGTTAATTAGTCTTTTCAGAAACCTGATCTTATTTTATCTCTCTTTTTTGTCTTGTACATGATGCCTCCCCACAGATCACGTCTTTTGGATCCCTCAGCTCAGATTTGACAATGACGTGGGTCCTTCCACCCATTAAAGAGCCATTTATGTCACCGTTGAGCTGGCTGGGGTGGCATTCTGCCCGATTTGAGATCCCCCTGGCTCATCCAGCAATAACGACAATTTTGAAAGGTATTGTTTTACCCTCGCAGCGCAACACAACAGTATGCAGGTATGTTCAGCTGTCCCTACTGCTGCCGTGAGGACAGACAAGCTCATGTTGACCCCCTTCACACCAACGGTCGTTACTAGCCGGCCCTCCAGCTTAATATAAATAGAATTCAAACTCATTTATTAAAGAACATTTTCAGTTACATGCTTTTTGTCTGACAAGCGGATGCGCTGCAGCTAACTTTTTATTGTCACGACCAACACAGGCTAAAAAAGATTCATAATAGGTTCATAAAGATGAAGTGTATGAGAGCATGGATACAACTTTTAGTTTGAGAATCAATCTTTTATAATTGTAAAACTGTGAAAAACAAAGTGCTATTGTACGTGGAAGTCGTGCAGACTTTGCTGGCGCTGAGAACAACAGGCATCAGAGAGCAGATGACAGCTTGAATGTGTCATTTCTCTTGGTGTTGATTTATGAGTGATCTGACATGAAGGAACGGCACTTTGACTTCTTTGACTGAGAAAAAGTGAGAGTGAAATACGCAAGGTCCAAAATTAACACTCACACAAGTAAAAGTTGCCAGTTGGCTGGTAACTGTATAAGGAACCGCAACGTAATACATGATAGTTAAAGTAATTGACGTGCATAATTAAAACGTATGACATACAGACCTTCTACAAATAAAACATAGGAAAAATGTTTTGTAGGATATGTAAAATGCTATTTTCTCCAGACTATCATGGCAACACATAAGCAAAATATTTCTTACAGTAAAACTACATCTACATATGTATATACTGTATGTATATACTGTATGTATATATATATATATATATATATATATATATATATATATATATATATATATACAAACCTAAAGAGTTTCAATTTAATATACTTAATAAAGCATAACAACTCAATTTTAATATTAAGCAATGCATAATTCATGACTGCAAATAAATTTATTTATAATGGTTTGTGAAATTTACTCCATTTACACACCATTAGCTGGTGAAAAGTTAATTTTGGATGCTGGAAGTTAATTTTGGCCTCCCTTTGTAATGTAGGGTGGGTTTGACATAAGGATTCTTTCACGTTTGACCTTATCTGTAAGTCAGTAGTCAAAGGCCAGCTAATTATCCTGATACGGATACACAGCAAAAGTTTGTTTCCTTCCATTGTTGTTTTCCTGAGGGATACTATTTGTGATGCTGGCCTATGTGGATATAGGTCATAACCTCCATCCTTTGATATTATTTATCGCAGAGATCAAAGTTCAAACAAACAAGGGCTCAGGATTCTCAGCATGATAGAGACATAAAGTCACTGGCTGAAAGATAGGAGTAACAGAGAGAAGAGAGAGAGAGAGCAATGGGGATTAAAAGTCTACTCATTCTGAACTATTCCAGGGGTCTGGAATCCAGTTCCCCGGGGTCCAGCCCTGTTCATCCCTCATCCAGCCTTTTAAAGCCTGGAGTCAACGCTCCACGGCAACCCCAACCGCCCCCCCCCCCCTCCCCGCCCCATCAGCTGTTCCCCCAAATTTATGAGAACAGTCTTTTTTTTTTCAAATAGACATGGTCACAAAGTCTAATAATCACTCTCTCAAGGTTATTTATGGAATCCATTGTAATTAAACATTACAGTTGGCATGTCAACTCAAACCAATTTTTTTAGTGCCTAGTTCATCATTGTTTATTACTTAAGCGAGGACAGTTGCAATGCAAAATCATTTGTGTCTTGTTTTCTGATAAAAATTAAAACATTGAAACAAGGTCAATTTACTTGAGAAGCAAAATGGTTAGATATTATAGTTTGTTTTCAGAGAATACATTTTTAATAAATTATTTTTCTCTCACCACATTGGCAAATTGTTAATGTTTTCTTGTTTTAAACATCAATCTTGGTGAATTTCATTAGATTTATGCTTAAAACATGTAAAATAAAATCTTAATGTCTTATCCAGTTTTGTTTTCAGGTAAATTTATGTTGTTTTAAAGATGTATTTCACCAAAAAAATGAAAATACTGAAAATACTGATTTGAGACCAATATTCTTCAAAACTCATACAGGTTTGCAACGACATGAGAGTGAGAAAATGATGACTAGGTGAACTAATCCTTTAAGAATGTTTAGACGTTTTCACTGGAAAACAAGACAAAAATACTGTATGTATGATTTCTTGGTCGCCAAAGGTTTCAGTTATCATATGCATCTTTTCATTCATTTTTCAACCTACAAAAATCACCACGATCAACCGGATGGCATTTCCAACGGGTGTTGGGCGCATCTGCAAACCCTGTACCGAAATGGATCGCACCACCTGCCTGTTTATGACCATGTTTATGAGTATCATCAAAATAGCTTCCATAACATCAATCTCCCAAATCCCCTACATTCTGCATCATAATCCCCATTGTCCAGAAGTGGACGGATCCCATCCAGTGTGGATATGTTTAGAGACCAATATTAAAATATGAGTCATCCTCAGAGGAAAGTCGTAGCCTGACCAAAAATAAAATTTAAATGTCACTGGTGCTTGTCACGAATTATGAAATCTCAGAGCTGTTGTGCTCATGCATATGAGAGATCCAATAAATTAAAGCTAGTCTTTTCCATTTAATAATAATAATAATGATGCAATGTAAGTCAAAGAGCAAACACAATACCGCATCCTCATATTTCTCCATCCATCCATTAGGCAGTGGAAGCTGATCTCTATATCATCACCCCTGAAATATTTGTCCATCTGAAGGTGTAGCATCCCCACCGGGCCATCAGCATTGCATCATCCATCAGAAATGCCTCTGGCACCACAGTAAAGCTGGGCTCCATGACTTGAAACCCAGCGCCGGGTAAGTCAGCACCATTCCATACCCAGAATCCCGTATAGCTCAGCTGACTCTGCGCTCCTAATCACCTTGACTATGCACCATCCATCATAGCAACGGGCATGACAATAGTTGCTTTTTATAAAGTTGCCTGGATCACCTCATCATCCAGCACAATGTGAATTCCAAAGTCGCTCCTGATCATCCCTGAGCTTTTTATGTCTGCTTGAGTCATTTTGTCCTTTTCGTGACTGTAGGGATGATGCAAAGATCTTCACTTCTACCAACCACCTTGACCTAACATAAGTTATGTTTTATGGTGTATAAACTGTCAATTTCATCTCATGCAACTCAAAATACACAATTTTCCACATTTTTGGCTTTCTTTCTATAATGCAGCATTGTATACTGTTTATGTTTGCCATATGCATTTGAGAAAACTCTGCAAGGTGAAGTTAGTCCTTGTTGGTTCAAACCTATTCAGTTAAAAAAACATGATTCAAACTCAGATTAGAATGAAAAAAGGTGAAACAAACCAGCAAAACAGAGCTGCTAATTTGTTATCAGCATGTTTGTTAGTAATGCTGCGGTCATATCACTGATAATGTTGTTGTATATCTTGATTTGATCAAATTTGCCATCCTAAAACATTTCTCTACCTTTTTGTTCCTCGCTCAACAGATTCCCCCATCAGACTATCTGTGGCGTAATGATGGACAGGATTGGTTCTCACCTTTCTTTGTGGGCTCAGGCATGTTGAGCCGTTCTCCGGTGGACCAGGCACCAGTTGAAGGGGTTCAGAGGTGAGTCTGGGCTGCCCAGTGTGTGTGGCAAAGGGTGTCCTTTAGCCAAGGGGTGTTATGATGGAGAAACGGTGGTGAGGAAAGTTGCACCAGAGAGTTTGGAAGTCAATGAGGATGAGGGCAACGCAGGAACGTGAAGGAGAAAGTAACAGATCTGGGGGTGATGAATAAATGGGGTTTATATAGCGCTCATCTTAGCCACTCCTCTCTGTGTTTGATAATAGAGCCCAAAAAACCTTCCTAACACCCTCCCCTTTGCTCCTAAAGTCCTGGGATTAGATGTGGCTCGCTGTGCCCTGTCTCCTCACCAGCTGGAGTCAGACAGCGAGAGGGGCTTTGGATAACGTTGCATTGCAGAAAAAAAGAAAGTATTTCTGTTGACAAGGTGGCATTGCTTTGAATATATATCACAAAGACCTCTGCAGGGTATTTTTATGCAGAATGCTTGACCCTTCAAGCAAAATGTAACATATATATATATATATATATATATATATATATATATATATATATATATATATATATATATATATATATATATATATATATATATATATATATATATATATATATATATATATATATAAAGTGCAACATTTGCAATGTGATTGTCTTTCATAATTTATTAAAAAATATTTAGTATAATAATAAAATATATTGATAAATGTAATAAAATATAAAAATGTGTACATTTTACAATTTATGTATTTTGTAATTCAATAAAATATAATAATACAACAAATAAAAATCTACAATAATAATAATAATATGTAATAACAAAAATGTATAGAAATGTATACAATTTATATATTTCTATAATTATATTACATTATATTATATTTAGTGATATGTGACCATGGACCACAAAACCAGTCATAAGGGTGCATCATCTGAAAGCTGAATAAATAAGCTTTCCATTGATGTATGGTTTGTTAGGCTGATATACAACTATTTGAAAATCTGGAATCTGAGGGAAAATCGCCTTTAAAGCTGTCCAAATTAATTCCTTGGCAATGCATATTACTAATTTACAAAATATCTTCACGGAACATGATCTTTACTAATATCCTAATGATTTTTGGCATAAAAGAAAAATCTATAATTTTGACCCATACAACATATTGTTGGCTATTGCTACAAATATACTCGTGCTACTTATGACTGGTTTTGTGGTCCGAGGTCACATATAATATATAATAAAAAAAAGTAATAAATAATAAAACAGTACAAAAATATACAATTTTTTAATACTTTTTTAAAAAGTTCTATTTTTTCATACAACATTTGAAATAATATACTACATATTTATCTACTGTATACGTGTAAATATATGTACATATGCAAACTGCTCTTTTAAGACTTGGTTTTTATTCCTGCCAATGAGGTGTTTGTAATGAAGATCCGACCCAGCCAGTCAGTGGTTGATGTGACAATGTGACCGATTTACTATAAAGCTTGGCAAGGCCCATGTCAAGGGCATTCACTATAGGCTGAATGAAAGAGATATTAGTAGGTGATGTTGTCATTCAGGGGTTCCCGTGTCTAAGCTCCACCCTTTCTCTAGAAAGCCTCTGGGTGATATTTAGGGCTTAGTGAGAAAAATAGGAAACATTTACTTCACCTTTCAGCCAAGTGCCAGAGATCATTTTGATCTAATGTGGATGAGGGCCAAGGGTGGAGATCTGAACAACCAGGGCTATAAATTCGGTTAAGATGCCTGAGCAATGCTTTTATGCTCTATAATTAGAATGGCAACCTGAACTCTGACATTTGACATAACTAGCATGGAAACACAGTGGAAACATGGGATTGTTGCCATTGTCAAGACTCTAATTATCCTGTTAACACTTTAATTCTCATTATAAATCAGGCCCTGCTTCTTGCAGATGTAACGGCAATTTACACAGTGAGGCCCTGAAGCTTTAATAGTTTTAGTGAGCAATTACATGTAATTTATGATCATATATCTTATAAATCCATTTGTTTGAAACTAACATAGAGGTCAATGTCATCTGTGTCATTTTGTACAGATATATTTTACAATTTCATAAAATACATTTTTTATCAGAAATACATAAAAGTCATACTGAGTTTTTCTGTCCCAATATTGAAAAAAAGGGTATCTATTTACTTAATGATTGTATCTATTTACATTGTTTGTGAACTTTTAATTGAACTGCAGACATGATTATACCAAGGATTGAAAATGTCAGCTTCTCCGAGGGTCGTATGAATGGCACTAAGTAATATTAGATGGTTCTAATGCTCCTGCAACATATATTACGTATTAAGCCAGGACTCTTCTTTAGTAATTTCATACTGTTCTTGTTCTGAAAGGCTGCACTTGCCATTAAAGAAATCTTTGTTTAGAATGGGATTTTTCACAAGTATGTGCTCCCATTAGCAAAATTATTTTAAAATCGCTGTAGTGTGTGATAGAAATAGGTTATGAATGACATGCCATACTCTTGCATATCAAAGCATCTTGACTGACTAAGTGGATTTTAAAGGGACAGTTCACCCAAAAATGAAAATTGTGTCATCATTTACTCACCCTCAATCTGTTCCAAACCTATATGAGTTTCTTTCTTCTGTTGAACATAAAATAAGATGTTTTGAAGAATGTTTGAAACCAAACAGTTGACCGAAGTCAGTGGCTATCGTCAACTGTTTGGCGGAAACTAACAGGGGTTTGCTAGAACTTAAGTGTGAGTAAATGTGAACTATCCCTTTAAGCATGATTTTTGGCCTTTGTTGGTATCGGATCTTCCAAACGAGGGCCCATTTATAATCATGTGTGTACGGCTCTAAAGGCAAGATGCTTGGGAACTATCATGTGGGCCAGCCACAAAGTACACACAAAACCATTTGGACCAGACTGGTGGTTAAAGGTTCACGACGCCCATGGGGATTTAGCTCTCACGGTCACCATAAAAAGCTCAGGCTAGAGAGTCAGAGTGGCACCTGCCTGCACTAATGCACACACACACACATGGGAACCTAAACAGAGAAGAACAGATATCCCCTCAGAATTTCAACATCTCATTAAGATTCAGTGCGTTCAGTAGAATGGAGCAGGCAGTGCTTTAGATGTAGTGATCTAGCATGGAAAGCATGAATACTCGCTGCAGAAATAGATTCCACTCCTCCCTGTGAATAAAACTCTGTGGGACTATAAAGGGAGAGAAATACCATCTCTGAATCGCACAATACCATGTGTGAGGAGCACCAGTCAGTGGCCAGTCAGTCAGAGAGACCAAACCAAGAATCTGTCTTTCAGTAGAGCTCTGGGTCCAACTTCAGTATCCACAATAATGCCAGTTAAGAGATTGACCTTAACAACAGCTGCCTACAGTGGCTCCAAAAAGTATTCAAACACTTAAGCCATGCTTAAAAATTAATGCAATTTATTGAAGCATGTAACAAAATCTCAAAGCAAGTGGCATTTATTGTAAAGAAAGACAGCACATGCACATTTAGCGTAAGTTTGTTTGGTTTTAAATGATAGAATAATTGTGCTCAAAATGTTTGGCTTCATGCATTCACTAAAATATGCTAATTGCAAAAATGGATCAGAAAAGTGAAGCAATTTCTGAGAAAAGCAAAGCAGAATTTGTTTGTGGATGTCACTTGATTTGAGATTTTGATATGCCATTCAATGACAATTATACATTTTTAACCATTACCCAGGCTTCCAAATACATTTTGTGAGTAAAACTAAAATTAAATCTTTAATTGAAATAGAGCTGAAAAAAATAAATAAATAGGCTATTATATGAAAAACCTAAACTTGAAAAAAAAAACATTTTTTTACGAAAATTTCAAATGTTGCTTTGGCAACTAACTGAAATAAAACAAGTTTAAGTTGAAGTACTAAAAATAATAAAACTAAAAATATAAATTAAAGTTAAACAGAATAAAAATGTTAAAATCACATAAAATTGCATTAAACTAAAACTAAAAAGAAAAACTGAAAATATAAAAATAGAAGCTAATTCAAATAATAATAAATACTATAATATTATATAAATAATACTAAAACATTGATTTGCACTTTAACTCTGTAAAGACAAAAAAGATTTTAGAAATCACAATGCAATTTGCAATGTTTAACATCAGCTTTTTGCCATTAAGTTATTAACAATTTTGTTGTTGTTATTAACTGTAATGAACAACAGTCAGCAAGTGACAAAATCAAAATAAAAGTAGTGAAGCAGCTTTGCCACCTACTGGGAACAAATAAGCAGTGCGGGAAGAAGATATTTAGTCTGTTTTTATTTGTTTTGGCTCTTTTCAAATGCCAGCTGAAAAACTGATAAAGAAACTGAAAAAAAAAAAAAATGTATATATATATATATATATATATATATATATATATATATAAAGAAATAGGTTTACTATATATGAATTTTTTTCATTTATTTTTAAAAGACATACTATTTTAAATGTATCATGATATGCAAAGAACAGCAAAAAGTAAATTATTTAGGTAAGATTCTGCTATACAAAACACCACAGTTCATCCCCTTCATCGAGCAAGAAAAAATAGAAGCTAATTTTACCCTTCTTCTTAAGATTAACAAATAATGACCGTAACACACTTGAGATAATCATTCAGCTCTCATTTCAATCCACATGCAGCTTTCTTTATACCATGTTGTCTCTGTAAAGTAGAGAGGGTTGCTAAACTAAACTGATAAGTCAGTTTCTTTTTCACTTTAATGATCTCCCCCGAGCGGGCGTAATTTCGCAAGGCACGGGACATTTTCTGGTAGGTCATGGGCATCCGGTTGCTCTTCCTCTGGCCCCATAGCTCAGCCACATGCTCCTTGTGCCTGGCAGAAAAGCGGAAGACGCCTGCCGAAGCGGGCACCCAGGACACACAGTGGGCCATGCCTGGGTCCTCCAGCATCTCAAACAGGAAGTGGAAAAGACGTAGCTTTTTCCCTGCAATCATAGAGATGACTGCGGTCAAACAGCATTCAAGTGTGTACCTTTGTGCGTGAAGGGGGTAGGCAAAAGCCTATGGAAACTATTTCCCATAAAAACAGGCTTGTATTATGATAGGCGTAATTAAGATAAGCATCTCTAAAACATCAATGGTGTACAAGACCAGAGAAAATGAGGGAGAACTGAGATTCTATGTGGCAGTTATGGGTAGGACGGGCCGCTCCCGTGCTGCAGTTCCTCTAGGTTATTCCTCACCTTCGAGATAGCATCAAAATAAACCACAAAAGCAGAACTGACCTTTCTCTGCAGGTGTAATGCTGGGCAATGATTCGGCACACTTTTCAGGTGTTGTATTCCGAGTTAAAGCTCTCTCTGGTCCGTTTAACACTTGCCCGTCAGGTGGATTGTGAAGGACCGCTGACTGATCGACTGCATTGCTCTTGCAATTCATTCCACTGTCTGTATATGAGTCAGATCCATTTGCTTTGGCCAGAGATATCATGACCTATTGATTTGACAAAAGAACTTGGTATTAAAATAGAAAAGAATGGGTGCAAGAATGACACAAAGTGTAGAACTAAATGGTTTACCTGCTGAGCTGCAGGTGCATGTGGCTGCAGCTGGGACTTTTCTCGTTCTAATGCATTGTTCAAATGTTCTCCAGCAGCAGGTAGCTTCTCTCTAGATATGTCCACATCTTCGCTGGTTGACATGACAGAAAGATCCCTTGCTGCCAGTGCATTACAAAACACACAGACTCATAATTTCAGTGTTTTTTACATTGTGTTTTTTTTTTTTTTTTGACACTATTCCCTTGTGAAAAAGACATACACAAAAGTATGCATACTTTTAAAAAGAGTACTGATTATTAATAATATATACTTTAAAGGAATATACTTAAGTGTGAGCTGAAAGTAAGTTTTCAAACATTTAATTGCATGTTGCATCTACATTAAACTGTATTATCATTTAAATTAATTTTAAATGCAATTAACCGAACTTTAGAGTGATTTTTTTGACCCACTTTAAAAGTACATCTTTATTTGTTAATTTATAATATAATTTCGTAATTATATAATTCTATTGTCTTTTTGAAATGTTTTCTTAAAAGTGTACTGACAAGCATTTATAGTCAACTAAAATATACGTTAATGTAAGTTCTATTGTAACTTGTATATGCCATGTATTTAAATACATTTGTAATGAGAAAGTTGCAATTTAATACATTTCAAATATATTTACTGCATTATATTAGTAAATAACATGTTGCTAAATGTATATAGGAATAACACTGCAGTAAAAAATGAAATCAAGTACTTTACTTGTGCTTTAGTATGTTAGTCAACACACAATACATGTGCTTATATACTTTTAAGATTTGAACAAGTATACACTACACTACAGGTGCACATTCAATACAATGAAGCACACTTGATTTTGGGTTGACTTTCTTTGCACTGACAAAAAAAAAAATCTGTGTTCCGCAGAAGAAATAAAATTATAGTTTTGAAAAGATATGAAGGTGCATTGAAAAGAAATGTTGTAGGATTTACTCAGAAATTGCTAGTAAAACTCACAAATTATACAAAGAAACTACAAGTAACACGTGACATTTGGAAGTAGAAAAATAATTCAATATATATATATTTTTACGAGTAAATGATGACAGAATTTTCAATCCTTTTAAGCTTCCTTCTTACTGTTCCATAGGGCTTTTCTTCGAGATTCCTGTCTGTAATGCTCCTCAAGAAATTCTAGAATCACCTCCAAATCAGTCTGATATTCCTGCGGACTGTTCTGGTAAGAAGAAACAACTATTTTTAACTCGTACACAACAGTGGCCACTAAAAAGTGTTTGGTTTGCTCTAATATAATGATACTGATACATTTTGAATTGTCCAAATATCTTTTGGGGCCACTGTCGAATACAAACAGCATAACATAACAAAACTGTAAAATTGATCAGGTCTTACCATATTAGTGTTATGACTGCGATCCTTACTCTGTCTATTGCTGTTTCAAGTGTCGTTGTATTAATGAATAACCAATAATTTAAGAAAAGAACAATTTGTTACTATTAGTGTGTTTTCCACATAACTGTCTCCTTGAAAATGTGCAGACCTCTTTTTATCAAAAGCAAGGGGCTGTGGGAGTGAACAGGCCTTTCTTAAATGATCTACGATCGTACATAAATAACCAGCCATTTTTGACCCAAAACCACAGTTTCTGTCGGCCCAAACATACACACCCTGATCTCGGTCTAACACACATCTCTAGCATCCACCTTTATGGAACCAGTAACCACATCCTCTTCACTCTTACAGATAACAACCACAGCCACCTAACAATGACACAGGCTCCACATAAAAAACACATTCATCTGTGCTCAAGTGATCACGAACTTTGTAATGTTGAAAAAGAAAAATAGATGAGAGAAATGCAATGTTTAAAACTTCAGTCATAAAAGAGCACAATTGTTATGAGACCAGTGTTTATTGTCCAGTATGAAAATTATACAGCAGCACTACATTAGTGTTTGATTGCTATCTTACAAAGAGGAAGGTGATTTGAGATCGGTTTGTAATATGACACAGAAAGCAGTCACAAACAATCTTCTCTCTGTGAAATTAGATAAGCTTGGCCCAATGCATTTGCAAAGAAATCAGCGCCAAAGTTTATACAGCGGCTTCAAGCGTATGTGTCTCATAATGGAGAGTTTAACAAACAAATTCATTGGGATTTTCAAGACAGGAAACTTTATTTGAGTGATAAAACAAATGATCTTATGTAAACAAGTTGAGAAAAGTAGATAAATATGAAGACAGAAACAAAAAGTAGAGTGATTCCAAAAAGTATGTGGATATAAGACACTTGCATAATAATTATGTTATAGAATTGCATACAAAATATCAAAATATTTTCTGAACCATTTTTTCTTGTATTTTAATTATTTCTATGAAATGTTTTGCTTAAAAAAAAAGTGCTCGCTCTGCTGTCATTTTAAAAGAAATGTTAGTTGGTTTGATATTTTTTAAGGCAATAATTCATATATATTTTGAGTGTCCAAATATTACTGTACATATACACTGCGGTTCAAAAGTTTGGGGTCCAAGTTTTTGAAAGAAGTCTCTTATGCTCATCAAAACAAAAAAAATTATATATATATATATATATATATATATATATATATATATATAAAATAACTGTTTTCTGTTTTAATACATTTTCAAATGTAATTTATCCCTGCAATGTTGATGCTGAATTTTAGCAGGATTTTTTGTGATACTCTTAAAAATGATTTAGTTGATATAGAAATCTTTTGTAAAATTGTGCTGCCACTTTTGATCAATTTAATGCATCCTCGCTGATAAATGTATTAATTTCATTCAAAAACCAGTATTACATGCATACACTCCTTTCTAATGCACTTTTGAACATTTTTACTTTCTCAAGGTTTGTTTGAAAGAATCTCCCTTGTAAAAGACAGAAATGTCAAGAATCACTGAGCTGAAACGCCAATTTTGGGGTCCTCATGCATTGTCAGAACAGTAGCAAGATCGTAGTCGCCCTGGTAAGAGTATTGGCCGTACCAGTAATGACAGTCCGGTAGAGGAGAGCTGTAGTAGACGTGCTCAGCAGAGCCTTGCTGATGAAGGGCCATGTCTCTGGACGAAGGGCCTGAGCTGTAGCCTGACAGTGAGCTCAATCGCTGCAGTATAGCTGGGTTAAACTGATAGGTGAGCTTGCGACGCACTTTCACAATCTCACCCGTGCGGCTGTAGTTGCGGAGAGCGCGTGCCATTTTCTGGTAGGTCATGGTCTTGCGGTTGCCCTTGCGCTGACCCCAGCATTCGGCCAGTTTTTCTTTATTTTTCGAGATGAAGTGGAAGATGCCGCTCCCTCGGTCCGTCCATTGGATGGAGTCACCCATGTTGTCGTCGTGAAGAGCCTCGTGCAAATATTCATATAAGCGTAACTTCTTACGACCTAATGAGGAAGAGGAATACACCATGCATTCAGCACTTCTGTATTATGAAGGACTCAACTCAACCGTGAAAATGCTGTATAGTCCGTTTTAGAAGTATGTTAACTTGCATTTAAGTGATTTTACTTGTGCAGTAATATATGCGGTTAGAGAGAAAAATCCGAAACACATACTTTCCCACATATTGAACTATTGCATTTTCAAACACACAGAAATCTAACTCTTCTGTACCTTTTCCGTGGCGCTGTGGTAAATTCGAGTAAAACGCTGAAGGCTCAGTAGAACACAATTGCCCCAGAGACACATCTGGCACGATGTGAGACCATGACTGCAGATACAGAGACACAAACCGTGAGTAAAAGTATTGCAGTATAACCATTGAAACAATTCAAGTGACAAATTAAATGAGTTGTAAACCTACTGAGGATTCATTCCAGTCATACATCGGTCCTGGAGGCTCAAAATGAGGTGTGAACTGATAGTATGTGATGGGATGTCTCACGGAGGACTGTGGGCTTTCCAAATTCTCATAGTATTTATTTTCTGAAAGAGACAGTTAGAAGAGAATGATGAATAATAATGATGATAATAATTTATACTTAATACTATTGCACAATATATTTAATTTTTTTCTACATTTATATTAATATTATATATTATGGTACCATTATCACAGTGTCGTATCTGAGAGTGACGCTGAATTACATCAATGGCATCCTGAAAATCTTGATTGATGTCATTTTCAAGTGATCCCTGTAAGAAAGCAAGAAAAAAAAATTTGCCCATATTTGTGAAATAATGACTGTATTAGAGCTCTGTCTTGTTTCTCGTCAGAATCTTATAAATGTAGAATGTTTATTAAATATGTGCCTGTGGTTTCTAATAAATAAATAATAAAATGCATAATAAAACACATATAATATAATACAATATAAATTTCTGAAACAATGAATGGTTTATCAAGTTTCAAATAATCGACCAAATAAATACTACATAAAACATTGCATAAAAAGACTGGTACATGCTTGAGTCAAACTCACCATTCTGGCCTCAACCTAACTCTGCATCTATGTAGAGCTCGACTGTGTTCAACTGGATATGTCCTCTGTGTCTCAGTGATTATATGTGGACAGATATATTGTGGAACGACTACTGTTTTACTGTCCGACTAAGCAATGCGGCCTGTTTTATACATGGGTCCATTTAAATGTGCCACGTCAACATAACATGGAGCAGTCAATGATACTCTACTTCTCTTTTTGGAAATAAAGACCAGGTAGGACTCATAGTCCCTCTATTCTGTAATCTCCATATCTCCATCCATGAAAAAAGAAATACAGCAGGAGAGAGAGAGTGAGAGAGAGAGCGAGAGAGGGACTAACCACTAGTTTATCCAGGATTCCTTCTCCTTTGTGAAAACATTTGCATTTCTGGTCAGAAGCTGTCAACGGCACTTTAGTTTATTGGTCCTGTAAAAATGTGTTGAGAAGCATCAAACAATAACTGATCTGATAATCACAGCAAGAGAAAAGCTTCAGAATGCAGGGGAATTTGTGGTGTGACAGAAAACATTATTTTATTTTTTTTTGTATATGGATTTTCATGTTCCTTTCATGCATATCTAAAGAAATGGCACCAATTCAAAGCTGTTTCATTAATTTTAGCCAGATTCGGTGAGGGTGAATATGTATTTGCAAAAACTCCTCCACAGCATTCTATGGACATTCGTATTAGTGAAATATTGTCAACTAAACGTGCAAAGAAATATTGAAAGATGAAAATCTCGAGTACAAACTTTGTTTATCTGTCAAGCTAAAGGCAAACCATCAAAATTCCATTCCATTTGAATGCATTTTATTCCTTTTTGCCATGTATTGTTCTAAGCTCATAAAACAGCAGTTAATTCATTACACCTTCTCATGACACAGGTTTTAAATATCAACTGACTGGCCCCCGTAGTTCCCCTTTCAGGTGTGCAGAGAATGAAAGTAAAGAGGCTTACTGATAAAAGAACCGGGTACATTTTATGAGACCTCAGCACTTGAGTCGACTGAGATTACCGCTGAGTTCTGGGCGAATAATCAATATGCCAGAAATTGTTCGCTGTTGGGTGGAAATTTATGGCCCCGAATTGTGTAAACAACTAATCTCTTTGTCGATAGTTAATACGTTATACTGGCAAAATGGCAAATGATTTCTGTGGTCATTTACATCAACATATGCTGTTATTTTTGTTGTATCGGTACACTTAACATTCATCGAAGCTGTCAAGATAAACATCTTGCATTTGATTATATAATGAATACTTTTGTCTCTTTTTATGAATAACAAAAATAAACACTTGTCAAGCATCAAATGTGAGTAAAAATGGACTTTGGCAGGTAAGATTTGGTTAATGAGCAATTCAAAAAATATACAAATCATCTACTAAGATCTGTCACAACGTCTTTTAACAACTTTTGTTCTGGCACATAAATCAATACGCTATGTGCGCTGGTGGGTGGAAATTTATGGCCCCAAACTGTGTAAACAACTAATCTCACTGAAAATAGTTAATCAGCTATATTTTGAATCCCTGTTATGGGCTGTTATGATTCACTGAAGCTGTCCAGATGAAAGTCCAGATGCTCACCAAGCCTGCAGGACCTAGTGAGAAATCGATATACTAAAATGTATTTGAAATACATTTATTTCATGATAAGTATACTAAAAATACATTTACATATTAATGTAAAAATAGCCTGCAATTGTACTTTTAGTATACTAAACTGGTATACTTAAAGTCTACTAAATTGGAACAACTAAATTTGTACTTAATGCACTTTGTGTGGAAGTAGTGCAATATTATTCAAAGATCATACAATCCTCATCAGTAGTGACATTAAAACACATTTTAGGTTTAATATTAAGAAATTTGCATTGCATAAGTAGTACTCCAAATAAACTTATTTTTATATCAGAAATTATATTTCTCCAGTGATATGGCAGTAAATATGTTAATAGATTTGAACTATACTTTGTATGAAATAAATGAAATAAATTTTAAATATAATACTTTTTTACTAAGGGGTATTTTATCCAAAATAAAAACAGTAACAGTAAAAACAGTAATATTGTGAAATAATACATAAAATAACTGTTTTCTATTTTAATATATTTTAAAATGTAATTTATTCCTGTGAAAATGTAATTTTCAGCTTCATTTCTTTTGATTGACCATTTTTCATAAACATACTAAACAGGTGGAATTTTTTTAAAAATTTATGAAACTACTACTATTCTTGATGAATAGAAAGTTTAAAAAACAACATTATAAATGTATTTACTGTCACTTTTGAGCAATTTAATGCACCATTGGTGAATAAAACTATCAGTTTCTTTCAAATAAAATATAGACCCCAAATGTATAGATGAAACTTTACACACACACACACACACACACACACACACACACAACCAACCAACCATTCAAAAGTTTGGGGTCAGTAAGAATTTTCGTAATGTAATATATAATGCAAAATAGTTTCATTGTTGGGAAATTTTCTCAGGAAACTTACGTTTGTACACTCCACATACCTGTTTATGTTTTTCAAAGTTTTTTTTTTTTCTTCTGTTGACAGGGTTTAACTGTTCTGCAACATCTGTGGCAAACCTTGGAATTGTTTCCTGTCTGCTGTGGTTGATAAAATGTGGGAAACTGTGCTTGAAGGATATAAAAACTCTCAAGGTAATTACATTTGCACTTTAATCTTCAGCATTAAAAAAAAAACCCTGTTTAGCAGTAGAAATGTGACAGTGTCAATAAGTCACTTCTCTTTGGCATCTGAAATTACAGAAAGACAATAGCTGAGCACTTACCATTAAAAAAAAGTTGTTAAATATGTAAATAATAAATGAATGATTAACTCTGAGGTTATACTAAAAAAAATCGATATGGCCTTTAAATAAGCCATGTTTTGGATCTGTCCCTTCCTCGCTATCTGTCTTTAAATGTTTGTGTGAATTTTTCCATTGGTTTATGAATTTATGTATGCGTTTCACGTCTGCCAAAGTATTTACATTTTCTGCCGAAGCAGTAGCGAGGGCTTTATCTTTTCAAACAAAGAGCTGCTTTCCTTCCCCTTCTCTTCAACCCCTATTCAAAAGGACCATTAATACCAAACCCAATGAGGGAAGGGCAGTATAACCACAACATAGCTCCTATTCAACTTCTTTATTTACTGGCACTCAATCAAAATAAGTTCCCAAAGTGCCTGCACAGGTAAACAGATCACTTAAGCTGTCTGATGAAGTTAACCTCTATAACGTGGCTTACTGATTCTGGGTAAGAAAACAATACTGCTGTAATTGTTGTTGTTAGGCCTGGCTTGAGTCCTTTGTATATTTAATAGCAGAGCTTTATGGCACACCATTTGTGGTTAGAGAAGGTGAACAGCAGGCCCAAACCTTAACTTTTATTGCTTTGATTGCAAAAGCAAATAATTTGTATTCCTTTTAACCTTAAGAGCAGCTAAAACATTTTTAATGTACTTGTTTGTTTGTTTTGATTATGAATGCAAATGAGTTTTATTACTTTCAAACATAAGGGCAGCTAAAACATTTTTAATGTACTTGTTTGTTTGTTTTGATTATGAATGCAAATGAGTTTTATTACTTTCAAACATAAGGGCAGCTAAAACATTTTGAATGTATTTATTTGTCTGTTTTGATTATAAAAGAAACTTCTGTTCAAACTTAAGAGCAGCCAAAATGTTTGTTTGTTTGGTTGGTTGGTTGGTTGGCTGTTTTCTATTTGTTTGTTTTAAAAAAACAAATGATTTGTATTTATTTCAAACTTAAGGGCAGCTAACATTTGAATTAATTATGTTTCGCTTGTTTTGTTTTGTTTGTTTGGATCACAATAGCCATACATTTTATTCCTTTTAACCTTATTTATTTATTTTAATTAATTACTTTATTTACACTGAACAAAATTATAAACACAACACTTTTGTTTTTGCCCCCATTTTTCATGAGCTGAACTCAAAGATCTAAGACTTTTTCTATGTACACAAAAGGCCTATTTCTCTCAAATATTGTTCACAAATCTGTCTAAATCTGTGTTAGTGAGCACTTCTCCTTTGCCGAGATACTCCATCCACCTCACAGGTGTGGCATATCAAGATGCTGATTAGACAGCATGATTATTGCACAGGTGTGCCTTAGGCTGGCCACAATAAAAGTCCACTCTAAAATGTGCAGTTTTATCACACAGCACAATGCCACAGATGTCGCAAGTTTTGAGGGAGCGTGCAATTGGCATGCTGACTGCAGGAATGTCCACCAGAGCTGTTGCCCATGAATTGAATGTTCATTTCTCTACCATAAGCCGTCTCTAAAGGCGTTTCAGAGAATTTGGCAGTACATCCAACCGGCCTCACAACCACAGATCACGTGTAACCACACCAGCCCAGGACCTCCACATCCAGCATCTTCACCTCCAAGATTGTCTGAGACCAGCCACTCGGACAGCTTCTGCAACAATCGGTTTGCATAATCAAAGAATTTCTGCACAAATTGTCAGAAACCGTCTCAGGGAAGCTCATCTGCATGCTCGTCGTCTTCATCGGGGTCTCGAACTGCAGTCAGGTCGACTTGAGTGGGCAAATGCTCACATTCGATGGCGTCTGGCACTCTGGAGAGGTGTTCTCTTCACGGATGAATCTCGGTTTTCACTGTACAGGGCAGATGGCAGACAGCTTGTATGGCGTCATGTGGCTGATGTCAACGTTGTGGATCAAGTGGCCCATGGTGGCGGTGGGGTTATGGTATGGGCAGGCGTATGTTATGGACAACAAATACAGGGGCATTTTATTGATGGCATTTTGAATGCACAGAGATAATGTGACGAGATCCTGAGGCCCATTGTTGTGCCGTTCATCCACGACCATCACCTCATGTTGCAGCATGATAATGCACGGCCCCATGTTGCAAGGATCTGTACACAATTCCTGGAAGCTGAAAACATCCCAGTTCTTGCATGGCCAGCATACTCACTGGACATGTCACCCATTGAGCATGTTTGGGATGCTCTGGATCGGTGTATACGACAGCATGTTCCAATTCCACTTCCAATATCCAGCAACTTCGCACAGCCATTGAAGAGGAGTGGACCAACACTCCACAGCAACAATCAACAACCAGATCAACTCTATGCGAAGGAGATGTGTTGCACTGCGTGAGGCAAATGGTGGTCACACCAGATCCTGAGTGGTTTTACAGTTACAGTAACTGTTTTAGAGTGGCCTTTTATTGTGGCCAGCCTAAGGCACACCTGTGCAATAATCAAGCTGTCTAATCAGCATCTTGATATGCCACACCTGTGAGGTGGATGGAGTATCTCGGCAAAGGAGAAGTGCTCACTAACACAGATTTAAACAGATTTGTGAACAATATTTGAGAGAAATAGGCCTTTTGTACATAGAAAAAGTCTTAGATCTTTGAGTTCAGCTCATGAAAAATGGAGACAAAAACAAAAGTGTTGCATTTATAATTTTGTTCAGTGTATTTACTTACTTACTTTTAAACCAAATTGTAAAACAAATGCAATACACCACATTTTTTTGTACACAAGTTTTTCCATCAACTGTCACATAATTCCATAACTGGAACACAAAATATTTGTTTTCCTCATAGGTTTTTTCCAGTTTCTGATTTTTGGATGGATGTCATGACAGTAAACAAAGTATTTAATTTTATATACCCTGGTCCCTTGACCTAAACAGCATAGTATGATGTCATAGTCAGTGAAGTGTATGTCTGTACTCTGCATATATAACCCATTTAGATAAATAGGCATCTTATAAGCAAGCTTCTAATCTAATGCCTTCCTATCATCATATACTGCCTTACTCAGATTTCAGGCACATTCTTAATTGTGCAGTGTTGAGGGGTCTCAGGCACAGGAATATACAAAGATACAATAATCTGTGTGTCACAACAAAATTAACATGGAGCATCTTTAAGCCGAGCCATGCTTCAAGGACCAATGTGAGTCGTTTATATATTGTTTATTTGTTCACGTTTTTATTCTGAAATCAGCTTGTCTTGTGTGGAGAAGAGTGTGGAGACACTGTCTCGTTTTCCAAATTAGTGTATAAATACCTCGTCAAGTTCTTGCTGCTGTTATTGAAGAAAAAAAGGGACAAACCTAATAATAAGTCTAATATTAGTTATGATGGAATCAGCTGCTCCGTTCCATGTTTTTCATTCCCAAGCATGTGCTTGCTTATATTTTACATTTAAACTAAAACCAGCTTTCAATACAAAACATGAACACCATTAGCTTTCCATTATGTTCAAAATTAGAATATTAATTATGCTTTTCATTCTGACTGTACACAAAGCTTCAACATGAGGTACTTGTTTATTGGCACAGCAATAGAAGTATTGAGATTAAACTAACTGACAAAAGTGTCTTGCTATAGATCAAGTCTTTGGAGAGCCAAATAAATATATTCACATTCACAGAACCACAGGGAGTGTACAATATATATATATATATGTCAATAGTTATTTAGATGAAAAAGAATGATTATTCGTGGTGCCTCAGGTAATTGCTCAAAACCATTCCATTTACATGGAAATTTAACATGATACCAAACCTGAAACAAAATAGTAACCGTTTTTTAGCACAACACTTCATTTGATCATATACAGCTGTGTTTTTTTTTTCTCAGGAAAGCCCTACAGCTAACAGGATCCCCCAACAGCAAGATCTTGATCATTATTGCACATGTAAGGGAATTCCCCTTCAAAAGAGCCACTTGCTTTGGTGTCATGTTAACCGAGATGGAAGATATACAAATTCTGTTAAATGCTTGCTAAGGACATGACAACAAACAACATAAAAAGGTAATTAAATGACATTGTGCAAAATCAAGCAAACCAAACTTTTACATGCTTTCAGGACTTTTTAACTTCTAAACCACTTTGAATGTTTTCTAGTGATCACTGACATGTCTCAGACAGGTTCAAGGCTCTTCCAAAATAACCTTTATGATAAACACTTAATGATAAATGCAATTATGTGTTTTAAAGGCATCGGATGTAAACAAATGCAGAAGCCCTTTACCCTAAAATTAAATATGCTTTTAAGGAACCTAAATCTAGACTTCATAACAAATGATAGATAGCTTAAGAGTTTATAAATAATTAACAATTAATTATTTATAAACTCCATATTGTCTACATAAATCCTTTTATTTTCTAGATATACTGTATCTACACATCTTTTTTTTCCTGGCCATTTCAGATATATTTAAAATATATGCTAAGAAGTGTAAATGTTTACAGGCCTAAGGAATTTTTTTTTGTGCCAAACTGTAGTACAAAATATACTTCAAGGGCAAGAAAATACATTTCTAGCTTTAAAATGGGTTTTGAGTAAATGCAAAATGATACATGATGAAATAGTTAACTATAACTAATTATATATATATATATATATATATATATATATATATATATATATATATATATATATATATATATATATATATATATATATATATATATATATATATATATATATATATATATATATATAGAGAGAGAGAGAGAGAGAGAGAGAGAGAGAGAGAGAGAGTGAGAGAAATATATCCGAAAAAGTATTTTTAACCATATGGATGTCATCATGTTCACTGTGAATAAGGTTAATAAAATTATTAATATGTTGTAAATGGCGAATTTTGTATAAAGTCAGACTTAGGATCCCTAACCTGAGGATGTTATGCCCAAAAATATGCGACTCTTGCAGACGATTTTATAGAAGTCCATCAGAACTGATCCAAAAACACAAAAAAGCAAAACAGAATTAATTACAGTTTCAGTCAACACAACCTAAAGACATTTCCATGTGCACATTAACTCAAGAGCAGTCTGTGTATGTTGTAACCATGTTGCCCCTTCGCTGTGTGACAGTCCTACAGTGCTGCCTGGTGGAACCGTGAAACTGGCTTTGAGTCCGCGTCTGGTGTCCTTTAAAAGAGAACATCCTCTCCATATTCTCAAACATATCATCGAATATGTCACCACCGAAAGAGTTCTGAAAGTGCCTCCTGTGCCTGCTACGTGCCTCTTCATGGGCCTGAAAGTGCCTCTCGAAATGTCTTTTATTATGCAAATGAGGATTGTGCCCAAACTTGTCAGAGTCTCTGAATATATCATTGAAGTTGAAGCTAAAGTGTTGATGGAAGTGGTCACCGCCTCCTCTCGGACTCTCTCTGGAGAACGGACTGCTCCTCATCTGATCGTACTCCTTTCTCCGATTGTCATCTGATAATGTTTCATATGCTGGGAATCAAAAATACATAGCTTTAATAACTGATCAAGACATAAAATGTTCAGAAGGGTGTGTCGTGTGTTGTTTTAGATAGGTATGCTGACTCACCCTCAGCAATCTCTCTGAACTTTTCCTCCGCGTCAGGGCTTTTGTTTTTATCAGGGTGATACCTCATGGCTAATTTATGGAAAGCCTTTTTGATCTGCCGGTCAGATGCATCTTTGGGTACACCCAGGATCTCATAGTAGTCTTTCTCGGCCAGAATGAACTCCGTGATGAGCAGAATGCTCACAGCCAAAGTGAACACTGACTGAGCTGTTGCCATGGCCTGTGGTCAGACCTGTTAACAAGAAACAAGAGGCGAGATCACAGTTCATTTGTTGGGTTTGTGTCATGAGACAATTCAAAGGAGCATTTCAGTGTAATAATAACACACACACACACACACACACACACACACACACACACACACACACACACACACACACACACACACACACACACACACACACACACACACATTTTACTCAGCATGAATTATGTATATGTAGTACATCTGTATATGTACTGTATTTATTTTTATGACTTTTTTAGCTTTTGATCAGCATAAATTAAAGGCAGGCAGTAAAATAAATGGTACCATAATGTATAAAAAAACTTTAGCATTCTAATTTATTATTTGCTTGACTGTTCTTTTGATTCATGATCTGGACATGTTCTTGACAGCTTCAAACTGAGTTACCTGTTTAACATTATCCTCATCCTCAACACACGCGACAGAACAGAATGATTCTCTGACATATCTAAACAGCTATATGTATCAGATATAAAGTAAAACATTTTAGATATGGTAGAACTGCTGGTTTTTACCTACCCGCTGCTTGTTTCCGTCCCAAAGTTACATCAAACGCAGAACAGCTGATCGTTTTTCTGAACGCTGTTTCAGCGCTTAAGTTACTGCTCCACGACTCGCAACGTGATTGGCTGATTCCCGCGATGAATGACTACGAGCGTTTTGATTGGTCCACATCGAAACGCTTGCCCGAACGTCACTTCCTGTTTCTATAGCGGGAGTGAGCTGTCAAACCTTGTGTCAAACTGTTGAAGGACAGCACTCAAAGGACAATAAAAGTGTTTTTTGTCCGCAAGACATCATTGTACCTGTTTAAAGTATATGCGTCTGAAATATAAGATTTTCTTAAAGTACAACAGTTTTTAAAGTTATAAGGTAAGGAGTTTGTATGTTCATTTAGGTTAATTTTGTCTTATCCTTAAAAAAATAAATAAAAAATCAGACATTTCCATAACAACATATCTCTCTCCGTGTGTGTGTGTGTGTGTGTGTGTGTGTGTGTGTGTGTGTGCGTGCGTGCGTGCGTGCCTGCCTGCCTGCCTGCCTGCCTGCAGAGCGGTCACTTAACAGCATACAAGTCATCAACTCCACCACGGAAAAAAAATGATATTTTTAAAGCAGACTGAGCCTCCAAAAGAGGCACAAGGTGTTTTTGTCAACCATGATTATTCGTTTTATTGCCCCCCATGTCCTGCTGAACCTTTTTCCTACAGAGAATTTGCTTTCAGTGACTATATAAGAAAGATTGAACGTTTGAGGAAAAGTAATGCAGTAAAATAAATAAATTGCAGGGCTACTTCAAAATTTCAGGGCTATCTATCTGTCATTCTTACTATATATATATATATATATATATATATATATATATATATATATATATATATATATATATATATATATATATATTCATATATACACACGTGGTCAGAATTGTTGGTTCCCTTGGTAAATATGATCAAAGAAGGCAGTGGAAATAAATCTGCATTGTTAATCCTTTTGATCTTTTATTTTAAAAATTCACAAAAATCTAACCTTTCATTGGATAATAAGACTTTAAAATGGGGGGAAATATCATTATGAAATAAATGTTTTTCTCTAATACAAATTGGCCACAATTAACGGCACCCTTTTATTCAATACTTTTTGAAACCTCCATTTGCCAGTTTAACAGCTCTAAATTTTCTCCTATAATGCCTGATGAGGTTAGAGACACCTGACAAGAGATCCGAGACCATTCCTTCATCCAGAATCACTCCAGCCGCTTTAGATACACAGCTCCATGATGGTGCTTCTTCTCTTCAGTTCACTCATTTTCTACAGGGTTCAGGTCAGAGGACTGGAATGGCCAGCAGAAGCTTGGTTTTGTGCTCAGTGACCCATTTTTGTGTTGTGTTCGAGGTTTGTGTTTGGATTATTGTACGGTTGGAAGATCCAAACATGGCCCCTTATAAGATTTCTAACAGAGTCAGTTACTCATTGATTTTTTATCTGTTGGTATTTGATAGAATCCATGATGCCGTGTGTCTAAACAAGATGTCCAGGACGTCCAGCAGAAATATAGGCCCACCACATCAAAAATACAGCAGTATATTGCAGTGTACACATGGGGTACTTTTTATCCCTGTGTTCACCAAACCCATCTTGAGTGTTTGCTGCTAAAAAGCTCATTTTTTAGTTTCATCTGACCATAGAAGCCAGTCCCAGTTGAAGTTCCAGTCGTGTCTGATAACTGAATATGTTGGAGTTTGTTTTTGGATGAGCGAGGAGAATTTTTCTTGAAACCCTCCCAAACAACATGTGGTGATGTAGGTGCTGTTTGATCATTTTTTTTAAGGTTTTCTGACCCCGAGACTCCTGCAGTCCTTAGAGAGTCTTTAGCCACTCAAACTGTCTTCTCACCGTGCATTAGGACGATATAGACACATGTCCTCTTCCAGGCAGTTTCGTAACATTTTATGTTGATTGGAAATTCTTAATTATTGCCCTGATGGTGGAAATGGGAATTTTCACTGCTCTAGCTCTTTCTAATTTGTGAAGCTCAATTATATTTTGCTGCACATCAGAAATATATTATTTGTTTTTTCTCATTGTGATGGGTGATTAATTTGGGATTTGGCCTTTGTTTTATTTTTCCTCCTATTTATATTTCTGTGAAACCAGAAGCCATGACTTCATCATTTCATGTTCATAATCACTCTGGAGTGCTCAAAATTGTGAATATGAATGGGAATATATTTCAGATATGTTTTACTCATGAGAATTTCTAGGGGTGCCAGTGTCCAACATGTATTTGAGAAAAAAAAAAACATTTATTTCATAATGATATTTCCCCCATTTTAAATTCTTTTTCTCCAATGAAAGCTTAGATTTTTGTGATTAAAAAAAAAAAAAAAGATCAAAAGGATTAACAATGCAGATTTATTTTCAAAGCCTTCTTTGATCATATTTACCAAGGGTACCAACAATTCTGACCACGTGTGTGTATATATATATATAAAGATTTAGTTAGAAAGGGGATTTTATGAATAATAATTAAATTAATAATCTCATGGACATGTAGGCACATAGGAGGTTAAGATAATATTGTGGTAACATTTATATTTTGGTCAATAATTTAGGTTATTTACAACAAGCAATGCATCCTATTTCTCAAAGTGGGGTCTCAGACAGACAGGGGAAATTCCTTGAAGAAAGGAAATCCAAGAAAATTCCTGAATTATCAAAAATCTCACCAGTCGGCTGGGTTCTGGAAACATTTTTCACATTCATTTTTTTTTTTTTTTGCATTGATAAAATGAAATAAAATAAAATAAAAATAAAAAATTTCTTTATTAAAATATTAGAAAACCACAGAAACTGGACTGTATGTTTTTAAAGATGGACATGAATTACTCACCCTGGGTTTTTGTAAACCTGCTTCATGAGGGAACTGCTGAGGGTTTAAGAGTTAATGAAAAGCTAATAATTCAATAATAAAAATGTAAAAAAACCCAAATAATAATAAATTATTTTAAAATACAAAAATATTTTTAAAATAAAACATTTGAGGTGTTGACCTGCACGTCATGTGACCATTAACCATCATCAGATAAATGTCAACATGTGAATAAGTTGTTAAATGATTGAAAAATTAACTATTAATTATTATAAATATTTGCTAAGTAAAAATTTTACCTCACAGAGGTTCAGACAAAGCAGTGGTGCAGTACTAAGCTTTTAAATAAAGGTATAGTGAAAAACTACGTTAGCTAAATGAGATTTAAATTAACTCTAAAAACACTTTCATAAGCATAGGGTAAAGCTTTTTAATTTAGCACCTGTCAGTAACACCTTTATATGTTTTGTTTTTGTGTTGTGGCTTTGCAGAAGTGCAAGGATATGAAATGGATTTAATAAGACCTGTCTTTTTTTCCATACATGCCTGGCCACTTGGTGTCAGTGTGGCAGAGGTCACCTCATTGTTATATGTGATGTTCATTCACAGACTGGCAGAGAGTGCTTAAAAATAGTTATTCATTCGGTATGGCTGTGACCTACAGTAAATAACAGGGTTTGGAACGGTAATAAACAGCACAAGCCTTGAGGGAAAATTATTAATGGAGCAAAAGATTGGTGCCTTAAAAGCAGCAAATGGTGCATTACATACATAACTGACTCTTTGAGACATTTCAAGTGGCCCTCTAAAAACTGTTTATTAAAGAGCACCACTCTTAAGTGATGTCAGTATGTACACGTGCACTGTTCTTTGAATGTATCTGGACTTTTGTCTTTTTTGGGAGGTCAGACCGTATTAGTCACCTTTTTTGTGTTCTATGATGCTGGTCTATTCAATTTCAAAATAAATCTGCTGTTTTTTGTAATATTTTCCAATCTAATGATCTTATTGCTCATATTTGTCAGAGGCCATTTCCTAAATGATGTAATTTACACCATATCGTATTTGATAAGGGGCATAAAATGCTGTCTTATTCTCACTTCTGCCTTCCCTCCCGCCCTTCGGCAACAATAGTCTCCACCATTTTTTTTATCACCCTCTAAATGCTCTAATTTCATTTCCCAGCAGCCACCTTGGATACAGTTGCCTTAGGCTTCCATTTTGCCTCAAATCCAAACTAAGTTTGTGTATAGTGAAAAGGCAAAACGATTATATTGTTAGGTTAGATGGTTAGATGCTCTTTAATATTGTAACTTAAGCACATTAACCAAGACCCTTTCATGAGTTCATTTACTTAATTGTTTTTCATATGAAGAATGAAGTCTATTCTTTTTTTTGTTGGTTTTTTAAACATGCTACAAGAGCGCAATAAAATAAATAAATATAAAAAAAAATACATATTTTGAGAATAATTAAACCCATAACAGACTCCTCATCCAAAAGATGAACTGATTTTAATCTACAAATGTGTGAGGAACTATATTCAGCCACATTAAATATTCAATGTTGCTCTATTATTTATGGGAACAGAGGGAATAGAATCATAGAAATTTCTGGAGGGAAATATAATTATGAAAATTTTGACTGATGATTGTGTGAATCCCGGTTTTTTAGTAAAGGAACATTCTCTTTTCATTTCACTTTATTTAAGGAATTTCAAAATGTATGAAGGCATTCTCTACACAGTTACTTTGACAGAAAACAGGCTTTGCAGTACAAAGAAATTTGTGTGTGTGAAAGTACCAGAGCAACACGGTGACTATGGAAACCGTCACACATTTTAATCCTATAGAACTTTTCATACACAGGCTCTTTTGTATTCTCATTTAAATGAGGAATGGAAAATAACATTACTTAATCACATTAAATGGACTGCAATTTACATAGGTCAGGTAAACAATTCACATTATAAATTAAACAAAAGACATTATGTAATAGAAAAATGTGAACACCTGACCAGCTAATCAAAGATCTCTCTCTCTCTCTCTCTCTCTCTCTCTCTCTCTCTCTCTTTATATATATATATGTATACAATGACAATCCGCAGCTCATTTTTGTGCTAAATGTTCTAAATATCTTTCCATACTGGGAAATATTTATAATTATACCTTGACTTTCTTTAAATAAGAGCTACTATTCTTGATACAAGACTTTATGATGGTAATGAGTCACTTAGTGTAGAATGGCCGGTTCATTTCCTTTAAATTACAGGGCATATTACCACACAAAGCTGAGGTGCCATTACTCATATCGTCTGTCAGAAACTCCGAGGAAACCTCAGTCTATGAACATCTACAGTTACATACATTTACAGTTTAGCACATGCACATGCAACAATGAAAAGGAAACAGATCTCCTTCATTCTCTTTATAGCAGTACAAGTAGCATATTTCTTATTTTAATAGGAACAAATGACCCTGCCAAATTATGCAGCAACTTTCCATAGCCAAAATCACTTCACTTGTTAGAAAAGACTTGAAAATTGGTGTATAAGTGTTTGCTTAGACCATACAGTCTTCAGCAGCAGGAACGGTCATGAGGTTCTAGCTGTAGTACAGGTAGATCCATGGGTTTGTGCAGCTGTTAAGACTGGCGAGGAGCATGATAGTGACAAACACTGGCCCTGTAGAACAGATATGAGACTAAATTAAGAATCACACACAAAATAACAAATTGCGCATATATAGGAAGTGTTTAGGCTTGGAACCGATTGTGTGCTTTGTGCAAAAATATTGCCTGTGTGCACCATCTGGTGTCAACACATGATTCAATTTAATCTGATCAGGTCTTTTGTCAGCTACTAGCTAATGAATGGTTTTACTAATGCCTATGTATTTGCTAGATCTGCAGCTGAGGGGAGATAGACAGTTTCCCAAAACAGAAAATGGTTGTGAGAAATCATATATACATGATGACTTATACACATTAATGGGCCTTTAGTCACATCTGTTAACATAAGAGTTACATATTGCCTACCACACTGTAGCCGTGTGGTTATGTACCAGTATATGGAGATATAGATTTGTACTTTTTGTTATTTGATAGGGGGCATTGATTTATTCACCAATGCCTAAATAAAGTGTATTATATAAAAAGTGTTCCTTATAAAAATTTCTATATATTTTTATGCAATTAAACCTGAACATACAAATAAAGTTTTTTAAAAATATGCCATATATTTTATGATCACATTTAAAAGAAATATTTAGGATTCTGCACTTTTATATGTAAACTTTGCATATTTGTGGACAAACCAATGACAAAACCTGCAATGTGAAAAAACCCAGTTCCTTTCAAAAATATTTCATATATTTTTAATGCATTTAGACCTGAACATAAAAAGAATATAAAAATATATGTAGAAATGTTTACAAATATAATATTGTAAAATACACTGTAAAAAGTGATGTTGACTTAAATTTTAAAAAATTGAGGAAACCCGTTGCCTTAAAATTTTTAAGTAAATGATAATTTAAAAAAAAATAAGTGAAATGAATTGTCAAGTTCACTTAACTTTTTTTTTAAAATTATTATTAACTTAATAATTTTAAGGCAACAGGTTTCCTCAATTTTTTAAGTTAAGTCAACATCACTTTTTACAGTGAATTTTACAATTATGTTTGAAAGTAATATGTGGGATTCTGCACTTTTATTTTAATATTTCAAGATTTGTGGACAAACTGAGGACAAAACATGTAATTAAAAAAAAAGAGTTCCTTATTAAAAAATAATTTTTATGCATTTAAACTTGAACAAGGAAATGTTTTAGAAAAATAGTGTATAAATATTTACAAAAATAATATTGAAAAACATATTTAGTAATATTTTATGATAAACTTTAAAATAAGCATTTAAGATTCTAGGTGGTTCACATAATTACTGTATAAATAAACTGTATAAATGCCAAACAGAGGCATATCAGGCTTTTGAACAGCAACTTTGACAAACCTTGCGTGGGCGCACTGCTTGGACTCCAAGCTGACCAGAGCTGGACCACGAAGAACGGGCTCCAGCAGAGGGTGTACACCAGGATGATAATAAAAGTCATTTTGACAGTCTTCAGCATTGCGTTTGATATCCCTTTAGAGCTGGAGCGCCCATCACCTGTGCTGCTCTGCAAGGCTTTCCTCTTCATGTTGAAATAGATCCCTGCGCAAATCTTTATCTGACAATACATCAAGATTAAGGCTGGCAGAACAAACACGGACAGAGTGATCCACGTTATGTATATTCTGCCTCCCCAAGGCTCAATAAACGTCGCCCAGCAGTCGAAAACATTCTTCTCAACTTCTTGGAGAGAGAAGATGAACATTTGCGGAGCGCTGAACGCCATGGAGATGAGCCATGCTGCGCTTATGGCTACATACCTGCGGAAAGACCCTCTAAAGAAGGACACCATGGGCTTGCAGACCGCGTGATAGCGATCTATGGTCATGGCCACGATCATGTACGTGGACGCGAACATCCCGACCACTTGAAGATACTTAACCGCTCTGCACACCAGATCGGAGCCTTTGAACCGGTGCGTAATCTCCATGGATAACTGCGGCAGGACCTGGAAGAAAGCGACCACCAGGTCAGCTAAGCACAGGTGCAGAAGAAACAGCTGAGTTCGAGTCCGTCGTTTCCGTCTTTTCCAAAGGGCATGGAGGAGAAATAAATTGCTAAATGTTGCCAGCACGAAAATGCACCCAAGAACTACAGCTTTCACGAGCGCAAAGTGTCCCTCGGATAAACCGAACGCTTCCTGCGCACTGGAGCAGTTACCGCTGCTGCAATTAAGGTTATCAGCCATTGTAAATTAAATTCTACCTTAGAAAGTAAATGTGATTGTTTAGTGTGTTATGTGAGAAGGTGTTTGACTGCTGCGCTTGAGCGCTGACACAATGGCGCAAATTGGTGCTGAGGACTCCAACGTGACTACCGGTAGGCTACCTGTGTTCACGCGCGTCAGGCATTCAGTCATACATTCAATTACGCGCTGAACAAACGCTTGACATAATTTCTCTGCAGTTGAGTTCATTAATATTTTTGAAGTCAATCGCAACCTGGCATCACCAAAGTAGCCTTGGGGTTTAATACCCATAAGGTTTTAAGCATTTAAATATAATCTCTGATTTGGATGTTATTAACTATGAAAAGTGACAAAAGAGTGCAGCAGCATGATTAATTGTCTATAAAATGACTTTAAACTACATGTTCTATTTCCTGTATAATGCATATTAAGATGAATTTGTTTCTTCATCAGAACAGATTTGTAGAAAACTTTAAAACTCTAAACTCTAACTTTTGGCCAAATGAAGTCCACTTGCTCACTAGTGGATCCTCTGCAGTGAATGGGTGCCGTCAGAATGAGAGTCCAAACAGGTGCTTTATCTGTGATATTTCTCTCCCAATTCAGATGAGAAGACATTAATTTATGGACTGGAGTGGTGTGGATTACTTGTGATTATTGTGATGTTTTTATCAGCTGTTTGGACTCTCATTCTGACGGCACCCATTCACTGCAGAGGATCCATTGCTGACCAAGTTATTTCTCCAAATCTTTTCAGATGAAGAAACAAACTCATCTACAACTTGGATGGCCTGCGAGTAAATGTTCATTTTTTGGTGAACTATTCTTAGAGAGACTGTTTGTATTTTTAAAGTGCATTTTGTGTTGCATTACAGGACTATTTAAGTGAACAGCAAACTTAAATATTAAAAAATATATATTACCACCCCCACTGACTGAATTGTGTCAGCTTTTTAATTCCTTTTAACCTATCCTGCAAAAAACATCCATCATATACTGTAAAGTGTGTGAGAGACATCCAAATATGATTGTATTTCTAACAGTAAAGTTCATGTTGAAATGGCATATTCTAAATAATAAATTATAGCATTTTTCAGATTTAATTAAGCAGACCATTGTGGTGTCCCTGAAGTAAAGTCAAGCTTTTGATCAGCTTTATGATTTGTGTGTGTGTGTGTGTGTGTGTGTGTGTGTTAGATTAAAAAAACTGGTAATGAATTGACTTTCATTTTTTGATGAGTGCTTTGACTAAATGACTAAATGTGACTAATTAGCTTGATTTATTTGCTATGAATTATTTCAAGCATTTCTTTTTACTTTACTGCAGCAGCAAAGACTTGTAATAAAGCTGACTCAAAGCACTCAATGCCTCAATTCTATATATTCTATTCTGTTTTGTACTTTTGTATTTTATTGCAGACAAAACATCTCTAGCAAAAGCATCGAAACTAAACATTTTTACAGATTTTGCCTATGTACCTTAAAATAATGGATCATTTCATCAAACACTATAAATTTTTAATTTACCAATTAAAAACAAAAAAATAATTAATATTAACATTTATAATAATAACAATTAACAAGGTAGGCAAATTAATGCATTTTACAGGACACTATAAAGGAACGCAATGGAAATAAATAATTGTAAAAAATAAATTAGTCATTTGAAAGACTAAATGAGAAATCTTAATCAAAATAGATTTGGTTTTAGGGCATAATTTGGCAATCTCTTTTTATGAATTGAATATTTACCATGCAATATAAAAATAATAGTCTACCATTATAGGCCTACATAAATATTATTTACATTATATTATGATATATCGTTTAAGCGTACATTATAGTTGTATTGTCTTGTGAAAAAAATCCGTCGTTTAAAGTTATTTCTGAAGGGACTGCATGCGTTTATCTGCCTAGTTACAACTCTGCATTACCTCAGCGTGTCACGTGACTACATGGCAGTTCTCTATTGGTCAGCACCGTACCGGGGAAGTTGTTTGTGTCAAGAAGCAGGAAGCGCACACTTTAGGGGCGGACAATTGTGTTTTTATTAACTGGGTTTCTTTGGGATATCATACTGAAAGTCATTTGTCTCTGTTTAGCAGGAGATGTTCTCTCATGTCTCTCTCATTTTTCTCGAAGCACGATATCTGTAAGTATGACCGTGTCTTTTAGTTTTTTAATTCATTTAGATTTTTTCTCTAACTGATCAGAAGTCAGTTAACAATCACCACTCACGTTACTATAGGCTGATTAACCACACCTGAGTCTATAAATTAAGTATGTCAAATTCATTTTCTTTTTGTAAGTCGTCCTGGTAGTTCCTCCGCTGAACTAATATAACGTTAATTATATTTTTTGGGCGCGTGCGCTTGTTGGCATGAATTATTCACAACATTTTTAAATTTTACATTGAGAGACAGACCGTTTTTCTACTTATTCAGTGACATGACCTTAAGTACACGTACTACATAACAGCATATCCACATCTGTATTTTTGTTAATAAAGTCTAGTTTTAGTTTTGGTTTTGGAACACTTGTTAAACAGGCTTCTCATATTGTTTATTATCTTGTGACCTGTTATCGGTTATATGTGATTCGTTTGATAACGCCTGTCATGCACTAACAACGTTTAGACACCTGACTGAATTTTTAGATAATGGTTTGAAGGAGGATGTTATGTAGGCTACTGTCAAAATCCCTATAGTCTTTAGTACTATGCAGCTTAGAATTTGAAGCCATGACTGAATTTACCATACAGCAAGGCCTGAAGTTCCATACTTTTAACGACTTAATAGTAAAATTATCAAAGACAAAATATCTCATTATTAAAAGGTTCTTGTGGCTTCCTTCCGCTGGACGATGTAACGTTAGTGCCTTGCTTAACTGAATGTTGTTGAGCAACAAAATTAATGTTCAAAGCTGCTACTCTTTTACTATTTAAGAGTATTAATTAGTAACAGCATTTATTAAGAACACTTTTGTTATTATTATATATTATTATGAAACCGTTAGTTTAATAAAATTCATCCTTCTGCTAGATTAGTTGGTGGCCTAATTGCAAGGCAGCTGAACTGGAAATCAGCCTTGTACAGTGATATGATTCATATTTTACCACTTAGTGGATTTAATGTGCTGACCAATCAGCAGCCAGGATCGGGACTATAACATTTAAAATCAATAAGGAGCAGGTTGTTGCCTAAAATGTTAATTTCCAAATGAACCATAGGTTGACCTGAGGCTGCGTTACATAATTCTCCCACCCCAAAGGCCTGTTCACACCTAGAATGTTAACTATAAAGATAACCAATGCACAATTTATTTTGTAAGAACATGCCGCATTTGTCGTCTTCCACAAACCGTTCCACTTCCACAAATCGTTCTGAAAGTGGTTCCAATGACATTGTTTCTGTTATCGTTACAGTTGTAGTGTGGACTTCTCTATTCTCATAGAATTAAACCATTATTGAAACTTGGTGTGAATGGACCTCAAGTCTAAAGTTAGGATGTGAAAAATTAAGTGTTGTAAATAAGATTCTAAAAGAATTCACCATGGTTACTAAACCAGTAAGTGTTAGGAGTTGGATTTTTCTGTATTATGGCCCCAGGTTTAGTAATTAAAATGTTTAATTTGTATGTGCTTTCCCACATAGTTCAATGTATCCTGCCCTGTTGCACTAATTAAGCATCAGTTAAGTGCAGTGTTCCTCAGAAGAGCACCGCAGCTTATGTGGAGATGGAGGAACGCGCTCGCAGCTGCCTGCTGCGCTCCAAAGCCACTCTGGAGCAGGACATCAAAGCCTCCTACTTGATGGACCACATGGTCAGCGACGGCGTCCTGACAAATGATGAAGAATCAAGGGTGCTTAGCAAGGTTTGTTGTGGTGTTCAAACATGCTCCATTTTACTTGTATAAAAAGTCAATGTAAGTCAAGTTTTCCTTTTTCCTGTTTTTCCAGCCCACTAGAAGAGAGCAGGCTGCAGCTCTGCTAGAGGTGCTATTGAGGAAAGACAACAGGGCCTACATCTCCTTCTACAATGCGCTGATCAGGGAGAGTTATGGCGATCTGGCCAACATCCTTCATAGTGACCTGCCTCTCCTCAGCCCTGAGGGAGAGAGGAGCTTTGCTGATGGGCTGTCTCCCTCTGGTAACCACTTGGACATGTATGAACTTGTTTTTGAAGAAGGTTGGTATGAGATGCTTGAGTTTTTGTGTGTTTTTATTCTAGTCCAGGCGATTCTAAGTGAAGGTGGTGTGCCTCAGAGACCCGTGGTGTTTGTGAGCCGACCCACTCTGCTCAACCTGATCCGGGAGAAGCTGTACCGACTGCAGAATACGCCGGGCTGGGTCACTGTGTTTGGCATGGCTGGCTCAGGGAAGTCTGTGATGGCTGCCGAGGCTGTCCGAGACAGTGCCCTCATTAAGGGTAACGACTTTAGGATTTTATTAAAGAAGGCTTTAGTATTTTTAAACATACACCTTTCTAATTTATTTTATTTGGGTGTTTCCAGGCTAGAGCTGCATAAATCTGGATAAATTGAGAATCATGATTTAATTTTTTTTGGTCAAATGGAGATCACGATTCTCCATCGATTCTGGACTTAATTACGCTTGATATTAATGCGTAATTTGTAGAAGGCTGTAAAATATTAATTGCTGCAGGCTATTTAGAAGTGTTTAATTAAATTAATTATTGGAAATGTAAATATATGTCAAATATATTTAATAACTATTTTTAATATTGAAATTGAGAAATTGGTTTGAATGAATGATTCAACGACTCGCTCAGATACTTCACTTATTTCATTACTGGATGAATCAGCGGTTTTTTAAGTTTTTTTTTTTTTTTTTTTTTTTTTTTTAAATTCAGATTTGAATATTCCAATAGCCAATGACTCTTTCAGAGATTTAATTGTCATTGAGAAATGAGATCGCATGGGAGTTTGAATCGAGATCACGATCTTTTAACGATTAATTGTACAGCTCTAGTCTAGGCTTTTATGCATTTGATTTATTATTTATTGATTCTGTCTTTTCTGTTTTTATTTGTTTAGTGTTTTTTTGGTTTTGCTGCTTTTTATTTATTTGCTTTTTTATTGTGAATCTATAATATATTCTGTACTGAGTGAAAATCAAAAAGAAAAATATGGATGTTTTAAAATAATGGTGGACAAATGAATTCAATGAAAAATCATTGACAGTGTGAAAGTATGTTTTAAGAGTTTATTTTCTAAGAGACTACAGGGCTGAAAGTAATTGTAATTGTTATTTATTTTTCTCTCTGTTGCTCAGAGTGTTTTCCAGGTGGCGTTCACTGGCTTTCTGTCGGCCAATGTGAGCGGGCAGACCTGTTGGTAAGGATACAGTCTTTATGTTTCCGTTTGGAGCAGGGTCAAAGTTCAGAAGCCAGTCAGCGGCCACCCTGCTCCGTGGAGGAGGCCAAAGAGCGCCTACGGTTCCTAATGCTGCGCAGGTTCCCCAGGTGAGTGCTGGAAGGATATGGTATTAGTTCACTTTATGTACTCTCAACATCAACCCCTTTCTCTTATGTTCATGATCCATCAGGTGCCTGCTGATTCTGGACGACGTCTGGGACAGCTCTACTCTCAGGTCCTTTGATATCCAGTGCAGAGTTCTTCTGACCACTCGCAATCGAGGACTGGCCGACTCTGTAAGCGGTGAGTAGTTCATTTTATTTTGCGTTGCATAACTGGATTCTGGGCCAACTGCAAAGTGGATATTCTTTAAAAAGATTCTAGGTTAGTCCGTGTCTAGGTGGATCTTGTGCCTGCCTGAGTCTGAAATTTGAAAAAAATCCAAGGCAAATCCTAAACTAAAGGAAATTACATAACTCTGATAATGGAGAGCAGCTGGTCTTGGAGATGAGCTATTTTCAGCTGAGGTTATGAGAGAAATGTTCCTTTCTCTATATTGTTGCGGTTATCTTGCATAATTCATTTAACATCTTAATTTCATTCAAAAGTAAGGGTTCATGTTTGTGTGTGCTTCTCTCTGTTTGTGTGTAGGTACAAGCTTTGAAGTGCCTGTTGAGAGTGGTCTAGATGAGGAGAAAGCCCTGGAAATTCTTGCTTTGTATGTTAACGGGAAACCACAGAAACTTCCAGAACAGGCCCGCAGCATTGTGAGCGAATGTAAAGGTACGAATAACTCTTTATGCAAAACTGAACCTGAACCTCTTAACATGATCAAACGTGACCCAGCACCTAAAGACAGCGTTTTGAATAGCAAGAGAGTAATAGTACTTGATACTATGGTTATAGTAATGAAGTACCATTGGTGTAGTCCTTGACACACCTTACCATTGTAAACGTTTCTCCTTTTAGGTTCTCCTCTGGTTGTTTCTCTCATTGGAGCTTTATTGAGAGAGTTCCCTGACCGCTGGAGCTACTACCTGCGACAGCTGCAGAAGAAGCAGTTCAAGCGGATCCGCAAGTCATCGTCCTACGACTATGAAGCTCTGGACCAGGCCATGGATGCCAGCCTGCAGGTTTTGGAGCCCGAACACCAAGATCTGTACAGAGACCTGAGCATCATGCAGAAAGACGTTAAAGTGCCTGCTAAGGTCAGGCTTAAAATCTGTTGCCTACTACTTAAGTAGTGCTAGATACAGAATCAATGCTGTTAAAATGCTCTGTTATATTGTACTTGCAAATGTGACACAAGGATGGATGCCCCCCCCTCCTCCCCCCACCCATGTAAACTAGTCTTTGTTGTTTGATTTTATTTGTTTTCTGTCATGCAGGTTCTGTCAGTGTTGTGGGATCTGGAGTTGGAGGAAGTGGAGGACGTCCTACAGGAGTTTGTGAATAAATCTCTGCTGTTTCGAGACTGCAACCAGCGACCATACCACTATTACCTTCATGATCTGCAGCTGGACTTTCTCATCGAACAGAATCGTGATCAAATTGCAGTGAGTTATGTTGCATGTCTTTTCATGAGAGACCACCAGAGAGCAAAGTCTGAATTGTTATGTTTCCTGTAGGAACTGCATAAAAAGCTGGTCCGTCAATACCAGCACTTCTATAATGAAAGGCCACCCAGCTCTGGAGATATAGACCGTTCGTATTGGTACCGCTTCCTCCCGTACCACATGGCTAAAGCGGGACTGTCTAAGGTAGTGTTACAGTATGGCCTAACATTTCTTGTGTAGAATCTTCTAATGAGAAGTGGTACATCATGAACCTTCAGTTCTCTCATTTCAGGAGCTTTATTCACTGATGTTTTCCTTGGACTGGGTCAAAGAGAAAGCTCAGGTTATGGGATCTGCCCATCTTATCAACGACTATGTAGAATATGGTGAAATACTAGACAAAGAGGTATTTATACTGTTAAGTTTTCATTTCTATTGGTATTCCATGTCTTAATCAGTTTAGACTGCTCAAATAAAGTATTTACATGAAATTGGCACAGAATACAGTTTGTATAAACAAGCCAGATTGCCAGATGTCACTATTTGATTGTTGTGCCTCAGTCTGGACACCCATACATATGATAAACATTTGATAATGGCTTGTTTTTAAAAGAGTTTGTGTAATTGAATTTTTAATTTATGCGTTTTAAATTAAAGTAATGCATTTCAAATTGATTCTAAAAGTTAACTTAAAACTAAGAAAAACATTTGCACTTAACTCTTTGTGCTCTTTTTTTTTTTTTTTTTTTTTTTTTTTAGTTAGCAAAACCATATGAAAGCAATAAAACATTCAGAATTATTACGTGAACATTTTATTGCTAATAAAACTGTCATGATATTAGCCACAATAACACACCACCTCCTGTTTTGTTTAATGACAAATTGTGGCGTTTTCACACAGAACAGTGAGGTGAGATTGCAGTTTCAGGAGTTTCTGTCTTTAAACGGACATCATTTGGAGCAGAGGCCGTTTCCTGATGTAGTACAGTTGGCTCTGTCTCAGCCCATGTGTTCAGAGGTTTACAGACAGGCCTTGATGCAGGCGCAGAAGATGGCCAGCAGAGGGCAGCTCTATCTGGACTGGGTGTATGCATCTCTCACTGCCTCTCACAGTAACTTTCATGTAGATTGATTTTGATTAAAAGCGTGTTTTGACTTTTTAGGAACAAAAATAATCAGGACAGTTTGTCTCGGCTGGTCATGCATCCTCACCAGGGGTCTGTCTACTATGCTTGCTTCTCCAAAGATGGGAGTAAAATAGCCTCTTGTGGGACCAACAAGGCGCTGCGGGTAAATATCAATTTGTGTCCTGCTGTTCTTCCTGACATTGTGCATTATTATGTGATGGCCAAATTTGTCTTTTTGTACTCAACAGCTGTTTAAAACAACCTCTGGAGAGAAACTTCTGGAGCTTCAGGCTCATGACGAAGACATTCTGTGCTGTGCCTTTTCTCCAGATGACCGTTACATTGCAACCTGCTCCAGTGACAGGAAGGTTAAGGTTAGTGTGTCTGTCTCTGCGCCCACTTTATTTGTTGGTCAGTATCTTTCTGTAGGGGAATAGTTTGCTCCAGATTCTTTTTTTTTTTCTTTTTTTTATATTCATGTGTAAACTGTTTCTTTTCCTTTTTGTTGAACAGACTTCAGACTCTATACTGTCATTATGTGGTAAAGTTCTGTTAACATTGCTCAAAAATCAGTCAGGAGAATGAGGTTTGTTTTGTGTGTTGTAGTTGTGGAGTGTTGAGCGAGGTACTCTTATCAGAGAGTTTGGGGAGGAACACGAGGAGCAGATAAACCACTGCCAGTTCACCAATACAGGCCGGCGTGTCCTACTGGCCACCTGCTCAAATGACAAATTCACCAACACTAAGGTGAGATGTTTTTAGAGTTTGAATTTTTACTTTTTTAGTAGGTTTTTTTTTTTTTTTTTTTTTACTTAGAATTCTTAATTTTTACTAGTTGTTTTTTTTTTCCCTTAATGTTTTTACTTCTTAAGTTTTAGATTTTCTTTTTAGAATTTAGTAGTTTAGTATTATAACTTTTATTGTTTGATTTAGAATTGTTTATTTTTAATTTAGGAGGTTTTTTTTTTTTTTTTAAATACTAGAATTTTATTCATTAATTACACACACTTAAGTACATTTTTGTTTGAGTACTTGGTAAGTAATTATATTCTAATGAACTGATTTTGTGTAACACTTGGCATGTTCCTTTTGAGTCACGATTTGTTCAGTAAGTTACCAAGTTATTTCATTAGCCACTCCAGTGTTTTCTCAGAGTGATAACTTGTGAATTCATAGTTGTTTTTAAGATTCTTTAATAAAATCAGCCTAAAAGAATGGCCAGTGCAGAAAGCAGGCGTGTAGTAGTGGCGCTCCGAGTTTGATAATTAAATCTCATCTGCACTTTTTTTTCCCGCACCCTCCATTTCCTCTTTCCGCATTTAGAGGCAGATTTGGTGAACATGAGTAATGAAAATGACAGCTGGTAGGACGCTCGCTCAGAACAGCAGAGGAGGGGAACGGGGCAGCCGTGTAATTTTACAGCTTGTGAAATTTGCAGAGAATTGTGGGAGATCTGTAGGAGTGTGACAGCAGGAGTCTGCAGTTGAGCTGTATTCATTTGAGAGTGCGAAAACAGAGAGTGAGCGAGCACGGGTGTCAGAAACGTAATGAGAGCACCCCCCCCCGGTGGAGGCGTGAGCACAAAAGGGGCATTTCGTGGAATAGCTCTGCATGAGGAGTGAAAGAAACACCCTGAAATGAGATTTGGAGAATGTAACAGCAGATGTGTTGAACACAAGACACTTCCTGCAGAATAAATATGTTCTTCTCTTATATAGGCTGTCCTGTTCAATAGACCCTGACAGAGTGATCAAGACCCCTACACAAAGCATACGCTATCCCTTTCTTCTATTCGTCTTACCTTTTTGCCCTCTTTCACTTCTTTCCATCTTCGTTTTTCTTGCAGCTATGGAACCCCAACAAGCCGAGCTCTCAGAACACTATGTTTGGACACATGGAACCCGTCAATCATTGTTGCTTTTCTCCTAACGACACCTACCTCGCCACTTCATCCAGTGACGGCACCTTGAAGGTTGTTTGACTGTTTCTTTGCTTTGATTTATTTACTAGCTAGCTGTTTTACTTGCATATTTATTGCATTTGATTATTAATTTGCTTGCTTATTTAATGCATGTTTTTTAATGTTTTCATTTTAACGCATTTTTTTATATAGAATAAGAACAACTTAATCTACAACCTCATCTATTTGTTTACATATACATTTATAAGAGTGTCAAACTGCTGGATCATCTTTGGTCAGTACAGGTGTTCTCTTATCTGTTTCTTGCACTATTGTCTTTTGTATCTATCAGCTGTTTGAGGTGTCATCTGCGAACGAGTGGAAATCAATTGATGTCAATAGTTTTTTCCCAGAGACTGACGATGAAATAAAAGCCATCGTGAAATGCAGCACTTGGTCGGCCGATGGCTCACGGATCATTTGTGCTGCCAGAAACGCTGTGTTTGTAAGTGATTTTGTGAGTGGTGTTGTGAAATGAGAGGAGTTGGCATCGCCACTCGATATTTTTGATTTGGTGCCTGTAACAGCTTTTTATATGTATATATTTGATTCACATCAATCACTCAAACACTTAAATTTAACAGGCATAATCTTATGATAATGTACTTTAATGCACCAATTCAAATAAAAGCATTCATAACACCCAAATGAAATGCCTTTATCAGTTTACTGAGGTAGTTGGAAGATGGGTTATTTATTTTTTTTAAAATGCGTGGGTTTCCACTGTTCTCATGGTTTGTGTTAACTTTGTATATCGTCTGTGTTGTATGCATGTAGGTGTTTGACGTGAAGACGTCAGACATGCTGTTGGAGATGAAGACGAGTCGTCTGAGCACAGTGCAGTACTGCCACGCGTGTCCCAACAGCAGCCTGCTGGCCGTTGCACTCTCTCATTACACTGTAGAGGTACAGCACAACACAAAGTGAAAATATATTTGAATTATTCTGTAGATAGCATTTCCAAACACATTTTTCCTCTTCGCTTAACTCTGGGTTAGCATTTTTGTTTCGATATGATGGTTTTGTTTGACCAAAAAAACGAAATTTTTAATATTCAGTTGAAATATACTTGAACTGTTGCATCTGCTGTTACCCCTTAGTTGTGTTTTTGTCCAAGCAACGTCTATGTGTCTTTAAGTTTGAGATTGGTGAGGTATCTTCTCATTGAGGCTGTATTTATTTGATAAATACAGTAATAGTGTGAAATTTTGTAACTTTTTTTTTTCTATTTTAATCTCTTAAATGTTACTTATTCCTGTGCCGGCTGATTTAAAAAAAAAAAAAATAGAAACCATAACAGGTTTCTTTGAATAGAAAGTTGAAAATAAATGCAAAATTATTAGTTCAATTAGTTCTAGTAGTTCAAAAGTATTTGAAAATCGTTTGTAATTTCTTTACCATCAGTCGATCAATTTAGTGCATCATTGCTGAAAGTTGGAATATTATGAACAGCAGTGTAGAAAACATGGAATATGGTAATCCTGACTTGTTAATGCTGGGAACTTTTTTTTTTTTTTTTGTAAGTTGTGGAACTTTGAGACCAGTAAAAAGAAAGCCGAATGCAATGGTCACCTGAGCTGGGTTCACTGTGTCCAGTTTTCACCCGATGGCTCACTCCTGTTGTCCTCCTCTGATGATCAGACCATCAGGGTAAGCTAGCTTTGGTCCCTCTCTTCCTGTAGTGTGACAGCAGTTTGAACAGTATTGACCTGTTATCACAATAAGTGTTTGTGCTTGTCTAGCTGTGGGAGACAGATCGGGTTCACACCTCCTCTGCTGCGGCTCTGAAGAGGGATTCTGATGTTCTCTTCTCACACAATGATGTTACAATAGTGGCACCAGACAGCAGAAACAGATTACAGGTACGGTCCACCAGAGACCTGCACGTCTAGTGTTATACATACATGCAATCAACCAAAAAAAAACGCAGCAAGCTATGACATCTAACTCTGCAATCAGGTACGGACCGGATCGGCAGGTGCTGTTCTGTTCGAGAGCGAAGAGCTGCCATCCAGGATTCGCTGTACTTGCATCAGCAGAAATGCTTCGTTTGTGGCCTTGGGAACGGAGGACGGAACTGCACAGGTATTTCAGCTCACCTGTGGGTTATCATTATTGCCAATGTTCTCTTCCTAATATTCTACTCAATTTCTTGGGTTTTTGGATGAGCATGCAAAGCACTCTGGGTAAAAATAGCCTTCAGGATGCTTGTGGGTGTTTTGACTCACCTCCAGCAATGAGATTTGCCATGGCTGTCAACTGCACTCAACCCTCTAATCTCTCGCCCTTCCTTTCCCAAACCCGTCCCTTCCCTTCTCTCTCTACTGAATGTCGTCGTGCTGGAGGCGAGCGTTGTCCTCCTGTGTTGCACAGTGTGTACTGTAGTGTAATAGATGTGACTGGTGCATCGGGGACAGCAGGGATGCCTAGAGGTAACAGCTGACTGATAAAATAAGCTGACTGTATTCTCTCAATCTTGCGTTACACCTGTTTATTGCCAAACAACCATTTATTTAGATTGCTCCTCTCCATCTCTGCCTGATTGTGTGTGTTCACTTGAAAGAGAGATGGACAGATGGATTTAGAAAAGCAGTAAAATGAAAAAAAAAAAACTTTAAAGAATGTACCCGTTTTAGTACAAATGAAGTCATTGACCTACTGTTTACCACAGACAATTACAACACTTTTTTTTTTCTTTGTTACATTTTTTTATTTTGAAACATTTTTTTAAACTAATGGAATTATTTTAGTGGTAAATCTGGTGTTGATAGAGCTGCCCATTTTAACTTTTTTTTTTTTTTTTTTTTAAATGTTTGATGTAACATTTGATAAAGTTATTTATTTATTTTTTAATAAAAGGCTTTCCTTCATCTGCAGTAATGTTGGTAATATTATGAAACACCAGAGGGCACCAAATTGTTACTGGACTGTGCAGAGCATGGCAGATGTGAACAGCTCACTACTAAAGCAATTGTCTTGCAGTAAATGCAGTTAGTCTGTAATGATGGGTTTTTTGCATCTCTGCCCCCGACAAAAAAAGGAGAGAACTGGCATTATTGAAGTGAGTGGAAAAATTGAGAGAGGAGGTATTTGTTTGTGTATATGTGTGCGCAGACAGGAAGAGTGAAAGTTAGGCAGTTTCTGAAGAACGTTGGATGGAGAGCCTTGCAGCTGCTGAACTTGCAGCGTGATTTTGTGCTGGCACTAGGGCTAGAGACAGGTACAGTGCAGGTACAGTGAAAGGCAAGTATGTGAAATGTTACAGGCTGTTCACACTTACAGCGATTTTACTGGTGACCTTTTCTTTATAATGTTTCAAAAAATCTATTTGAAATAATGCTGTTGAACTTTCCAAAGAATTCAGGAAAAAAAAGCTTAATATTTCACAACAATATTAAGCAGCACAGCTGTCTTCATCATTAAGAAATGAGCTTTAAGCACCAAATCGGGCATTTTTAGACTGATTTCAGAAGAATCGTGTAACTTCAGAGCTGACAGTTCTGTACACATTTATTCTCGACTTCTAAAATCTGCATTTTCACTGCATTTGATCATGCGCATGCAAGACCAGAACACCAGCCCCGCAAGCAAAAATACCTCTTATTTACTTTCTAAAAACACAGCACACGCTCCCGTAGCCCCAGGCAGCTTTTGAAGTTTGCGTTTTTGAAGATTTAGATGCAGCAGAGAGGGCCAATAGTCAGTCTGGCTTTTCTGAATGCCAGACACGGCAAACTAACCCATCTTTAAGTGTTCACTTTATCTTAATCACATTTACATGATGTATTGCCGACGAGGTTTGAGATTACAGCTGAATATGAGTGTCATTAGTGGTTCAGGCCTAAGATTATTTATATCTATATATTTGAGTCTTTTAGATAATGCATTCATTACTTAGTCTTAAAGGTTTAAGGTTTGCTGAACATTTTGCGGTCACATTTTTTTCTTATTTGGTCACAATATCTATTTTCTTACTTTTTAAAGTAATTTATGCAAAATAACTGTACACAATTAAGTAAATTCAAATAAAATAACGTCCCAGTTGCATTTGAACAAAGTTTTACTCTGTCTGTCTGTCTGAAGGTGTTTGAGGTTCCATCTGGAAGAACATCACCGACGCTCACAGGTCATACTAGGACTGTTCACCACTGTCAGTTCACCGAAGATGGTGAAACCCTCATCACATCCTCAGAAGACACCACTGTCCGGGTAACTGACTGTCTCATAAAAAAAAAACATCATTAACCAAACATTCATGTTTGTGGAATCATACTTGCACTTTTTTTTTTTCTTCTTCCCCTGGAAGTTTTGTCTTTACCTCGTGCAGAATTATTCTTTCAGTAAGGACAAATGTCTGTTTTTGTGTTAGGATGTGGCAATATTATTACACTTTTGGTATAACCTTTTTATATGCATTATTTTCAGGCTGTGAGGAGAGTTGAATGACAAGTCTATCAATTTGCAATTTAGTAACTATGCCACATGCTCACAAACTTCTGCTGCTGCTGTTGTGTTAGAGGAGTTTTAGGCACTGGGTCATTACAGGGCTCATTGATTGATTGTCGAGGATGTGTGAGGGGGTGAAAACTGTTTTGTAACTGATAGTTGTGAGCTGCTGCATGCACATTAAAATTCTGTAAGAATGAATAGTAGACCGTAATACTAAGAACGTTTATCATTTTGAACCAAAATCAATACTTCAGTGCTATATGCTTGACAAATCAGTTTCAGGAGACCTTAAATGTCAATGTTAACTTTTGAGAGGATGAGCATTGTCTTTGTCTGCAGGTGTGGAAGTGGAGGACAGGTGAGTGTCTGGTGCTGGAGGGCCATAAGGAGCCGGTCAGGAAGTTTCATCTGTTGAACAACTCTACTTCCTCCCACCTGTTCTCTTGGTCGTTTGATGGCTCTGTCAAGGTAAACAGAACGTCTACTAACTTCTCTGCATTTGCCAGTGAATGAATCCATCTAAAGCGTGCACAGAGTATAAAGGATGACGTGTAGACCTCATTTAACTCTTCTATAGACTGCATTGCTTTCTGTGCAAAACATGGTTATCAAGCCCAAATTGTGGACTGAAAGCACAGTCAATCATGATAATTAGGTGATGCATGCACTTAATCACTTGCAAACAGCTTTTTTTAGGATCTCATCAGCAGTAGTCGTTATACTTCACCCCAGTTGTAATCAGGGCTTCTGTGGGAAAGACTGTTTACATGGTCCCCAACTTCCTGCCACTTTTCACAAATAGGTTACAAAAATCGGCCTGAACCATTTAAATTTGGTATATATCTATAAAAAGAGGTGCTTGGCCTCTAAAGTCTCAGAAAATTATAAAAGCGATTTTTGATTTTCCGTTACGTTTGTATGAGAGCTAAATAGTTTGAAATGGATTTTAGGTAGTGGTGTAATTATCTAGGAATAGAAAAAGAATGGAAAAAAAAAAAAGAATACAATGACTGTTTAAAATTGACTACACCTAACTGGTTAACAGGAGTGCAAATTTAGTATAAATTAGGCTTTAACTTTGTAGGATCTAGATTTTTTTTTTTTAATTATTATTTTTTACTAAGATAACAGACTAAGTGTAGGTGTTTTTTATTTCTTTTAATTTTTTTTATTTTTGTAGTCATCTGAGGTGAGAGGCCAAAATATATACTTGAATGTTTAAAACTATAGCAACCTTTCATATTAGGGTTCCCTTGTTTTTTGTTTAGATAAGTTTATTATTGTCGTTCACTTCAATTTTCAAAGTTAATTATTTAAATCAAATCGTGGGACACTGAAGTGTACCATATTAATGCCATATTACCATATTAATGCAATGCTCCTCCTGCTGTTTTCAGCAAAGCACTCTGTTTCTTTTTGTTGCAGGTCTGGGATTTGAACAGAGGTCAGATGCTGCAAGACCTCGAGTGTCATAAGGGTGCTGTCTTGTCATGTGACGTGTCCTCTGACGGACATCTCTTTGCCACCACATCGGCCGATAGGACTGCTAAGGTCAGAGAAGAGGCACAGATTCATACATCAGATCAGTGTCAGCGGACAAGATATTGTTCACCCTAAACTCTGAGCTTTGGCCGCCTCTGTTTAGATTCTGGACTCTGACTGTGTGAACACCTGCTCCCATTACACTGTTAGTTTGTGTTTACTGTAGGTGTGAGTCTGTGTTGGTACAGCATAAGGACTGTGCTAGGTGTTTACCTGGAGTATCTTTACTGAGCCCTGGGTGATTGCCTTAATGATGCCATGTACAGCCAAATTCTGCCTAATTAACTTTGCGTGAGCACAGTACAAAAGCTCACAGATACACGTACACACACGCATGACGTCCTCTGTTTGTGGTATCAGAGGTCAGAGTCCAGTCTGCTCATCTGAGAGCGTAATGAGATGAAGTTCTCTCGCTCCATATGACACCGCCTATACCAGAAGAGCTTTCTAATGAGATGCCATGTTCACGTCTGTCTGCCAGACGAGAGAGAGAGAGAGAGAGGACGGCAAAGTGAATTTGGAGAGCTGATCAGAAAAATCATTCATGCCAAATGGACCCGCCACAAATAATGACTAACTCTGACTAAAATTAGAGATGGAAAAACAAATTTCAAGCAGCAGTTTGGATCATTTGCTCAACCTTGTTCTGATTCCATTTATTAGATTAACAATTTCACAAAGAGATCTATTAAAAGTGACATTAGATCTCAATATTCAAAATATTTTACAGCACAAAATAACAATGTTATCAGATTTGCACTTGTTCAGTTCATGCAGTAAAATGGCTTATAACTGTTGATTTTGTTCCCTAAGGTGTGGAGCAGTGCCTCGTGGGAGATGACTTTTTTGCTGATGGGACACAAGGACTGCGTCCGTAGCTGCCGTTTTTCTTGGGACAACAAGCAACTTGCAACGGGCGACGACAACGGAGAAATCAGGGTAAATATAATCTTAAACTGCTTCAAACTGTGAATCATCTGTGTTAAGATCTGTTTGTGGCCTTGATCAAGCTTCAGAAAGCTTTTGGTATGATTTGGCATGTTGAGGATTTCTGACATTTGCGACTCCATCCCTCTTTTATTACTTTTTCTCTATTTTTAATAACCAAAAAGCCAGTAATGATGCCTAATAAAAGTACTCTCAGATCTTTTTGTAAAAAAACAAAAACCAAAACACAAAAAACCCTTCAAAATTAGCAATACAGTATGTCTTACAATCAGTTTTTTGTTCCTGGTAGTTGTGCTTCCCTGTCACTTTTTTTTGACAGCTGTGTTGGCAACAGTTCTACATATTAACTGCACACTTTTTTTAAATTCTACACATTATAGGTGACTTGTTTCTCTAATTAAATTATCACACAAATGTGGTTTAAAGAAATTGTGATGGCAAAAGTAATCAATAATTGTGAATTTTGGGTAACTGTAAATGTGAGCAGATGTTATGGCCGCATTGAGAGCAAATATAGAGATGTTAAGAAAATTGATGTAGGAACAAATACACTTTGAAACCTCAAAACTCAGCCGCCTTTTGAGTTTTTCTTGTGGGGACAGGCCCGGTACTCAGAACAGTAAAGAAAAAATCTACCTCATCAATTAAAGATGGTTCTTGCAAAGAGAGAAAGTGAGAACCACAAAAAGAGAGATGCTGTGATGTTATAATTCATGGCCTGTGGTGATTTTCGAAGCTTACGTCTCTGTTTAACCCACCTTACTGCCACGGAGAAATGGCAAGTGCAAAACTCACATATCTGTAAATTCGGCTTTAGTGCTGTAAATAAGGATATATATATATAATATATATATGTATGTATGTATATGTATGTGTGTGTGTGTGTGTGTGTGTGTATATATATTCATATTTGGTGTGTTTTAGCTTCTCACAAGCAATTTCTGATTGTTACAAGAAGCACTGACGCATTATAAATACACTTTTGTGAAATCTACATTGTGTTGTATCAGTTTTGATAACCCATTGCTTTTGTAACAATGTTGTGTATCTGAAGCTGTGGAGCATGCTGGATGGAGCTCTTCTGAAGATCTGTTCACGGGACACTAAGGACTCCATGGACTCTTTCCACGGTGGATGGTTGACTGACCTGCACTTCTCCCCTGATAACAGAGTACTGGTCTCTACAGGAGGATACATCAAGGTACACACATTAGATAGATGACGTCACTGTATACAGGCAACCCTGGAAAAGAGCAGGATTTTTATTTTTTATTTTTTTAATTTAACCTGAGAATGCTGCATGTGCAGTTATGATTTAGAGCTGGGGAAAAATAATGAAAAGATTTATTATTTTGCTTGATTGGTGAACTAAAAAATGCAGCATAAATCAGTGGAGCCTGATTGTTGATAAAACAAAAAAACAACAACAACACTTATGAGCCTAAGAGTGTCTGAGATGAGGGTGCCAGGAATAACTTACAGCATTAGCAGCTATTTAATAAATTTATACAAATTAAAATACTTTAATAATTATGTAATTATAACAATCTCCATTGCCCTGCATTCTTTGAGGCGTTGTGCAGATCTGCAAACGTGCAACCAAGATGAAGTCTCGCCAGTCTCTTGTTTGTGACGTCATGACCATTTCATCTGTATTATCAGGCAGACGCTTGTCCGATCACTCATGTCACAGAGAAACATTATCATGTCAGGAACGGAGCGAGACTAAGTTCCATCAACACTGTCAGCCATTATCCATCACGCATTGAGACTTCTTTATTAATATACTCCGAGCCGTCTGTACATTGTGTAAGTGTCACAAGCGTAATGATGCTTCATCACGCATCAATCTGTCAGTTTATCAAATGCGTCTGCATCAGGCTGACCCTCCGCTCGAGCGCGTGAGCGACGGATCCATCGGGGACCTGATAATAAGCTCTGATTGATCACCGGCTGTCCTCACACTCAGGATCCCGCTGTCTATAATATCAAATGATAAATTAATCATCGTACGCGTCGGTGCCAAATCCCCAGCCAAACCTCTCCATCAGACCAAACCAAACCTGCCGTAAATCTGCTACGACCACACAAAGGAAGGAGGTGTGTGAGATGTGAGTTGTCACGCCGCAATTCCAGCACTTCTGTTGCGATTTTGAGAATTTACGTTGACTGCAGGATCCGGTTATATTTCGGAGCAGATGTTGTGTGAAGTCAGTTTGTTTTCCATTGCAATAGTTGATCCTGTGAAGGATCCCTGGGTATTTCATTTCCTGTCCATGTTGTCTCTTGCTTTTATTTCAGACATGTGATAGACGCAAACTGACATTTTCAAAGCAAAATAATGGTCTGAGCCATGACCTAGCAGTTTGCACATTGAGTTGCGGTGCTCATGTAGCGGCACAAGTTTGAATTCAGCCTGCAACGTTGTCCTGTTTTCACCACCATCTCCTCTGTCACCAATTGTGTTCATTAAATGTGACCAAAAGATTTAAAAGAATAGCAAAGTAATCAAATGAAGCTGAATTTTGTCAGGTGTCATAATGCAAAGGGACAGCAGCCTCGTTTGCTCTGTTAAACTCTGTTTAGCTTTGTCATTCAGACAGCAGAAACAGTCTAGTATATATTGCCATGCTTGAGCTTGTTCAGCACGGCAGCTCTCTGCGTTCACTTTGAGGTGATCTGCCTCTCAGCCGCATCTGCGTCTTTTGATGTCTGCCTTCTGCAGTTTGTCAACGACATGTTTCTATTTGTATCGAGCCGTCAGCGACGCTTGTTCTTTGACACCATTTGCAGTTCAGTCCATCAGAGTACAAAAACAACTTGAGTTGACTGGCCTGCCGCCATCCACGTTTAATCTTGCGGTAACAGATCTTAGTTTTAGAGTTAGACGGCGAGTCAGGGATTCATTAGTAATGGCATTAGTAAATGCTTGCAGATTCAGTGATTTGGACTGATTCAAACTAATTTGTGAGGCATACGTATAGTTTGACTTTCGTTCATTAGCTGGATCGGCTTAATTTTTGTTAGTGCTCATGATGGAGTTCAGTGAAACTGCCTAGTAGTAGCAATGAGTTATTTCATGCCATTTAAAACTAGAAACATTCCATTGTGAGATTTTCACTACATGAACACTGACCAAAGGAATTTGTTGATTTATGTATAGAATTGTTAATCTGATCAACACTTTTTTTTTTTTTTTGGACAATGAATCACACAAAATAGATTTAGGGAGTTTGTAACCATAACTGTACAAAAGTGTACTAAAAGTATTTGCTTGATGATCAGCTCTTCCTGGAGACTAGGGTGTCTTAACAACATTTAATAAATAATAATAATATTATTATTATATTTATGAGCATCAATCGCTTAAGCCTGTGTTCTCTGACATGTTTTTGTGTAATTTTGAGAAGTTGCAACCAGTGTTTGGGTGCAGTAACACCACCTATGTTGAAGCATCAACCAGATAATTACTGGAGCTGTTTGCACTAATATTGTAGGTGTAGTATTATTCTGTCATTACTCTCTCCTGTCGTTCCAAATCCATAACACCTTCATTCATCTTCGGAACACAAATGAAGGTATTTTTGATGAAATTTGAGAGCTTTCTGACCAGACAGCAATACAACTGACACGTTCAAGAGCCAGAAAGGTAGTAACATTTGTTAAAATTGTCCATGTGACATCAGTGGTCAAACTACTTTTATGAAGCTACAAGAATGCTTTGTGTGAAAAGAAAATTAATTACTTTATTCAACAATTTCTTGTCTCTTGTGTTCTGTCAGTGTTGACAGTACCACTCATGCGTTATTTGATTTCTTTGTGCACAAAAAGTATTCTCATAGCTATTTTAATGATGTCCTTGCTACCTTTTTGGGTCTTGAACTTGTCTGTTGTGTTGCTGAATATGCAGGGTCAGAAAGCTCTTGGGTTTCATCAAATATCTTAATTTGTGTTCCAAAGATGAACAAAGGTCTAATGGGTTTGGAATGACATGAAGATGGAGTAATGACAGAATTTTCATTTTTGGGTGAACTATCCCTTTAAAACAACTTCAGTTTCATTTAAGCATCAATTTTATCATCAATATTGACACCCCTAATTGAAATGGGAAAACTGTATTAATCTGTTATTTTTAGGAGCGTTCTGTCCTTTTGTCTCTGTCTGTCCTCAGTGAGACGGGACATGTCCTGTCTCCAGTCCAACCCAGTTTCATCTGCAGAGGACAAATCAGCAGGGCATCTGTCTTTTCACACTGTCTCCTTGTCTGTTTTCCTTCAGCTTTTTTCTTTCTCATTTGTCAGGATGTGTGAAGTCTGAATCAGGCTATCGTGTCACCTGTTTATTTAAAGTCAAGGCAGAATTGTTAGATAGCATGCAGGAAACATGCATAAAGAATGATGCTACTGTACATGCACTCATTTTGCCCTTCACTCTGAGAGGTAAATGTTTTGTGAGCTTGAGTGATTTGTGAGTGAAAGCTAAACTGAAAGCGGCCTTTATAAAAGACAAATGGTTGGTGTAGCTCTGTGTGCGAGTGACACAGCGTTCCTCCGTGTGAGACTGAAATATTTCCTGGAGGAGAGGAGAAACGGATGAGGAGGTCAGCCAGGATATTACACCTTTAGTGAGGTACGCATTAAATCACACCGCCCGACTCATTTTCGTTCACACACGTACGGTGTTGTTTGTCCTCTGGAGGATTTGGCTGCTGTTGGGAGACTCATAGTAATTCACACACATCAGCTCCGGGGCATCCAGACCTTCACCTCTACCAGACAGAACGTTTATATCACAGCAGTTTATTGCTCTGAGTCCCACCACAGCGTTCACCTGCAAATAAGAGACTCTCTTTCCTTTGTCTGTTTCTGCTGTCGAACAACAGTGAGAAAAAAGCTGTTTGATTGGTTGTACTGTTGGGTAAAGAGTTGCTACTGCTACAAAACTAGAGTTTCACAATTCCTCTGAGGTGTCTGGATGCGGAAGGGAGATGGGCTTGTTCTCGTCCCGCTGTCACAACTTTAGTTTCTACACAACGTTCACTCACTCTTTGTCTAATGACAGTCAAGATGGCTCTGAAAGAGGAAATGGAGGGAAAAACTAGGGTAGATTAGGAGATGATAGATTTTTGTTGTGGAATATGCAATAAGTAGTTGATTTAACTCAACTGAATTGAATACTAATGTACACAGAGTTGTCAGTAATGTAGAGCTGATTTTCTTTTCTTTTTTGTCATGACTGAGGAAAGTTTTGGAGCCAGTGTGTAAATGTGATTGACAATGTGAGGTTATTTAATTTTTAACGTGCAAAAATTTCAGCAGAGAATTTTGGACTTAACGTGCACAATGTTTATGTAAAGGTAGGATTGCTTTTTTTTTTTTTTTATGCAATGCGAAATGTATGGAAAAAGTTTAGACTGTTTAATCCAAATAAAAGTTAGATGACTTGTCTGTAGGTAAACAAGCATTTCCTTTTTTTAATTTTGAAGCTTTTTTTGTCCGCTACTTCTGGTTATAGCCTTTCATTATTTAATAGTTTCTGAGAGAATTCACTCAATCCACTTGTTTTTCCTTTCATTGTTTGCCAGCGGCAGAACAAGCACTTGTACCGCAGGAAAGCTCGACACAGATTGTAACACCTGTCACTTGTCACTTGAAGGCTCCACTTTCTTCATTTCTCTTGCACACCTATAGTGTAGCAATGGGAATGGCCGCTTTGCCCAACTATCAATTGCCTTTCTATCCTGTGGCTCGTACGTTACATTCCAAGCCTTTTGACACGTATGACAGGCTTGAGAGTAACAGACCAAAATTGTAACTTAAGTGGTTCAAGCGATGTTTAGCCAAGTAGACTTTTCATCTTTTGATGATTGGTCTCTTTAACTTGCTATTAAAATGTCGTCGCTTACACCTCCAGTCTTATACTTGATGAATTGTCCTGCATTTCAGTTTTGTCCACAGGGGAGATGTTAAATGGCTTTTTGTCAGACATTGGCCATTGAGAGGACAACCTTGAGTGTAGTGTAGTCTTTTTAGGTGCTCACAGCAACTCATAAACTTCCAAAAGATTGCAACGCCACAAGTTGTGATTTTCACTGCCCGTAATGACTCAATTTTGACTTTATCTGGTTGAAAGAGATCTGAACGTTTAGCTTAGGGCGGGCGGGCAGGCAGACAGACAGACACACACGCCGGTGCCACGAGTCAGCGATTCGGTCCTGACTCCTGGCAGATGACCCGTCAGAACGTGTTCACACAGCAAAGATGCTACTGAGGGCTGACAGCACAGCGCACACCCCTGTTCCTCTCAGAGCGGAGGATTCATCTGCGTACCGCAGACAATGGAAAGAGCGAGAAAGTACAAAGACAAACAGAATAAAAGAGAAGGAGATTGTAGGAAAGAAAGAAAAGGGATTGTGCGCGCATGAATATTTCAGCCTTTTGGAGTCTTAAATGAATAATTTAGCTTTGAAGTCTGAGGTGGGTTCCCCCTCTTCTCCTGGTTTTCCCCCTGCTCCTGTGGAAGTGTAGTTAGATTAGGTATATGGGGTTATTGTTACGTAATGTGGCCTGCCCAAGTGCTTTTTTTACTGCAGGCCAGGGAAGCATGATTTAAAAAGTCTATTTTGAGTTGTATGTCACAGCATCCGTTTTTGACTCTACAAGATATTCCCATGTGACGCTGCAGAAGTGACACTAAAGACTGCAAACGCTACTGTTACAATTGTAGATTTTAGATTACAAAAGCAAATACAGAGTTCCCTGGTTTTGAATATCCGGTTTCATATGGAAATTTCACTTTAAAGTCAAATTGTGTTTTAGCAGCTGTAGCTTGGCCAACCCAATCACCGTACAGCGTTGCTGGTGGTCAACAACCCAAAACGCACAGGGGGTGAGAGTGAACAAGAAGTAACAGGGCCACTGCAGCCACTATACCCTCGGGCATGCCGCTCATCTTCACAGCGCCGCGGGGGTCAAAGGATGACAGCTGACCCCTGATCTTCTGACCTGAACCGTCCCGTCTGCTTGTGTGTGTGGAAATGTGATGTCTCAGGAGGAGATGTGCAATTCTTCACTCACTTGAGTGATAAAATTGTCCTTTTTTCTGTCTTATTCATGCAACACACACTCCATGAACCCTTTCACTCACTCTCCTGGCTGAGACGCTGAGGTCCAGACGAGTCGTGTCCTCTCGTTCAGGTTTTTTTGGGGTTGTTTTTTGCAGAAACGAGTCTAGACTATATCTAAATGTTTTTTAATTGTGTGGCATTTAAGGTGCACAGTCATGCGTTTGGAGACGAGTTGTGGGTGAAGCGGAGCAAGGTCAGGTGTGTCTTTGCAGACTGCACTATGCTGTCCACTGTGTGTAGCAGACTTGGCCTTGGCCTGGTGAATAATTTAAGGAGGTCTTGTTTCTTTACTAGTGACATTTTTTTACTCTCGTTGCATAATAGCACTTCTTAGCCTGAATGTGCAGATATTTTATGTGCCCTATGATGATGATTTTTATTTTTATTTTTGGTGCCAGAATGTGAAGTTTGTGTTTGAAAAGTGCTTTCTCTCCATCTGCTGTTGCGTTTGGGCCCGTTGCCTTTATGCTGATGTAAGGACACTGAGTTTCAATGCAAGCGTACAGCAGAAATGTCCTATTTATGCATGCAGTGCTATTTAAGTGATTCCGACTTGCACTAGCACTAAAACATCAGCGTGTTTGATTTGGCAGATGTGGTGTTTAGACGTATAAGTCCAAAGTTTGTTTCCCTGACTTTCTTTTCTTTACTTTCTTAACTTTTGAAAAAAAAAAATAGAGCAAGCGTTCATCCAGCGGAAAGAATAAATCTGTGTTAAGCCCTTTTTGGACAGAATTAGTTTTCCACGAGGAGGTCAGGTGATTTGTGTTAATCCTGTCCGAATGAAACACGACTGAGTTTACAAATGTAACCTTGTGCAATTTACCTACGTCAGTCTGTGCATTGCTTGCCGTCACACAAGCTTCTTTTTGTAAGTAGTTTCAGAGAAAAGAATATTAAAGCCAAGTGGTGTAAAATTGTCAAACAATTGAGTTAACTGATATTGTCTAGTACAAAAGCGATCACATCCGCAAGCGTGCTGCTTTACCTTGAATCACACCCATTGAGGGCAGGAAACGGATGTTCCGAACATATTAAGGTTGAAGTAATCAGGTGGGGTATCTGCGAGCCTCCCGCATGGTATACTGTGATCTCTTAACAATTCAGTGAACACTGTGCTGTCTACGTGGGCATGAAGGAATGAGTTTGGTGTGACTGACCAGGGTTTTTAAACCCACCCTATGTGTGCACAAACGGCTGGCTCACCCTTTAGTGCTGACCCTTTGTCTCTACACTCTCCAAAACCCAAGGCGATAACAGAGCAGACTATCTTGGCTGAGAACACAGGCCATCAGGTAAAGGAAAATGTTATTTTTCAGAAACCGTATGAGCACAAGGCAGTCTTGTCCCTCTGTTTTGTACACTGGGCAGAAAACTCAGTCTCGGCTGGTGTGTGAGTTTTCAACACATAGCCGTAAGTTGTGGAGAACGAGCTTGTTAAATGCAAACGAGACCCGTTAATTCACCGAAAGGGCTGCCTGATTAACGAGTCTGTCAGGGGCTGTGTTTTGTGCATCTGCACGCGGAGACCGTTAAAAACAAGCACTGCGGTCGAAGGCATCTGTCGTCGCTGACGGTTTGGCTGGTAGCTGCGCGGTGGCCTCATTTTCTCAGCGTGGCAAACTAACGACAATCACACCGCAACCCTCTGGCATTCGCACTCATTTAGAAGTTCTGTTAACATGCGTTTGATGACATTTCCTTTGCTGCTTTCTCTGAGTTTCTGTGCAGCTGTAGGGAATAGAGACCCTCAGGTGTCGGTGTCTGAAGTTTTGCATGTGTTGTGCTGTTAAAAATGCTGTAATTGTTACAATGATGCACAGACATGTAATGTTGCTCGTTGTATTTATTTATTTATTTTTTAACCGTTGCAGTGGTGGAGTGTGGAGACCGGAGAGGCCTTGCAGACGTTCTACACGATGGGAGCTAATCTGAAGAAGATCCACGTGTCAGCTGATTTCACCACGTTTGTCACCGTGGACAGCATTGGAATCCTTTACGTTTTAAAGAAGGTGGAGGGAGGAAGCCTCTAGTTATTGCTTTTACGTAATGTTTTAAGTATTGTACAAATGTTTAGGACAAAAACTTTTTTTGGGGAATCTTTGTGAGTGCAAGAAATTGAGTTCCAAATCATTCATAATATTTTTGTTTAATGCTTTTTCTTACTGAGGTTTCCTAATATTGAATTGAACAATCTGTCCTCTTCAATTACGACAGCATAGACACATCATAGAAGGCAAGTACTCTGACCCACATTGACGGAAGCCTTCGTATCTGTTTTTTAGAGCGCGTACACAGCCCAGTCTGGGATTTCTTCTAACCCCAAGCTTTTGAACCAATGCCTTAATGTGTAAGAAGTGCAATTTGAGTCGTTGTGCTTTATTTTTGCACTAAAATTTGTAGCGAAGGCTCAGGTGTGATTATTGTAACCTTATGACTACAGACTTTATATTTAAGATAAGTCATGGGGATGTAGCACAGTTTGTGGGTAGGTTTCTCAATGAGATGTGAGGAAAAACAAAGAAACTACCCCCGAATTTCAGCATTATCTGTGAAAAGGAATTGCTTGCAAGTCAACGTGTAATGATATGAAAGTGAAATGCTGTAACCAGGGGTCCCATTTGTCCAAACAGGCACACCATTGGATTACCAAAAGGTGAAAGGTGTAATTGTTTTTGGTGCTTAAGCATGTTGTAATGTGAATGCAATACAATCAAGGAGGTCCAAGGCAAGTAGTGTGTGTTTCATCATTGATGGTACGATTGATGTTGATGAATGTGTTGTTTGCATGCTTGTTTTCCCCCAGCGCTTTACTGCATGTGAAGTGTTATATTGTGTTTTTGGCATGTACCAGGTAAAGTGTGTTAAAGTCCCTCCCAAAATTTGTATTGAGCGCGTGTCTGAGTGCGAGGAGGGCAGCGTAACGCACGGAAGTGCTGACACAGCAGCGGTCACACTCCGTCTGTTTCTGACACTTCCTGCTGGCAGCTGGCTGATGAGAACAGACAGCGCACTGTCATGTCCAAATGTCATTGTTGAGCTGAGCGCTGCAATGCGCAGTCAGCTGAAGCGGTAGATTGCGTTAGTTGTTTGCAAGCGTTTGTGAAAAGCGCTTTTTGAGGTAAGTATGATGTAGTGTTTGTTTAGGGGTGAGAGGAGTTGCTTTGTGCAGGATTGTGTTTAGGGAAATGTAGCCAGAGCAGGAAGTAGAGCAAGTGTAATGGGGTGAGCGCTAGCAGTTTTTCTGAACTGCAGTCCCAGGGACCATGTGAAACGCTGTGTGAGGCGGGTCCTTAGTACTGGAGTGTAGAAACAGTGGGTAACAGCAGGGTGTCGTGGGCGTGAGATGTGACACGGAGGCTCCGTCAGGGATTTAGGGCTTCCACAGCTTGTCCCCCGTTTCCGCAGCAGTGCACATTTTAGTGTGGCTCCTGTATTGGACACCTAATTCATGTCTTGTAGTTGCTACTAGTGAGCTGATGATTTGAATGAGGTGTGCCAGTGCAGGAGTCCTAGGAAATGTGTAGAGCTGAGGATATGGGGCCAAGCTGTGGAAGTAGTGTTTAGAGCAGGGCTCCTTAAAGCTGGCTTGTGATGTTCCTGTTTTTTGGTGTCACTTTCATTAACATTGAAAAATAACCGATAAAAATAGGGCCTAATATGTGGCATATAAACAATTTATATTATGAGGGAGGGGTTAAGCAACACAAGCAAGCAATGTGCAAACTGTGCGCAAGAGTTATGTTGGTGAACGTCAGTCAATTCACTATAAAGAAAATGAAAGTAAAAAAAACTGAGCTTTCTAACGCTGCATTAACGACGCATATTCTCTGAGACAACGAGAGACGAAACTACTTAAACATTTGCTGATAACGGTATATAACTGTCTTAAATTATTCCCATAATATTTCTCTTGTGATCCGTATAGTGAAAAACATGAAAAGAAACTTATTTTGCGTTAAACGGGTTGTTTTTGAAAATTGGTGCACGAAATAAAGCTGCTCTTAATTTTCATTGACTGCAGTGTTTATAATTTTAATTATATGCCTATGAATCACTGTATTAATTAATAGAGCTGTTTAAAAAAAAAACTTAAAACATTTTCAGTGAGTAAGCTAATAGCCTAAACTTTAATTATCCTCACAGCCCGTGAGCAATAATTTCATATAGCTAATTTAATAAAAGTAACAATAATAATAACAATAGGCCTAATAATAAGAATGTAACAGGCCTATATTCATTGGAAATGCTAAATCCTCTTAATATTGCGCATTTTTGATGCTTTTGACAATATTTCTGCTATCATCGACACATGATACGATGCTACTCAACACGGGTAGGTTATCGTGGGGCCTTTATTGTAAAAAACAATTGTTCGATTTTACCATGTTTTCCTGCCAGTTGGAATTGAAAGTGATTGACACTTGATGGTCAGAAAAAATTACAAGACTGTTAAACTGTCTTTTCTATGTGCGTTCATAAATTGTTTTAATTTGTATGTGTCATATTTGGCAGTTGGCATTAGAAGTTATATTACTAGTAACAGTGGCATATGAGAAGTTTAATACCACAGAAAAAAATAAAATGCCTTTTTCGAAGCTGCCATATATAAAAAAACGCAAGGTGGCTGAATTTGCATGCTATTTAGATAGCTGAAGCTTATAGGCGTTCATTACTTTCACTTAATTTAATTGTTTTTTTAGCACCCCCCCTTGTCACCCCCAACCCCCAACAAAAAAATCCTGGAGGATAGTAACGACTTAGAGAGATGATATGTTTGTTTTTTTTTTAATAAAAAGGGGGGCCAAAATTGTGCCAAGTATAAATACTTAGTAAATCGTTTCAATTTTTATTTTTCCTCCTTTTCATGTAATAGAAGAGCTCTACAACCCTTGCTTTTCTTTGTTTTTGGAAGGGAAATAATTTCCCATGCTATGTTCACATTCAGCCCACGCACAAGCATGTGCTCTTTTCACAGTACAAAAACTACAATACTGCAGCCCCAACTGCTACTTCATTCTTGACCTGCCTGACATCTGAACCAGTGATCGGTGACACTTATTGCTACGTGCCGCCCCTCTTTTACTATGTGTGTGCTGGAACTTATGTAGTGCTACTCTGATAAGCTTTTGCCTCATAATGACTACCGCTCATTTTGGTACATTATTTGGGATCAAGTCTTGGTTTAGGTTGAACAGGCAATACATTAGCCTTCCAACACCCCTACCTGCCTGCTGTTGCCTCCATGTCCCAGGAGCTCCTTTACTGGATGCGCTGATCGGACAAGAACTTTCTCAATCACCACAACAAGCCACTATCTTGCATCACAGTAGACCAGGGGTCCGCCATCCTGTTCCTAGAGATCCACCTTCCTGCACAATTCACTTCCAACTGGAATCAAATACACCTGTCTGTAATTATCAGCTTTCTCTGAGGAACTTCATTAGTTACTTGTGGCTTTCAAATGAACTTTTCATGTATCTCCACTAACGATTGGGCACCCCTGCGCTACGTTTCCCACAGGCCAGGGTCCTCATTTATTAAACGTTGCGCAGAAACCATCTTAAAATTGATCTTACGATCATCTCTCAAATATGCATACGGGTGATTCATAAAATGAATTTTCAGATGTGAAATCTATGAATCATAAATGATCTTGAACTTGCGCGCAGATGAATGGTTTCAACTCTGCTTATAAACGACTCCTAATTAATGTCATTACCATGTAAAAGATCGCCAGTCATCATCCAAATTCTTTAATTTAGAACAGCGATCTGCAAGAACAGCTTACATTTCCAAAAACCTGCAGTACTCCAAGAAAAAGTGTGTACGTCTGCTCAGACCCTGACGTGATGCTAAGCATTTTTCCACAGTTTTTACAAATATGAGCGTTAACGAGGATTTAAGCGTACGCCCACTAAGAACAAATCTGAACGTATGCACGCTTTATGAATGAGGCCCCAGGTCAGCCTTGCAATTAGAGAACACATTCCATCGCCCGAGCCAGCTCATCTGCGGTATGAACATGCTGAAATATTGCTGGAGGTTCAGTGAAAACGCTCATATTCCTCTAAACTGTTACATAACACATCGCAGCATCCCCAAGCTGATGCCACCTACGGTCAAAGTCGGCTTTGTTGTGCCCTTTTGCAGATGTACCACAACTGATTGTTTGGAATAGGGCAGCTGCTTTTCTGCTCTATCCTTTTTCTTACAATGTATTGATTGGTGAGGTACCAACATCATTTATCTTTTGATCTCTTAAGCATATTAAACAAATGTTTACATTTTAAACAACTGAACATTTCATCTTTGACCATTTACTCCACTTTGCCCAATTACACAGTCACAGACTGCTTGACAAAATCATACAGCTGTTCTTAACTTCTTTTCCCCAAAAAGCCACAGTTGCAGAGGACAAATTGGTAAGAAATTCTCAACAGGATTCTGAAAGACACAATAATCCCAAATCCCAAAAATCACACAAGTCATGAACATACATACCAAAAGCATTGTGTAAGTGTAAGACGCTTTTACATACTCAAACCCTCTTAACCGTATACAAAGCACTTAATCGGTACCTGCCAATATCATCCTACTAATCACTGGACACTGTTCGTATGAGGCTAGTCGTCTCTGACTCGTGTGCGCCTGCATCATCTGTCTTCTGCCCCTGCTCCCTGAACCTTGGCCTGAGAATGGTTCCTGTCAGCTGCTCTCGCTGTTGGTGCCTACTTTATTGCTCGCTCTCGTCAGGTCAGGTGGCGCGGAGCCAACTGCGCGCATATGACAGAATCGCAGAGAACAAGACAACGGACACCAAAGCCACAGGTCAGCGTGCCGTTGGTCTTTCCTGCCGCATCCCTCTTGGCGTGGCAGCGTATGCCGCTGTGACGGGTGCTCGTGGAACTTTGGATGCGATCCCGCTCCTGAACGCGATCCTAGTCCTGCTGCGAGCAAAGCTAACTTGTGGAGGAAATGCATGCTATGTTTGTTGTAACAAAAATACTTAACCCAAAACCCAAAAATCCCATTCTGTTATTCACCCAAATGACTGACTTTATTCTCAAGGACACAAAAGAACAATTTAGAGCAGGGATGGCCCGCTCCAGTCCTGGAGTGGTCTGTCCAACTCTGGAACTACATTCAACGTCTTCTGAAGCCAATTGTATTGTGTTAGCAACACAACAAATTTGGAGTTGGTCAATGAAAAATGATTGCCATCCACGGTAGCTTACAACTCAATTCCACACAGTGCAATGCGGTCTTACAGATAAACATTTGAGGACTTGGCCTAAAAGTGCTTGTCCTTACGCTGATAGTAACCATCTCCATACCGTTTTGTAACATTACCGTCTATTCCTGAGATTGGGTGCACTTGCAGTCATACGATGCTCGTCTGCCACAAAACTTCAACCTAAACGAGGATGTATGAGATTGCTTCTTATACTTTTGCTTTGGGTAGGAGGGAAAGCTAAAACTTTGCCCCCTCTCGAAACGCATCTGGTCTCGTTGACACATGAATGTGGATCGCCGGCAGGTGTAATTTCTCTTTCGCCTTTCCCGTCATTGACTGCAGGGGAGGTGAAGCCCTAAACGGGCTCGTAGCCAGTGTTGCCATGGCAGCTGGCTTTAGGATGCTGAGCATCCTCCCAAAAATGTCCTTTCGTCTCACCTCCGACAGTGGTGGTGGGGGTACTCGATGAGTTTGACCTCACAAAAATAACACTTATCTTCGCATCTGAACTTTGGGCGCAAGTCAACATTTTCAGAGGTAATAATAGGTCAAGGGAACCGTGGGATCGGGGTCAAAATATACAACAACCCTTACGTCAACATTTTCCACTGCCTACAGACGCTGTGTGGTTATCAAAATTATTGTCTGTTTTATCTGTTAAAGGGACAACTTAAAGCTACAGTATGTAACTTTTTTTGGGTTAAAATTACACTTCAAAAAAGAATTTGAAGCGTTGGGTCTGATTTCGCAGAAAATTGACATCGTTTGACATCACTCATGTTTGCATGCTTCACATTCGTAAAAACAGCATTTGTACAAATGTGCAGCATTTGTAGCTTGGTCTTACACTAGTTGCTTAGAAGTTAAACTTGTCATCTCAATGGCTGCTTTTAATTGGCAAAATTCTAAATGGCAATTGTCGTTCACATCTGGCTGTTGCCGAAACTAAAAAAATCTCAAACTGCGGAGAGTCTGCACTCAAAAAGAGATCGTTTCAGAAATCTTTGGTAAAACAAGAGTAAATGCTGAGTAACTTGCGATTTTGTTTCAACAGACATGGCTGACCTTGCATACCGTTACCAGAACCTTTATATCGTCCATCTTCACATTACTATGGCAAGGTTTGAATAAGAGTCTGAGCCAATATTTAGGTCTTGCATCAGCTGGAAATAGTTTCTTAAAGGGTTCAAACGTATTCAAAAATCCAGATACGTACGCTAACTTTACTTCATTAATTTTGAAGGGATAGTTCACCCAAAAATGAAAATTCTGTCATTACTCATCCTCATGTCGTTCCAAACCCGTAAGACCTTCGTTCATCTTCTGAACACAATTTAAGATATTTTTGATTAAATCCAAGATCTCTCAGACCCTCCACAGACAGCAACGCAACTGCAATGTTCCCAGATCCAGAAACGTAGCAAGGACATCGGTAAAATAGTCCACGTGACATCAGGGGTTCAACCGTAATTTTACGAAGGTACGAGAATACTTTTTGTGTGCAAAGAAAACAAAAATAATGACTTTATTCAACAATTCTCCACCTCTTCCCAGCTGCACTGCCATTGTGGAAAGAGTATCAGGAGAGCACGCGCTTGCTTCCGCTTCATGTAAACGACATGGATTTAATAAAAAATATCTTAATTTGTGTTCCGAAGATGAACGAAGGTCTTATGGGCTTGGAACGACAAGAGGGCCAATAATTAATGACAGGATTTGTCATTTTTAGGTGAACTAACCCTTTATGCAAAAATGTTAAATCTTACAAAACAAATTCCTGCTGACATATTGCACTCATATCTCAATCCTTGTTAAAAGTTCCTATTACTGTGACAACAGAAATCACACAAATTGAAGGGTGCTCATTTCTGCTCTTGTATATTGCATTTTTGATCCTGCTGTAACACATCTAAGTCTCTGCTGAAGCCCAAGTGCTCAATTACCTGCTTTAGGAGAGTTTAATTAGAGATGCGGCTAAACTTCAGCATTCTTTTCCAGCACAGTCGCAGCATAACAGACAGTGTTTCTGGCAAGGAAATACATTAAAACGACAAAACTTAGACTGATGTACAGTAGGCCTACATAGTATCAGTGTTTTATGAGTAGCTCATTACTTACCTCACATTTGCATTATCTTCTTTGTGCAGTATCTGTATGATGAAGTCAACATGAAATCAAACAAATCAAATTTACTGACTTAATACACATCCTTGGTCATACTGTGAATGTGAAAATTAAATTCTTAGCAAAATAGGCAAATAAATGACATACAGGAATTTTCAAGCCGCTAACAAGTTACAAAATAAGGACAACCTCAAATCTTTATAGCAACTTTAGTTAGAAACTTTGGTAACACTTTAGTTTATGGACCAATTCTCACTTGCTCATTAGCATGCATATTACTAGCATACTGGCCAATTATTAATACTTAGAAAGCACATATTAATGCCTTATTGTACATGACCATACCTACACTCAACAACCACTTACTAACTATTAATAAACAGCAAATTAGCAGTTTATTGAGGCAACGGTCATAGTAAATAGTGAGAATTAGTCCCCAAACTAATGTGCGACCTAATTTTTTTACAAAAAGTTTCACTATTCAATGTATAGCAAATATATATATATATATATATATATATATATATATATATATATATATATATATATATATATATATATATATATATATATATATATATATATATACAGATCTGATTTTATTCAGAAGCAGAAACCCGGCATCCTAAAAACCTACTGCCAAAAGGGAACCCCAACATCTAACTGTTGGTTAGCAATCACAGTTGTTCATCGCAGGACTTAACTAAACAATGTTATTGTTACACCTAAGGCAAAATGATGTTCACTGAATGAAATGGTCATAAGCGCATAAATAGTTGAAGAAATAGACTGCAGGACTGTAGCCGCCACACCGAGCGGGACGCTTCCCGCCACCGCGTATTCAGATAAGCTGCCGATGTAACTTTAAACTGTGAAATGATCCTAAACGTCAATATTTGCTGACATTGTTAGGTAAGCACGCTTTGTTCTTTTTGTCAGAGATGATAAATGCAAGGTGAGGGCTGTTTTTGTTCCCTACAGTTTGATTTTGTGCGTTCCTAAAGCTCTGGCCCAGTTCTCGCTTATTCTCAGCTCTCCCGCATCTCTCTTTGTTCTTTTTATATCAACATGACTGAACTGGTTGAACGATCGTAAAGCCTCCTTTATTTTGATATCGCGGCAGAAATCTTTTTGGCACATTCTGTAAGTGTTAATTAATTGATCTGTAAGATAATTACATAAATGGTTATCCCCTGACGCTTAATTTAGTCAAAGGCTTCGGGATACGCGCCATCTGGGACATAAGACTACAGTTATCTCATTATCTCTCATTCTATCTTTGTTGTGAGAACATGATGAAATGGAAAGTGACGGATATTTGATAAAAGGTTATGGCAGTCAGATAGTCTTACCTCACAAACGTATCTTTCTGATGTAAACGGCCCTTGAAATGTCGTCTGATTTATAAGACTCGGAGAGAAAGATGCTGTAAACACTTTAAAGATTGGGGAATAAAACGTGCTGCAGGTCAAACCGAGGCTATAAATGTCTGTTGGATGTACATATCATAGTAAAGCTTTATGAAGTTCTCTATTGTTTTATTTAAGGGTTATAAACACTTTAAAATAACTAATCCATCAACGTAACAAGCAGCTTTTTTAGGTTGTCATATACCTGAAAGTCCTTCAATGAGCGTGCCGTGAGCATTACGGTGTTCTGTTGATTTGTGCTACCCTGTCAGATTTTGCCACCTCCCATTAAAATAGTAGGTAGTAAAATCTGACAACCAAAAATACTACCTGTCAAATTATGCTTTATTAACGTCTACACCTAACCCAACCCAAAACCTACCCCTTACAGTAATGCAAATACAGTAATTGTGTTGTTCAGGGTTGTGGCTAGAATTGATACAGCTATGGCCGGAAACCAACAATAAATATATTTTTCTACCAAATAGATTGTTTTATTAACGTCTACACCTACCCCAACCCTAAACCTACCCCTTACAGTAATATACTGTAAATAGCAAATACAGTAATTATCGTTGTTCAGCGTAAGAAAAATGATGTGCGCATCAATCAGTAATAGGATGAAATGTCAGGGCACTGGTTCGTTAGGTGCTGGTTGATCTGAGTCATTTTCTTACACTAGCTGTGTAGTTTTCCTCCATCTGTAACTGCAACGTAACAGAGTAGTGTTAAGCAAGCTACGAGGAGAAAGAAACGAGCTCCATGGAAACAGAGTGCTCAAGAAGTGAACCGTATGTCACCCCGCCTGAGGGCGATATTATCCTGAAACGCACACTCACGTCCTTATCAGAACACATCTTTTAACACGATCTCTGGCTTTACAGAATTGTAATTTGTTGTAGCTCCCCAGAGGCCACTAATAATTACATACACAAATAAATAACACAAACAATCATTAGATATGGACACAGAGCGACAGAACATCAGGTAGATAGAACACAGAAAAACAGATAGATAGATAGATAGATGGATGTTATGCTTTCTTTATACACCAACCAATTTTATTAACAAAACCAACTGTAGGCTCTGTCTTGAATCTTCTATTAAGACACAAGTCTGCCAATACCCAGAGTATGTTAAACTCCACATATAAAACCACACAATAAATACAGAGAGAAAAGAAAGGAATATGGCTCACAGAAGGAACAATGGTTCTACAATTTGGATTTATTCCGTGTGCTTTGCAAGAATATAAATAAAGACCAAACTTACAAAATCTGTGTGCTGGAAGCCCAGGCCTATCTACACATATGTTAGTCAGCAATGATGTCACAAATCCACCTGTTGCTCATACCTTTTTGTTTTAATATGTTGCACTTTGACCTGCCAAATTTGGTACCTTGTTTACCAATGCAATTTATTGGATTTTTTTCTGTCATCTTTATACATGTTTTTTTTTAATTACATATATGAACAATGAATCAACAAAATATTTATTTACAGAACTGTGGCAAAATTCTACAGTGACAATGAGTGAAAATAAGACATCTGTTTTTATATTTTCATTTGAAACGCAAGTGGACGTTTGCACGTCCTCCGTAGTACTAGAATAATATTTTTTTTGTTTTCTCGGATGGCTGCGTATTCGAGCTCGACGCGTCATATAAAAATAATGTAACGTTAAGACGACATCAGACGAGATTTGCACGATAAGAATAATAATTATAATAATTGTAAATATTACAGTAATGGTAATATAGTTCTCTATTAAACAGTAAAATTTCTTGCCAATATATGAATATTAATCTGCATGGCGTCGCCAATTATGTCAACAACCGCTTCGTAGTGATTTTGGCACGAGACGTGTCCATTTCGTGGTTGTCCAGTGCAATGAGTCCATTCACATTGTGCATATTCATATTTTTAGATCAATAACCACAAACAAACGAAATAAAGAAAAGAAGAAAGAAACAAAGAAAACAGAAAAGAAAAAAAATACAGCAATTCATGTAAATGTCCATTTTTATCCCAGTCCAGACATGCCATGGTATTTTGGACTAGATATTCGGTGAAAAGTCAGTGTAGTGCATCCGAGTCGCCGCAGCGACAGTCTTTCCCAAGTCCGTCTCTCACGCGACAAAGTCACGTGTCGGCCGCCATCCTTCGGAACGCGATTCAAATTGCTGCTTCTTGAAAAGTGTACATTCCAATTCCACAGTCTCCTCCTATTGTTTTTTATGCAGTGTGTGTGTGTGTGTGCGAGTGCATGCGAGTGTTTCGTTAAAAGGCCACGGGTCCACGTCGGCGGTCCTTGTACGCGTACGCCAAGTCCCAGGCGAAAAAGTCCTTGTGCGAATCCTTACACGTGCGATACGAGAGGCTCCGGTGACGCTTTTAGGTTCCGTATTTGCGGTCCGTTTTTGCAATGCGTGTGAGAGTGAGGGTCCATGTTAGGGGCAGGCTACATTCTCTGAATTCCACTGTAATAGACATGGGCGTCCGCCATTGCCCTGTGAATGAAATCACATCACTTATCCAAAGTGTCCATCAAAAAAAGCCCCCCCTTCTCCAGTTCACATGGACTGCATGCTTTCCATCAACTACACTGCATGTCTCAGGACTGGCTCGGGTTTTCGTTCATAGGCAAAACCAAAAAAGGGAGAGAAAGAAAATACGACGGAAAAAAAATTCGGTAAGTAAGGAGCGCGCGATTTGAGAGACAATTTTTGGCGAGTGTCTCGTCGTAAAGCAAGCCTTCGTTAAATGCTATCTGACAAACTTCTGCGTCCACTATTTAGTTTTATGCTTTGACTGACTAAAACAAGCTCGTAAATTGTGTGCTGTTTGAGAAAAAACAAAAAAATCTCCCTTAAATAAGGGAATTTAAATTACAGCAGACTTATTTTTTTTTCTCTCTGACAAGCGCTGGTACTAAAAATTAAAACTTCGCTACGAGACGAAAGAAACAACACAAGCAAAATGTCCTTCGTGTGAAGTCCAATCTCCGCTTCTATGCCAGCCGTTTCAGATGCCCCACCTCGCAAAAATCTCTCCGTTTCCCTCCCGCCTTGCTAACCCTACGCTGTCTAGTCAGAAAGAAAGAAAGAAAGAAAGAAAGCAAATCCCGACTCTAAAAACAACATGTGTGTTTATAAGGCTTGTAGCAGCATTACGGTTTTAAGTTGTCATTCAAGCAGTCGAGGGGGGCGGTGGGGAAAGGCTGAAGAGGCGCTTCCCAAAGAAGCCAAGGAAAGAATAGCGAGGAACGGAGGGAAGGAGAAATCAAAAGAGGAGAGGGGGAAAAACTGAATGAAAAACAACCGCTTGCAACACTTTTTTTTGTGTGTATTGGAGGAGGATCGGCAGCGTGGCGGCACTGAGGGCTGAGCGGGACCTTCCCGTATCGTGCTGCGGCCAGAGAGGTGGGGGTGGGGGGCGAGTGAGATCAAGACATAGATAGAGAGAGGGAGAGAGAGAGAGAGAAAGAAAGAGGCAAAAGATCGAAGGAGAGAAAAGACAGCGGCAGCGTCATCATGCAGAAGCCACGGTAAACGGGCGGGCTTGGCCGGGCGGAGAGACGCGGGCTTGTCACAGGTCACTGGGCCCGTGGCTCCGTGGGGGGCCTCTAGAGGGCGCTCTCTGTAAGGCACACACACAGGAGTGGACAGTATTTTGGGTGTATATTAGAAAATAGTGGTCTCATACTTGGTGTTGGCTCCTCTTTTGGCTTCTTGTCCTGGCTCGACTATCCAGGGGACGTTAGCGTGGCCCTTTTGATCCATTGAGGGCTGCTCCATCTGGGGTGCACAAAGGAAAAAGAAATATTGTGAGTCAGGATGCACTAATAATTCAGAGGGTTTAAAGCAGTTACACTAGATCTTGCGTTCCGCTCGCTTTCGTTCGTATGCACAGAATTTGTCTTTTTTGTACTAAAGTTTGGGTGACCTCAACGAAGTTTGACAACAGGATGTGTCACAATTTAACTTCCTGACTAAGAATCATGGGTGAAATTCGATTACCACAAGTTTAAACGAATATTATCATGGTAGCACTTGATAACAAGGTTCAACTAGTTGGCATCAGTTAAACAACAGTCAACAATTTTTTAGGTTGATGATTAATGTTTATTTTATTTGTTAATTCATGTTCAATACATAGGCTACAACTAATTAAAAGTTAAAATACAAAAACATGTAGAAATTATCATAAATATACATTAATAAATGCTGTAAAATTATTATTAATAATAATAAATATACCAATAATAATATATAACAACTAAATATATCAATAATAATAAAATCATATACAGAATTAATATTAAATTATGTATGACGTTATATTTTGTATCTCAATATTGGAATATGAAATCATTTGCATGCTTAAGTCTAGTGTGACCGCCTCTTAAGTCAGAGAGAGAGAAATAGAGAGAGAGAGGGAGGTGTAAGGTGATTGGTTAACCACATGACAATCAGACTGTCGCACCAACACAAAAACAGTGAATTAAATCCACATTACATAATTCTTATTTTTAAACCGTCAAATTCATCTGTTATATTAAGTAGCAGTGACATAATATCCATCTTGCAGATCTGCTGTGGTCAAAACTACCCTACGACTAGTACATCTTTATCAACCAATCAAAACACTGTTCCTTGTTGCCACGGCAGCTCAGCCTTGCTCCACATAAAGCTGAGCTATACATGGCTCGGAACGAGCGCACGTGCGCACAAACGCAGAGTCGTTTACGTCTGCTGTTGGCTTGTCTTGAGTTCTTTATCAGGTTTTTCCATATGCAGCTGTATGAATATTAAATAACATAATCCTCGCTCTGCCTGGCTACCTCTGACTGCTCTCAAACACACACACACACACACTCCCACACCAACTTCATTCTTCTCCATATCCAAATGCTTTAAAAAAGGAAACAGACGCTAATCTTACGCAATAAACCTCTAATATGAGGCATCGACCTGAAAAGGAGCTTAATGGTTTGATAACACAGCTCAGGGAATGGTGAGTTGGTGTCTTGGATAACAAATCTTGAAATATTTCTATCCGCGTTTAGTCAGCTGATGTTCAGGACGGACAGACCATCGCAGGACGACAGGAAAGAAGGATTCAGATGAAGAAGAGATGAACGAACAAAACAAAGAAAGTTAAATAATGAAATGAAATCAGTTGGGTTAGAGAAAAGCCCTACAGTCGGTTACCACAGAAAATAATTTTCAAAAAGACAATTATGTATTTAATGTGGGGCAATTTTACAGCCATTTCTGTCCTCCCCCAAAACTAAGGAATGAGTTACAATTATTTTCTCTAACTTTATTTAACCTCAACTTTTCCTTTTAACTCTTTCCCCACCAGCTGTTTTGAAAAAAAGTTGCCAGGTACCGCCAGCATTTTTTATCTTTTTCACAAAAATTTCGTGGACCCCCAGAATATTTTGTTGTGTGAGTATCTGAACATGCAATGCATCAAAATGAACCAAAAATCCATTTTATTATTATAGCTTCAAGCATTGAAGCTTGAATGTAGGTAATTTTTCATAAAAAAGCAACATTTTGAGCAAAAAGCTGAGAAAATCGTGTTTTTATCAGACTACATCTGAATTGTTGATGATCGCATTAATTTTCAAATCCATCTGCTTACATATGAGATCACTCAATTCTGCGTCTTCCTCGCCTGTGGTTTTGATCGGGAGATTCTGGACTCATTCATTAGTTATAGCGCCCCCTAGCATATTACGATGAAAACATGGAAGCCTGGAAAATTATGTGTTTGGCAGGAAAGTGTTGTCTCATGAATAACGGAAAATTCCATGTTTGATGGGGAAAGAGTTAAAAATTAAGCGCAAAATAAAAAGACCAAGAAAAATGACAAAAACAAAAACATTAGGGCTGTCAATTTAACAGCGTCAATAATAAATAATTCATTAAATAATAAATACATATTCATAATTTTAAGTAATTGACAGCCCTAAAAAGAAAAAGAAAAAAGGGGAAAAATAAATCAAGGAAAGGGAAATGTAAGAAGACCTGAAATTGAACTTTGTGTGGATGATGGAGGAGTCGTGAGGTAGGAGGAAGAGGAGAAGGATGAAGAGGAGGCCGGTGCGGGGTGAAAATATGCCCCTGGGACCAGTGGCTAGAGGGGGGCATGACCTAGAGGCGGAACAAAGAGGTCACAGAGGTCAAAGCTTGGGAAGGTCAACACGCACTCATGTATATAGGTAGTTCTTTAATTAGAGGCTGTTTATCTTAAAAAAAAAAATGACAGATCAAAAGACAACTAACAGGATCTCACTGTTTAGGGCCTGCCCCCAACCCAGACTTCTAGACTAAACTAGTAGATAGTAATCCAGGTGTTAAAAATGGTTAAAAGCTGGCGTTGAGTTTTTTCTTCTATGAACTTTAATTTTGAATGTACTTACAAATATAAAAATACCTACAAATTTAATTTATAATACTGGATTAGTTATATATTTAAAAATATATTGCCTGTTTAACTAGCTTCAATACAGTTAGTGGTACTTTTTGTTAGTACTGTGTCATGTAACTACTTCTTCAAAAGGCTTGACTAGTAAAAAATACATAAAAACATACATGTATTTATATACAGCATTTTTATTTTATTTTAATGTATATATTTTATTATTTCAAATAGTAAAAATGCCCTTAATTGAAGAGTCACCCATATACATTCAAACGCAGGAGTGGACACACGGAAATGAACAGAAGAGGATGAAAAAAGAGAGGGAAGGAATCCGTTCTAATGGAGCAACACAGCGTATCGTGTCCATATGGAGAGGAGGTACCTCAACATAATGAACAATTTCTCCTACACAAGGGAAAATCAATATCCGAGTACACCACACACAGTCACAGAGGATGCTGTTAGTGTTCAGGGTAACAGCACATACACACACACACACTCGGACCAACAATGGACCTTATTCACAAAAAAATGAGCAAAACAAATGTGTGTAAATCATTCATAAATCCATTCTTACATAAACCGTCACATAAGCAGTATTCAGATGGGATTAGTTTTCTGAAAGACTTTTGAGTTATAATTATGAACACAGGACGCCTGTGACTTCCTGTACTGATTTAAATGGGATTGGGATCTTTGTAGCTGTTAGTTAAGGGTGCATTTAATCCGGTTGTGGGCGTTATGGAAGGTCATGTGCATGACTGTGATGTGATAAATTTTTCTACGCATTGTAATTATATATATATATATATATATATATTAAATGATTACTAAAAGGAATTGATATGAAGATCCTCTTTTTATTTCAGATGAGATGTACCACAAATTATTGCTTTACCCAAAAAAGTCGAGTTTGTGGAGTAAACACTTATTCGAATAGGACTACATGGCGCAAGAGGGACTGAGAACAGGATTGGATAATGTTGCAAGCCGGATTTGAACCTACAAAGCCCATTTCAGCCACGTCTCTCACTGCTACACCACGGTTCCATTTAAAGTGCCATATTGGCCCAGTATTTGTACAGAGATATACTTTAATAACAGAGATGCACATTTTATGTGGCCTTTAAAACAGACAGTGAAGCATCTCATAAAAGGAGGGTCATTTCTGCAAGCTGGACTCAATAATGCTACTGTTTATTTTCAACCAGGCATCCGTCGTTTCTCTCCTGCACGTAATCCAACTCCAACAGGCAGGGTGTGTTTTATTTTTATGATTCTGGGCCTCTTCCAGAGAGTGGTAATATCCCTGTTGGTGGCAGGGGGGAGGGGAGGCACCGTGCCCGCTCTAGGGGCATTGGGACGAGGGCAGATGGAGAGGAAGGCTGCCTCGGAGGAAGCGACTTGCTGGAGCTTCGTGCAAACGGCCCTCATCAATCTCTTTCATCCTTAAACGCACTGAAGGGAGAGGAGATGGAGTGTGCCGTTTACAGATCAAACACTCACCTCTCCGTCCCTCAGGACAGGCTGCGACGTGCTGGTGTGCGTGCAAACAAACTTTCGCTGAGGGGAAGCAAATACTGCCGAACACACATTTCTCAGTATTGATTTTAAATATATCGGTGCACGCGCCTCTAAAAAGATGATTGTGCGAATGTCGAAATCAATAAATGGCGTATAAGTTCAAGTTCGTCTGTGCTGTTTTTAATTATCAAACGCATTTTAGGTTGAGGGCCAGATCAGATACCAAATTTTTAGGCCTTTAGATAAGAGGAAACATTAATCAAATAACAACATTGACAAGAAAAGAAAAGAAAAAAAAAACAGTTAGGCCTACAAGAATAGAAATTTTAATTTAAATGACAGAAATTAATAAATTAACAAACATGAGATTCTAAGATGTGAACTATAATGTGCAACACAACAATTTAAAGTATTTATCAGTCATGGTGTTGTTAAAAATTTAATACTGAGAATATATCATTGTTTTATATTGTATCATTGAGGTACTATTATTAAAATTTTGAATTAGTGTTCATTTTTTGTTTTCATTTTAATTTTAGTTAATATTTGAATAATTTTTTATATGGGTATATAGTTTTTATTACTTTTTATTTCAATTTAATTATTCTAGTGAAACTAAATGAACATTAATAATGTTAAACTAAATGGAAATGAGAAAGGTTGCTTTGGCAACTGGCTGAAATAAAGTAAGATTTTTTGTATCGTTTTAGCTTTAGTTAATTATAATAACTCTGAAAACTATCATAGAAATTTTACAAAAGAAAATATAATATGCTGATATTAATGTTTTAAGTAACACTTTACAATAAGGTTCATTAGTCAAAGCTGCAGTCCGTAAGTTTTGCCTCTTTGTCGCCATCTCTGTTTGGAAACCTGGAATTGCAGCTCTGTGCGGAATTCGATCCGGTGTTTCGGCACGGCTCCAGTGCGGATGAATCTAATGTTTTGAGGTGAAAGTGTGGCAGTCAGTCACCGTACAGGTGTGGATACTGTACTCAGGAATCACAGATTCTAGCCTACGTCTTGGAATATATGACCCAAATAAGAATTTTCACAGTATATTGCCATCTGAACAAGTAACAAACAAGTCTGCCACGTTTGTTCTGACCAACTGAGGAAAAAAGCATTACAATAAATCGCGCTACCAATGGTGATTAAATCTAACGGTCGTTAGCTCATATCACATCAAACCGTGCAAATTATTATTATTGTTATACTTTATTCTAAAATTATTAATGTTAACAACATCAGCATTGCGTGACAATGAGTATAATGTGTGTTTCAATTTCTGTACAGTCTAATCTCTAATTGTCATACCATTCAAATTTCATGTTAAGAAATTCTTTTAACCCAAAAAGCAAACTATGCTCCCTTCCAACCGGTTCTCTTTAAAATACAAATCTTATGTAATCCCAGGCTATCTGTAATCAGAAGCACATTTAAAACTGTAATATAATTTAATTTCATTCACATGTGTTTCATAAACACATAATCCTTTCTGGATTACAATCCGCCATCAAAATGATACATTTAATTATTCCAGCTGCTGTGAGAAAAGGCTATAAACGATCCGTCACCTGCAGGATCCTCACATGCGATAGCCTAGTATCCGGGACAACTTCTTTATGTTTACAGACGTGACGTAATGACGCAGCAGCATGCTCAAATTTCCCGCGGAAACCTACCCGTACCACTCAAATTACAAAACATTATTATAAACTAACCGTTGTGAATCAGGCTAAAGTAAGGGCTCAAATATTGATTTCGGATCATTTTACTAAAAAAAGTTATGGACTGCAGCTTTAACTACATTAGTTAACACGAACTAAGAATGAACAATACTTCTACAGCATTTATTAATCTTAGTTAATATTAATTTCAATATTAAAACCACAAATTGTGTTTGTTAACATTAGTTAATGCACTGTGAACATGAATAAACAATGAACAACTGTATTTTCATTAACTAACATTAACAAAGATTAATAAATAGTGTAATAAATGCATTGTTCATTGTTTGTTCATGTTAGTTAATATATTAACTAATGTTAACAAATGACACCTTATTGTAAATGTTACCGTTTTAATTAAAAAAACACATTACACATTAAATATATATTACTCTTCAAAATTTTACATAAATTACAAAATATTTAAATATCACATGAATACTGTTCTTTGGAACTTAGAAAATGTATCATGGTTTCCATAAAAATAATAAGTGTTTTCAACATTGATAATAACAAGAAATCAGCATATTTGAATGATTTTGTTGTTAATAACAGTTTAACTTTTGACACACAGCGGATCAACATCAGGTTTAAATCAATACACTAAAATCAAAATTAAATTTTGGTCACACATTCTAGCAGCTCAAATCAGAGACTTTGTTTCCCACGATGCATCACTCAGCTTGAGCACACAAATATTGTGTTCAAGGTGTGCAGGCAGCAGTGTAGGTGTACATATGTATGGATGGATGAGGTGAGACAGGCTCAAGTCAGTGTTTGTGTGTGTTAGTGCTGAAAGGGCAGAGTCACTCACAGACTTGCGTATGTTGACGCGAGGTTTAGGGACAGGTTTGGAGGGTTTGCTGTCGAAGCTCTCTGGCAGAGTGGATGACCCATGGCCGCTCTTTCTGGCCTGGAGGGCCAACTGATACGCCACCTCAAACGCCTGGCCCAACGTCAGGATAATCTCATAGGCCAAATTCTATATGAAAACACACAGAGACGATCAGAGATGCTCTTTTTAAAAATCAACTCACAATTCACACTTGTGGGGGATCTATTCTTCGCTGTTACAAATCAGTTGAGAAAATGATGGAAATGCCTTCAAGATCTGAGTTCAATTTAGTGCTACTACATTTGGCAGCATTTTACTGGTTTTCTTCCCTAATTTCAGAGCTTAGTGATTTTTAAATGATTAAAAACATGCTTTAAGGATATTATAAATTATTCATGTGTTGTGACTAGCTGACGCAGAGACAGTTCTGTGGTGTTACTGTGACAGACGGTAAAACAGAAGACATCAAGCTTACTTAACCGACAATTTTAATTAAAAAAAAAAAAAAAATACAATGCCACCATAGCTATTTAAGCTAAAAAAAATGTGTAGTCTGTACTTAAAATGACTGCATAGATGCTATAAAATGTGACATGTCATGATATTATTGACTAAACTAATACTGATCTTAAAGTAGTAATCAAATATATCTTCATGAATATTTTAATAATAATTTTATTTTTATTTATAAAATGTAATATTCCTCTGGCATTTTCTGCAACACTTGCAACTGTGCTTTTATGTCTCATTTTCATTTATGCTTCATCAGGAAGTTCATAAGTGCATTTATTTATGATGTGTTACTAACCACATCAAAAGCTGTAAACACATGGCAGTAATGATGGCTGGATTTCAGGTCCTTGGTGATGTACGCAAACGTGGACAGATCTTCAGGGTCCTGCGCGGCACACGAGATATTCCTGATCTCATGCTCTGCTATAATGTTCTAAACATCAGAGAGGAAAAAAAAGAGGGAAAGAAAATCAGCTTTTAGTCATCAATAATATTTTCTAACATAGACTGTCAATATGTGATTTATATATATATACAAAAAAAAAACTATCCAATTAAATAAAATGGAAATAAAACACAAATTGACTTCTTGTAATATCTATTCAATGCTTCTTCAGAATTATCTAATGTCCTTTAATGACATGCAATTTATTATTAATTTCAGCTGCGTTTTTTTATTTACTGACAGCCCTAATTTCAATCTTATTAAGGGAAATGAAAGTTACTATTACAAAGTATAAATTAAGACTTAAAATTGATGAGTACCTTGTTAGTAGCATCAATAAACTTGACGCCCTTATAGGAGACAGACAGTACTATGGTGGGGATCTTCTTCATCTGTTCTGTAGACTTCTTACAGAGAGGATGAGAAGAGGAGAGATCAGCAGACAGTCTTACAGTCTCCAACATTAACATTCATGAGGCCCCATCACACACTGACTGAGATCTGCTTAATACAAACTCAAACACACACTAAATTATTTACACGTAATGTCATTCAGTCCCCTGCAATAACCCAGATAGTATGCCATCTCATGAGACAAAAAAAGGGCCAAAATAACATTGTGCGCTGTTTAAAACGTGGCCTTATTGGGTTTGAAAGTTAGTGATGCCATATACCACATATAAAGAAGCTTATACAAGGGGGTTTTAGCTGGTCTCCCAGTCTGGTGTTTAGCTGGCCGGCCATTGGGAGACAATCTGTCAAGTGCAAAACCAGCAAACCAGGTTGGAAGACCACCTCAGGCTGCAGGGGCATAAATCACATGCGGCCGAGGATGATGATGAACTGCAGAGAATCAGAATTCATTTTCATATCTTCCTGAGCTGTCATATCAGTTGTCAGAGTGGAATATATATTCATCTGGACCTCATTTCCCCCCTCACTCTCTCTCTGTCAGTGGTTTCCTGTGCATCGGCGGGTCTCTACTGTTCTGTACCTGTCAAAATATTCTGCTTAAAACAAAGAGCGAGAGACGGAGGACCTAAATTTACACCCTCTGAATGTATTAATGTGTTTGTGGAGAAGCAAGGGGCGGCAGGTCTCAAACTTTCTGGGTCTCATCAGAAAGGAGAGAGAGACGGAGAACAGATGGTGTTTTACATGCATACAAAAACAGAACGGCCGAACTGTCCTGCCGTGTTCAATAATCTCACGAGAACAGGATGGCCGGGGGCCGTTGAGGTAAGAGAAGATGTATTCTGAGGTAAAGCGAGGTCACTGCATTCATATGCTGTAGGAAGTAGGTTATGTATGCGATTGTGAGAAGAGTCGTAATTGGCCTTAATATTATTTCCCTTCACATCGCCTTGCGTGCGTGTTAATCGCTAGTACACCGTGTTCTCACGTAGTTCAAGAACAGAGAAATTTCCTGTTTTCTCAATGACTGTGTGTCATAGTGACCTGAGGGCAGCGGGAGCATGACTAGACAGATCGTTTAGTGGTTGCCATGGCGACACAACTCTTACCCTCATTTTTGCGCAGGCATCATGCGTGGACTCTGTACCGCGCAACTCCTTCACCAATATAGAGCCCAGATACTGCAGAACAAACACACACAATCAGAAACTGAGAAACACATTCATTTTTATTAAAAAAAAAAAAAGTATATAAAAATAGAATTCACATACTATGATGCAACTATTATTATTATTATTTTGAATTATTTTAATATCATTTTATTATAAATTTAATGATTAAAATAAATGATTAATATATACATTTATATTATATTTTTTATGTATTTTAAAAAACTACACATTTTTATTTATAAATTATGGGTTTTCAAAAGCCAGTTTATAATATATATCAAAAAGTGACATACTATTGCACAACTTTACTTTTGATTATTATTATTTTTATTATTATACTTTATTATAAAGAATAAAGTAAATAAACTAAAAGCTCTCTCTATATTAATTTATAAATGAGAAATTTTAATACTACTATATACATTTGTTACGATTTTAAATTATTATTATATATTTAAAATTAAGTATTAAAAAACTTTGTATTAAAAAACAGGAATTTATATCTTTTTTATTTATAAATTATGAGCTTTCACTAAAGCTAGTTTATAATTTAAATCAAAATTTAGTTTTACACAAGCTTGTCCATGTAAATGAGCTCTTTTATAATTGGCTAACCTATTTGCACGTAAAACTAGAAACAATGCTAAATGTAACTGCTAATTTTTTTACCACCTTCCCTTCCTTTTAAATACACAATTGGGGGAACTGGAGATTTACATCAAGTAATGGTATGTCTCTTTTATCTTAAAAGAGCAACAAAATCCTGATTTTAAGGCGTTTCTTTCCCAGAGGTGTGCACAGATTGTCCATCATTGTGAGTACAACTGTCAGCTAAAACAATAACTGAATGGAAATGCAGTCGTGTACAATGAAGTGTGTAGGAAGAGATTGGTCGGAAAGAGCTTGGTTAGTGCTGTGATCTGGTGAAGTGTTACGCTGCACTGCTGGGTATAGGACAAGGACAACCTTGAGAGCCAGCAGGCTGTGTTTCACATGAAAGCAATCTGGCATCTACCATCAGGACGCGTGACAGTGTTTTGTAAAGCACTGAGTGTAAAACCCAGACAGGCCATGTAAATCCACTCTAGACCATTTATCACACCTACAGGTATATGAGATCCTCAATTACTTTTGTATTTGTAGTTTAATTTAAGCACACAATTTCTCTGTATCTGTAATTCTTTATTATTTATCACATTTCATTTTCATTAAATATTTTTATTTAGATTTATAATTTTAATCATTTTTATTTCATTTTATTTTAATATTTTATTATATTTCATATATTTTATCATTTAATAAATGAATAGCAGTTTTAAATAAAAGAATAATAATTGGGGTGTTCATCATGCTTGTCTCATTACTGACTTGAGAATCAGCCCCATGAGAATCAGAAACATCATTGTTTAAGTGTAATATCAATTGATTTTGCAACGTATTTTACAGAATAAGCATTGATCCACAGATCTCAGCGCTGGGAATAAACTCTTGACCTTTGGCCTCTACGGGTCAGTCACACTTACACGCATGGATTCTGTTCATAAACTCCATCAGTGTTTTTGGCACAGGAGAACAAGCCAATCAAATTTACAACGGCTGTTGCTAGGAAACAGAGTGGGTTTATGTAAGCTAATACTAGAGATGCTCGGGTCCAAAGAGAGCTGAAAAAAGCTGTATTGATTGAAGGTTAAAACACCATTATTCACCACTGAATAACTAAAGGACTTGCAGATCGCTTTCACGTTCGCTTTTCTCTTTCGCTATCTGATGGCCTACAGGAGCTCACCAAGGCCAAATCCACATCTATATTCTTTGCACGCTCGCATTTAAAGTATTTTTTTTTTGGTTCCTTTAGTTGTTTTTTTAAATCTGAGAAACATTCATCACTTCTAACACCCACACTTACATATGCTTCATAGTCACATGACTGGAATATAAGCTTCTCTGGATGGTGCTGCCAGTACTGCACCGGCGTAGATGACGTCGCCTCGTTCGGAGGCCGTAACGTGATTGGCTCGCACCATTCCCCTTGCTGAAAAGGAGGGTAGTGGAAAAACAAAGTAATTAAATCAAGGTCTAGCGTTTAGGTTACAATCACAAAAACTGATGGTATTATTTATTTTTGTACTTAATCATGTACATCTATGATAATAATCGGGTATGTTTACACAACATCCGTTTTGAACTAAAACGGAAAACTTTTAATACTTTATGGCCATTCATTTACGTGACAGTGGCGTTTTGGCGGCTTGAAAATGCAAATTTCAAAATGCACGTTTTTGGAAATGATACCATTATCGTCTCTGTATAAACCACAAAAATGTGAATTTGTGAAAACGTTGGCGTCACACGCATACATTTTACGTGTTCAATCTATAGGAATGCGGATTCGTGCAGGTACGTAGTGTTACTTTACAAAGTGACATTGCCATCTACTGGCCTGGCATACATAATACAGCATTTTTAGTAATTTTCGCGAATCCGTGTAAAAGGGGATCCTTTTGTATTGCATAACTTTGGAAAAACTGTTCATATGCACCGATATGAAAATTCTGGGCTGCAATCAAAATTTCTGGATGCACTTGGCCGAAAACCGAATATGCGTTTTAATAATAATTTATTATTTTATTAAATAATATAAAATAATTTTGTAAGATTTTTTAAATTTAACTCAATAATTTTAAGTATAATGAATTAAAAAACTAAAAAGCCAATACAATAACTCAGCGGAATGCACATACAATATATTGTTGTTGTGTAAATGTACCCATGTTTCCTGATTTTTTAAAATTGATAAAGATTTTCTGTTTTTCAACTTCAAAATTTTATATTTAATTCAATGGTATTTGCTGTTTCTTTTTGTGAAATTTACTAGCAATTTCTGAGTGAAAATTGTTTCTTCAAGTTTCTTCAATGTAGTTGCTAAGCAGTTCAATTCAGCTTTTTGTATTTGGTCTAAAGCCTTTTTGCCCCTCTTTCTCTCTTTGTCTCTCTCTCTCCCTCTGTCATGATATATGGAGCCACAGGGCAGGAAAAACTGATACTATGTAAAAGAGGAAGAGGACGTAAGGGTTTTTGTCACCTTTTGTCATTACGTTTGGTGCAATAACTCATTCTATTCACAATCACTGCAAAACACACAGGCGCACACATCACTGATAAGCTCACAATGAGAGATCACAGCCACAACACATTCACAATCGCCAGCACGCACACACTTTAACACACCACAACGCTGATTTATTGAGATGCTATCCGGACGTAAAGGTGCACGAAGCACAATTGATCACACCAAAGCAGGAGGACAGAGGAGAGTAGTGCACTTGATGCAAGTGCACTAACTCACCATACTGACTTGTGCCATCTGTCTCTCTAGTTTGGAGCGCGGCACGTCCTCGAAGTAGTTGTCGTTGCGTCTGCGTCTGGCGTCGGCCTGCATGATGAGGTGCTGGACGTCCAGGGAGCCGGCGTTGGGGTAGGCCTGACTCAGAGACGGGGACAGCTGAGGTGGAGTGTGGTTCCCGGTGGGCTCCTGCGGAAAAGTTTTTGGGTGGTTAGTAGAGCAACTGCCTTTGAGATTAATGGGAATGCTAACGGATAGCTTTCTCGAGGGATTTTCTTATTGGAGGTCTAACTGTGTGTCTGTTTTTGCTTTGTGTTTGAATTAGTCATATGGCCCACTGTTTCTAGATCAGACTGTCCTCGTCCTTTGATTAAGAAGGAATATAAGCTGTGGCCCAAAGCAACTTTGATTTCTGATGCTCTGGACTGGCTTTTTTATCGATTGGGCTCCTGGAAAAGAGGCTAAGGAGGCCTTGCAGTTTGAGAGCAGCTGTCTGATCCAGCCTGGAAGATCAAGTTAAATCCCTGGAGCGGCTCAGGACATAAGACTGCCATCGGATAAGACCGAATCACACAGAAAGTGACATTTTCTGTTTTCTTAAAATAATTTCTCTGTCTGAGCATATACATGCACAGTATATATTATGGGTGACATTTGGGACATTTATTACATTTATTTAAGGGTGTCAACGTTAACGCATGCGATTAATCTAAAAATGAAAAAACGCGTTAATATTTTTTTTATCATCGCAAATTAATTGTTTGATAAGGTTTGACCCCAACTTCTTCCCGTCATCGCAGAGCGGAAGGTTATCTATCATTGTGTGATAAGGGTACAACAAACCAGTGTTGTGGCACAAGTGGGCTATTTTGAAAATACAGTCGCGGGAAAAATTACAGAGCCGTGGGTTGCGTTTTTTGGCCTACTTTTATAATGTACCACGGTCACCCAAGGTGTATATAGTAGGGCTGTGCGATTAATCGAAATCGAACCGCAATCGCGATTTGAGATGTTGCGATTTTACTAATCGCAAAGCCTGCGATGTGGACGCGATATTCTCTGTTCCGGATCAAACGCAAATGCATGACTGCCAGCCTTGATTGGCAAAAAAAAAAGAAAGCGCATGCGAGTGGGATTATGGCATCTACAAGGTCAGATCAATAGTCAGGCAAAGTAATAATAAAGAAAATTTTATGTAATATGAGATTACTCTGGCTTCGAAATGACAGACACTGAACAAAAAAGGTTAATTTGCAAGAGCTGCGCCACAACGCAAAAGAGCTCCCTTATCGGTTCTGCTTTTAGTACTGGAGAATAAAATATACATTTTCTTATTTGTTTTTATTAGTACATGTATGTTATCTTACACATTTTATCTCCCCAACAGATTCTAATTTGAAATAAATTTATAATGCATGTTCGCTATTCCCAATTCAGAAGACCGCACACACATAGCCTGCATCTCTGAATGCTCCTCATACTCGCTCCTCTCTGCCCCACGCGGCGCGTATCCCGCGTCTCACGGACGAGCCGTTTACACTTGCCGCACACACGCAGCCTGTTTCGTGATGCTCGTTTATACTCCCGGTCTCGCGCCCGGCTCCGCACGAGCGCATCTGGCAGTATGGACGAGGCTTGACGCACGAGCGCAACCTGTCAACTCGCGCCTGGCTCCGCGTTTCAAACAAATGTAAATTCAGTCTGCAAAACTGCTTTGCTAATTTCGCTTGGATGAAATGAAACATTCAGCACATTTTCCACTTGTTCTTAAAATCCCAAATACTTAAAAATGAATAAATCAGCCTATGTAACCTATGTAATACTTGAATAATTGACTAAAGTAATACAGTTCTTTATTTACACAAAATATACAAATCTTTCTGGTGAAATTCAGTAATTAAGTAAATTCTGTAAAAGTAGTAATACCATTACAATCTTCCCTGCTGAAAAAACAATAGAACACCTCCCAAAACACCATAGAAAATGTAATGGGTTATAATTACAAAGGGTTATAATGGGAATTGTATTGGTTTTAATATAATGGTGTCTACTGGCATTTGATGGATTCTATTGGTGGGATGTAATCTGGCAGATAGGAACCAACAGAACAACAGTAATTCCTATTGCAATAATGCCCAAAACACACTACAAAAAGGAAATTTGTAATGGTTTTAATGGAAACCATAAGAATTTCTGTGATTGTTTCTATTGTTTTTTTTTTTCAGCAAAGAACAATACCCATACTGTGCCGCACACTATTGACAATATTGAGCTGGAGCTTGACTTTGCAAAATTAAAATCGCAAATCAAATCACAATCGCAATATCTGTCAAAAAAAATCGCAATTAGATATTTTCCCCAAATCGCACAGCCCTAGTATATAGACAAATAAAAATAAAAATAGATCCTTTTACTAATGTGTATTATACTTGGAATGTATCCCTGGCGACTTAAGAATGGAGAGGCGGTTGTAAAATCACAAACAACATGAGTTTCAGCAGAGCATACATGTTAAAGGAACACTCCACTTTTTTTGGAAATAGGCTCATTCTCCAACTCCCCCAGAGTTAATAAGTTGAGTTTTACCGTTTTTGAATCCATTCAGCCGACCTCCGGGTCTGGCGAGAGCACTTTTAGCATAGCTTAGCATAGATCATTGAATCCAATTAGACCAGTAGCATCGCGTTCAAAAACGATCAAAGAGTTTCGATATTTGTCCTATTTAAAACTTGACTCTTCTGTGGTTATATCGTGTACTAAGATCGGCGGAAAATGAAAAGTTGCGATTTTCTAGGCTGATATGATTAGGAACTACTCTCATTCCGGCGTAATAATCAAGGAACTTTGCTGCCGTAACATGGCCGCGGCAGGCGTAGTGATATTACGCAGCGCCTGAAAGTAGTCGCCAGCTACCGGGCACTACTTTCAGGCACTGCGTAATATCACTACGCCTGCCGCTATAGATTATATAAGATAATAAACACACGATTACGATAGGATATTTGTATGTGATTTTCTTGATTTGAATGTGTACATCTATGCTAATTTGTGCAGCGATATAAAAGGCTATAAATAGCATATTTTAACAACAGTAAACGATCAAATTCCACATGTGATCGTAAAAGGAAGTTATTACAAACACTCGATGGTGGTTCTGAGTGAAAGTGTACAATTAATCTCATAAATTGTCTTATGTAGCATGATGCTTTCCCCTTGAAAAAAAAAAAAAGTTGAGCCAACTTAAATTTTAAGGCAACCAGCTTCAGCAGATTTCTGAGTTCTCAACTTGTCGTTTTAAGTTTATACAACAAAAATTTTAAAATCTCCCACAAAAATAAGTTGAGCAAACTCAAAAATCTGCTGAAGCTGGTTGCCTTAAAAGTTGGCTCAACTTTTTTTTCCTTTTTTTTTTTTTACAGTGTAATGCAGCTGCAGAACAGGTCCAATTCTTCTTTATAATGCATTTAGTCATAATACTTCATGTAAGATCGCAAGAAATGTTTTGTTGTATATATTTAGAAATACTTTTGATAATAGTTGGGTAAATGTATACTGGGATTGAAGCGATGTGGCTTGGTAAATGTTTTATTGTAAAGGCTGATAATGGCTGAATAAAAACATACCTGGCGTAAGTGTGAAAGGTTCTGTTTCATTAAACTAGTTTGTCATGCAATTCTTTATTTCAACACATTTACAGGTAAATCCTAGTATGTTAAATTTGTGATTAATCATGATTAATCACAGTCCATGACTGTGATTAACGCGATTCAATTTTTTAATCGATTGACAGCACTACATTTATTGTTGCTAGATGAGTAAAAACATAGTGTGAGGGGAGAATTTGTTGGAGAAAGAGGAGGATTTGTACTCACCCTTAGGGAGATGGCCCGTGGTGGTTTCTGTGGAGGGTCTTCGTGCAGTCGATCGCCAAGTGAAGCGAGTATTCTTTTCCTGTGGCCGATCAAATTAATTTTAAGAACCTGAAAGAGAGAAAGAGACAAAAAAAGTGAGTGTTGTGTATTTATTCCTGTGTGTTTGGTCAATTTGGGACAAATTCACTAAACAGTTTTGTCACTTTTGTGCAGAGTATTGCAGCGCAAAAATCTCATCATCTCACCACGATCAAGTTCCACACCAATACAAAAAAACAAAATTAACTTGCTTGTTAATGACACTTCCTGGTTTTATTTAATCTGTGGATGGTATTGTAAAATAAATAAATAAAATAAAAAGCTTCAATAAAATGTAATTAGTTCCAGCACATAATAATAATAATAGAGTAGGAATGATGATAATAATAACAACAATAATAAAAGATGTAAAATAAAATACAATTAATAAATTAATAATAAGAAGAAGAAGAAGAAAGAAAGAAAAATAAAGATAGATAGAAAACAAGTCAATACATATTTGAATAAAAATGTAACTTGCTCCAGCGTTTTTTGGATCATTATATTGGAAAATGCTCTCATTTGGTTTGCAATGAATTTTGCTGACTTTAACCATGTATTCTTTCCATAATTCCTTCAGTGAATCGGGTGCTAAAACTACACAGACATCATGTGCAAATAAATCATGCTGCCATTTTATGTTTTATGTTTTATGTGTCTGTTCTATGCAACTTCTGTTTTTTTTGTCCACAGGAGCTTTTGTTTTACTGTCTGAGGTACATCGGGGGTGTAATAACAGTAAAAAGATGGTCACTAAAGAAACCTGGTCAATCTGATGAAACTTAAAGAACACACACACGGCAAGGGACCACAAACACAAAAAGATCAATAATGTCTATAAGACTCCTCTCCTTTTTCATTCTGCCCCATTTCTTTCTTTCTCTCTCTCTCTCTCACACACACACACACACACGCACACACACACACACACACACACACACACACACACACACACACACACACACATACTGTATGAATACTGCAACCTCGAACAGGAAATTACTCCACCCAATTAATGAGCATACATAAACACTGTTCTGTCACTCATTTGAGTCATTACTGTAAACCAGGTTGCACAGAGGCATTAAATGCATGTAAAAAATCTGCTTTAGTCACAACACACAAGCTTCTCATTGGCCGCATTATTCCTGTCCCTATAGCAACAATCTTCTCTAGCTTCATTTATAATGATCGCCACTATTTTATCCTGGAAAATCAAATCAATGGGAGGCTATTTCCTTTCAGCACAAATCATGGTTTTCAATTACGACAGTGTCCGGAACTCACAATACAATGCTGAGATTATGACCTGCAGATAAAGGAGCAGGACTCTTCCATGACCTTCCCAATTTATGACTACTGGATGAAGATTTTCGACAATAATTTTGACACTAATCTACCCACATATTGGTAAATGAATGGACTGAATTAATTTAGACTAATTTGTGTTTAATGATTCATTGTGGACAAGCAATTTATTTAGCCAATAAAATATTTTAGAGCAGATGCTATTATTATTATTATTATTATTATTATTATAATTATAAAATCAAATTTTTCTACATTTTAATTAAATTTATTTATTTACTTCACATTTTCAGACCCAAGTAAGACAATTTTAACATTTTACTGATTGATTTGGAGACACCGTTATAAAAAAAGCAGTCCAACATACTGAAATTCACTCATTCCTGTGTGAAGGTGTGTGAATGAACAGTATATATATTTAGATTCTGTTAGTTTCACACAGTTACCAAATGGGAACACCTTCACTTCCCCCAGTACCAAAACCATACCTTGCTAATCTAATATACAAAAAAGTACAAAAACACAAAAAAGTACAGAAACAAAAAGTACCTAATCCAAGAAAAGAAAAACAAATGTTTGCAGGCTAAACAGATGTTCATACTGGCTAAAATGCTTCCATCTTCATGGGCAGTACTACTTACAGGAGCCACACATTTTACTGTTTTGGGTTAATGATCCCCTGTGTTTCCCTTTAAAGCATCCCATGTCTAAAATCGATTTGTGTAAGGAGGTTTAGGATTGTGTGCACCAGAGGCTCATTAACCCTGTTTAAACCCTCTGGAGATGCCACAAACAAGCCAGTCTAAAGCAGCCAGCAGCCGCTCTCCCTCAGGCCCACGTTGGCCAGATTACAGGTGGTTAGGGCAACAGAGACTGGAACTGGACGGAAAACCCTTCAGGACTACAGCAGAATGTGTGCTTGCTGAAATTAGACAGTCTGCTTGAGATAATTTGCCAGTTTGGGAGTTTAAACCACACAAAATGTGATTTCAACGTGCCTGGAGGTTTCACATTAGAAATGAAGTACACAAACACACAGCTATGCTTGTCTGAAGTAGTCAAACTATAGACATTAAGTCTGCTCCACTTTGTAGGTTATTCTGGCCAAGGCTATTCCTGCTCAGTTCTTAGTAGGGTTGGCCGATATACGGTAAAATATAAAAGATATATTTTCTATCTATCTATCTATCTATCTATCTATCTATCTATCTATCTATCTATCTATCTATCTATCTATCTATCTATCGCTACATAAATGTATGTTTACAATATGTAAAATCTACCTATATCTAAAATATAAAATTCTCTAATTTTATAGAATTTAATAAAAAATTTATTTTTCTTTTCCACACCACTGAACACAAATATTTATATGTATTTAGTCTGAAATACTAAAAAACTAAAAATATATAATACAGTCAGTACCATATTGGTTGTCCTTTAATATGTGAGTTTTATTTATTTATTTATTTGTATATTTATTTATTTTCCTTGCATTGACAGATTGCCTACTATATCTAATTTTGAATGCTCATTTCCCCTTTTTATATTTAAATTACCTTCCCATTTAACACTTAAAGTCAACACTAATAATTTAATAAAAACGCTAATAACTAAATACTGTTAAATGTAATCTTTAGCAAATCTCAAAATAAATATCCATTTTTCATACTGTATATTATAATGTGATGGATAAATTTACTTTTAGCATTTAATTTTTAGTATTTGTATGTTTTTTGATTTTTTGGTTTATTTAAAAATGCTATTTAATTTTAATAACAGCCATAACATGCATATAATTATTTAAAAATGATTCAAATAATGATGTAGTAGAGTCTACAAAAGTTTGTACAGATCTTTGACTGCATGAACCTTGCCAGTATTTTGACTTCTTTGGATACAGCCCTTGTAAAGACTAAGTAAAGCCAGCCAATCAGATTGAGGCTTGCAAACTTAAGAATGCTCATGTGGTTCTTGCAGCCAGTATGCATCAGTAGGTCTTTAAATCTGAATACAGATGTGCAGAAGTTAATATGATCTATTTATATTCCCGCTTGCATCCCATTGCAGCAGGAAATGGACAAACAAAAGGAGAGAAAACAGGAGGAAATGAACAAAGAGAGGATGCTGAGTGTGTAAGGTTCAGCTCTGCCGTACTGCATGACGGTAAAAAGCAGAGGAGATTGAATATAATTTAAATGCAAATGTGTAGAGCAGGCTGCAGTGGAGATGCAACGTGCCATGAAGAAATACTGTACAGACTGGACGACAGTGCAAACGGCTCTATCACACGAGCGGCGCTCGGATGATATGCATAAGCTTCGCATTACACATGCAGCAGGGGTGATAAAGAGAAGCAGCCATGTGTTTTAATCACTGTGACTGCTCGCGAACATAACCACACCGCCGGGTACAGTATGCTGACTGCAGTGTAAGAGCACCAGAGTTGCATCCTAATTCACATTCTAACTCTACTGTATGTACGATTAGGATTCATAGTGCACTAAAAATAGTACGGCAAAGGTGCCTGGATGATATTTCTGGTAGATTTTCAGGCATTTGGGAATTATTTGAGCTAATATTGACTAAAACTCATTGAAAAAGACTTTGCGATGGTTCTCATTCGACTTTTCCAGTAACTGTTCTTTTTTGGTAACAGTAACAGTGTCTGAATCTATAAATAAAGATCCCACTCCTGCGTAAAACCTGAGCAAAATTAATCTGTTCTAACTGTTCATCAAACCACTCTTGCACAAAGTGTTGCATTCAATTCAATTCAGTTTAAACAAATTTGTTAACTTGCATGTTTGAGGCCTAGTGATTACTGCTACATACAAATGCAAATGGTACACGAAAAAGAGGTAGGTGGTATAAATTTGTGGTAGCATGCTATTAAAATTATTTTTGAAATAAACTGAAATGAAGGTGAAATTAAAACTAATGAAATCTAAATATTAGATAAGAAATTTAACAGTAAAAGTTGAACTACTTTACAAAAATTTCAACTAAAAACTGAAAAAAACTAATGAACTAATAAAAATATTAATAAAAGCACTCTATATAATTACTAAATTAAAAATCAAATTAAAACTGAACATTTAAAAATGAAAAGTTATTTAATAATAATAATAATAATAATAATAATAAATACTATAATAATATATATTTTTTTTTGTAGTAAATAGTTTTGTTGTAATATGTTCTTTCAATCTACAATTATCCTACAAATAAAATACTAAGGGTCGGATTGACTAAACAGGGCAAATTTAGCGTAAGAGCACAATTCCAAAAACAGCGCCGACGGGCGTGGAAATTTCTGCAGGTGATTTTCTGACAATGCGCAAATTCCGTTTACATATTGACCAATGCAATATACCAAGCGCAGCGCAAATTAGCGTAGTCGCAAATAATCAGAGCCGATACTCAGGTGCGGGTGATCTACTTATGACACAGAAACAAAATAGTTTAAAAGACATGATTTTTTTGGACGTTAAGTAATAGCGCAAACACCAGTAATTTGACGAGCGCAAAAGTTAGTAAACCGCGTTGCGTGATTCATATTAATACTCTCCTCCCATAAATTTTGCGTCTGAAAGGGAAACTCCTACAAATGAATATTCAATAAGGTCAGGTGCAAAAATAACTGTGTACACACCTTTTCAGTGCTAATTCTTCACTGCACGCCTTTAGTAAATCCTGACAGTACTATTTTAATGCCAAAAGAGGGTTTGCACTGGTGCAAGCTATTAGTAAATCTGGCCCTACGAATAAAAACTGCAATTCTCCTGTGAAAGACAGTCTAAAGGGCAAAAAATGAAAGCTGTTAGTTTGTAAACTCTGACTGAGAAACACCCAACTGCATTAGAGGACAATAAAGTGCAACTGAAGTTATCTGACAGCACGCTGCCGACCTTTCAAATCCAAAATCTTAATTTGCGACAAATTAATGCAGTCAAATTAGAATGTTTATCTGCCAGCCAGTTAGGCCTATTTGACACCTAATCAGGCAGATCCTCATTGTGCATTCACTGGACAAAGAAAATCAGGGAGTGTGTGAAAGATTTGGGCACTCTGTAAAAAGAGAACAGCACAAACCAGAGAGACCATTAACATTTTTACACAATAATTGAAGTGTTGTTAAAAACATTCAGCCGTTTCATGCGTAATGGAGTCTTGTGAAGTCTCTTCTTTTCTGTGGGTGTAATTGCTGCAGTGTTGGATGTAAAATGACAGTTAATCCCATTAGACTAGAGAAAGTGAGCAGGAAGCAGGTCTGAAGAGGGATTAACCTCAGCGGTCCAGTGGCAGGAGTGTAATCTCCACACCAGATGCGCACATGGGCATACTTTAAGGGGCCGATACACACACACACACACACATTTTTTTCTATACCAGTTTGGGGGCGGGACTTTCTGTTTATTGACCAATGGAAGATGGAGGGAGTGTTTGGGAAACCTGTTCGACACATTGATTATTTTTCAGGCTTTAGTTTTAGTAACAGTAACAACACTGCAAAAAAAGAAAAAGAAAAAAGATCTTTCATTTAAAAATTCCTGACATCAACTAAGCCAAAGAGACCAATCTAGTACAAAACATTTTTTTTTTTTAAAAGGCCTAATTTGTTAGCTGATCTAAACTAGTTTTCCCAGTCTGGTCAGGCTTCTCTAAGAGCTGGTTTCACAGGGGTTATGGACACCTTTCCATATATCAGGCCAAAAGACCAGCTGGCCACTCAAATAAACCCACTAAACACCAGCTTGGCCAGACAGAGAGACCATCTTACAACAATTAAACCCAACTAGCTAAGACCTACGAATAACCCTATAGGCTGGTTTAAACCAACCTTTTTCAAGCAGGGTAATAATAATGAATAACAAATAAATAACAAAATTTTTTCTAAAATACTGCGAATTGTTAAAGGAATTATCATGCAATACCCAAAATCCCAGTCAACAGTGGTTGTCAGGTTTTTTTTTTTTTTGCTTTATTTTCATTTATAATGTCCACTTTTCACAATCTACAATCAAGTCCCACCTTAATTTTTTTTGGCCTTTTGACCATCCCAATTCATGAATCTGAAGACAGTAAAACTAAAGGTTAAAACTCCATACGTAAAATGTCTTCATAAAGAACAAGCTCTTCTTTAAAGGTCAGGTCAGGCCAGGGCAATACTTCTCAGCCACATAACTCTCTATGATCTCATGCTTGAGGCACCAGCAGACATAAGTAATAGAGCTCAGAATGAGCTGTGGTATGGATGAGCAGTTCCTCCTAATTGAGGGAGCTGAGGAGCAGAGGCCTGTCTGATGGGGAGGATGTGAATACAGTACTGTTTGTGCTTACAGCAGCATTCGTGCATTGGATTTTAATGACCAGGGAAACACAAGGTCCCTCTTTTATTCACCCGCTCACTCTGTTTTCCCCTCTTTTTACCTCCATCCCACAATGCAACACTCTATGTCCCAGCAAATATTTAACTAGTAACCAAGATCACCATCTGACAGTATATTTTCCCTATTTTTGGTTTTAGTTTTAATATTTTAGTGTCCATGCTAACCTTGTAATCACAATCAAGATCATTAAATACGTCAACTAGTTAATTTTTACCTTTTTTTATTTTAGTTTAAATATTTTTAGTGTCACTGCATTAAAGAGGTGAGAGATGCAACGTCTCTTAGAGGGGTTTAGCATGCTAATGTCTAACATACTAATGGTGCATTCACAAACAACAACAACCACAATCAGTGATGCAGACTAGTTTATTTCCCCCTATTTTTGTTTTAGTTTTAATATTTTTAGAATGACTGCTTAAAGAATGCTACCATGCCAACAGTGTATTCAAAACCAATACCAACCACAACCAGTGATGTCAACTATTTTGTGTATTTGGTGTAATGCAATGTGTTTATGTGGTTTAAGGTTTAAAAAATTATTTTCCACATACTGTACATTATTGTTGCTCCTCTATGCTCCGCTTTTCTGAAACGCGTCGATTTTTACAAAGCTCATCGTTCTGAGGAGGGAGGCGTGCTCTGATTGGCCAGAGCGTTGTGATTGGCCGAATACCTCAAGCGTGAGACGGAAATGTTACGGAAATGTTAAATGTTGTGATGCCGTGTCCTGGCGCGACGACACAAAAACAATAAAACCCATTATAAACAAGGCATTTGTCGCATCCAGTGGGGACATAATTATTGATTATAATGACTTATACTGTCTTTTTATGCGCTGCGTTGCATCGCACCACGTAAACATTACCATGTCTGCATTTGTGATCGGAGAAGCGACAAATAACAAGCACTACTCTACACTGCTCAAAACTCATGTTTGAATAGTCAGTGGCAAATTCTTTAAATAAGAGAACGTACTTACAGGCCATGAGTCAGAAGCACCAGACTGTCCTTGCAAAGTTGGAATTGCACCACTTTATAGAAACAGTCTTTGAGCACAACTGGCAGGCTACTCCCAGATTCAGGAAATAGTCCTCTGTAAAATGCGCTGCACACACTCTAATATTTAGGTTGAACTGTTCTGGAACAGTGTTGTAAATACAACTTAACCACTGATTTCTAGTTGTGTTCTCTTTTGGAAGTCCAAACAAAGTACTTTTGCTTTCCCACCGAAACACAGCGTCTCCATGACATGGAGCCAGCGGCAGCAACAACACTACAGCGAGAATAATAGTTCCACCTTCTTTCTTTGCCTATACGTTTGGGCGGTGTTTTGCAAAATCTTCCCACACTGTGACGTAGACATGTGGGGGCATGTTTGAATGATCCGTTTTAGGAGGGTGTGGCTGAGTCTTAACTTTTATAAAGAATATCTTTTTGGTTTTGAGACTTTAGTCTTTGTGACTTCAGGGATCTTATCTATGCACAAACAGCTTGTAACACTCCAAAGAGAAAGGAAAACTTGAAATCGTATCGTATGACCCCTTTACCACCGACTGGTCAGAAAATAAACTCACTGACTACTCAATTATGAAAAAAGTCATTTTGCACCTTCCATCCCCATTTCTTCTATTCTCTTTCTCTGAAGGGTAACATGCGAAGCACATTGATTGGTTAATGAGCTGTAAAGCTTACACGATTGGTCGAATGACCTTTAAGCACACGGAAACTAGCCGTGAGCACTTTGGTTTCTTCTGCTTGACGTCACCCTTCCAATCTCTCTCGGTAACTCAATATTTTTTTTCATATGGCATAAAATCTTTTCCGTGAAATGCTAAATACCATGTGGCGTGTCTGCCTTGCTACAGCGGACAGAATGTAGAGAGCCAATCATCACAGACATAACAGGTTTTTACTGCCAGGATTACTAGCCAACACAACCCACACAGTGAACGTAATGAGGTCTAGTATACGTGCGTGTACAATGTGTCCACAAATCTTCCTGATCTCCTGCGTTCTGGGGCTACTTTTTCGGTCTACACGGATTTGCTTAGAACAGCACTAATTTGTTCATTTTTCATTACTAGTATTGGTGGTTTTCAGGTCGTTGAGGGATGTCGGTCCAGTGGCTGATGCTGATTGGTGTCCAGTCAACAGCTAGCCACCTCAGGAGCCAAATCCAGTCCAGCCCAGCCGTAGCAGGTACAATTCAAACAACCCCAAGGCCACCATTGTCACGGCAACTCGCCGTTATCCATCTCAGATCCATTTATAACCAGCGCCTCCCAACCAGGGGACAACTGGAAATGAACCAGAGCCTGCCAGTTACCTAGCAACTATGGAGCAAGTGCTGGTGCTATGCGTAAAAATCCAGCAGGCCTCTGAGGCAATGTAAAGGAGGATATACAGCAGTGCGCCGGACCAATGCTGTGAGGTTTGACTGTGAGTGAGGACCTGATGAGCCAATGAGGGGATGTGTCACATTTCTGCCTTTACCAATGATAATAAGGGAATGCAGCGGTGTGAATCCTGCTCTATGCGGGGATCAGAAGGAATCAAGAGAAAAAGTCAGCCTCCAATACAAAGATGAGGAGAAAAAAAGATGTCATGACAGTTTCTCTCGTTTCTCTCTCACTTTCTACTCGCGCTCTCACTCTTTCTCTCACACACTCCTACTCATTCTTGCACACAAACCCACAGACATGCCAGACCAAGAATAAAACTGTGGAACATGCAGAAAAAAAAAATCATGCAGTATGGAACATTTAGTGAGAACAATGTGATTTGACTAAACAGTAAAAGTGTGCAAAATTACATATTGTCAAAATTGATTAGTCGGTGGGTTGCGTGAAAAAATTAGTCAACTTATCACCCATTAGGAAACAAACAGGCTGACTCGATCACATAAACTTCTTGTATAAGCTGCAATCTTGCTTTAAAAGCAATTATAGATATTACAAATTACAAACTATATATATATATATATATATTATGCATATATTTATGTTATATACTCACTACCTTTAAAAAGTTCGTAATCTGACAAACTGCATTTATTTGATTAAAGATACAGAAAAAAATATCTTTGATGAATAAAGTTCACAAGAACAGGATTTAAAGAAAAAAAGAAATCTTGTGAAACATTACAAATAATTTTATAGCTCCTTTTGATCAATTTAAGGTAATAAAACTATTAATTTCTTAAAAACAAACAAACAAACAAAAAACTCACCCCAAACTGTAACAGTACTGTATATAAGTTTGATATATTTCTTGGACAACCATCATGAGCCATCTCCACTAAATAGGCCACTAAACTTTCCATATATAAATGAATAAGAAATGCAATTCCTTAATCCAATATATTTCAAATCAGTAAAGCATGCATGCAACGCATAGTACATCAAATCCATTCCAAAGTAATCTCATAAAGTGATCATCTGAAATAGGCTTTCTTCTGGTGCTAAGAATCTAGTTTAAGTCAGCACTCGCCGCTGTCGACAGTGACATAAGGACCAACAGCAGGCAGATCAACGGCATTAGACCGGCAGCCCTGTCACATCCCGCACAGCACCAGGCCGCTGATTGGATCCAAGCTTCAAAACACCACAGGATAAAACAGCAGAGGGCCCGGAAGTGTCCTCGCATGATGCCTGCACCCTACACGGAACGATAGATCTTGCTTTTATGTAAGTGAAAAGCCTTAACTGCACAAAGTCTTATGCTGGAGTGGCTTGCCAATGTCGGTGACAGTGAACAGAATAATACAAGTGAGACATGAGACATGACTACTGTACCCTCTTAATGTGGTGTAAAATCACTAGCTAAGACGACAGGAGGAGATTTACGCTCAACTGACTGATGTCAGGTCTGATATGACTGTAGTGTTGAAGGATCTGATCTGTGCAGACGCTGCAGTCAAGGGCTGCATGTGTAAAATAGCATAAAACCTCTTCCTTCAAAACCAATATGAAGCAGAATTTGAAAACTATCTTAGTTGCGCAACATGGGACGTTTCTGACTGAAACGGAATTTCAAGTTGACTTAAAATTCTCTTTGTTCATCAACACAATTAAAAATGAATAAATTAATCAAGATTTAATCAGCTGCACAGAAACATCAATACTAAACACTCCAACCAAAACTCTAAGGACAACTTGGACTTTCCAAAGTAGTTGTTTTTAGGAAGTAGCTTGGAGTTTGGTATATTTATTTTAAGAAGGACTATGTATTCCTCCTTACAATGCTTCAAATTTAATAAACATCAGTGCAATGCTGTAAGAAAGCAAAATAACGCTCTCTGGCTGGACTGTGCAGCCATAGCTGAATAATTGATCAAAAGATAAATGCAATATAGGTTGCTGTGAGTACACACACACACACACACAAACAGGCAAAATTGAAATATAAGCTCAGTACTTGACTCTGGAAGTGAAACTGCGAAGACGCCACAGAAAATTCACAGCCAATCAGAACATATTTGATATATTTCACATAGTTATAAAAAAAGCAAGATTCTGCACCAATGAGATTTCACAAGACTTTTCAGTGCATATAAAAAGCATTAAATGAACTTCTTTCTCCTTATTTTGACTTATTATTATTCTTTACAGCACTGGATATACTAGCTAGTGAAGGGTTTGGTACTTAGCCAATCAGCTTAGATCACAATGCCAATTTATCTGCAGCTAAAATACTTTTTTTTTTTAACTGAAAAAAAATCAGCAATTTTAAACGTCACAAATTCTAGTCGACGAGCCGGTATTACAGACATGATTGTAACTTGGTTTATATTCACCTATCAGTTGTAGTTGGTGTAAAATGAACCAATTAAATTATTCTAGAATTTACCTGAATCCATGAGTGTGCATTTTCAGGCCACACTGCAATGCTGTACCCTCAGACTCATTATTGCTAATTGGTGTAAGGTGTGTGAAACTAGAGCATCAGCAAACAACTTCTTTCTTCATTCCACTGACGGAAAAACCATCTGGAACTGTAGTGAACTACATAAAAGCCCCACCCCGGTAAAAACCGGCCCCAAAAAAATCCCAAATATCTAGCCTCCGGCAAAGTTAAGGAGGAAGAAAAAAGCTCTGTGAGAACATTTTGGCGCACCCTCCGAGACTTCAAAGCTTATTGGCAGCTTTATTTGTGTTATGAGAAAGCTTACACCTCAAGCCCCATCCACATGTGGACAGCGTAGCTGTGAGATTATGTCTAATACACCAGGGCTGATCCATAGCACAGTGGGTCCCACTTTCATTATGCAACACCGCCTCACTGCTGTTCCCTTCTGATCCTCCATGACTCTTTCACTGCTGACTGCAGAACTGAGCTAAAGCAGCCTAATGGAGACGTCTGCCTGCCTCTTCATCCCAAGGCACAGTCATCCTCACCGCTGTGCCATCTACAGATTACCTGAGCCGTGAGGTTAACACTTCGGCCTTAGAAAGTCCTAGAGGCAAGCATACATGTGAACACAATGACGAGGAATGTATGACGTATTAATAGGGTAAAAATGATATGAATGTATCACAGAAAGTGTATATAAGTTCTATAAAGTAACCATCAATGTTGTTCATAACTTTTTTAGGCATGCACTGTGTGTGTGTGTGTGTATTTCAATACAAAATACAAACTACATTGAGTTTTTTTAATAAAATAAAAAATATATATATAAAAAACATTTATTTATATATAAATCACAATAAACTAAAAATGAAATAAAATAAAAATATAAAACAATAACATTATTAAATAAATAATAAACATTAAAAGTGTATATACATATATAATTTATAAAATAATATAAATAAATATAAAATAAATTTATTTATAAATAAAATCACAGTAAACAAAATGTATTTATTTATTAAATAAATCATAAGAAAAACAAAAATGTATGAAATGTATGAAATATGGATATTCTTGTTAAGTTTTGCAAATATTACATTAATTTCTAGTTATTTTAAAGATTGACTTTAAAATTAGCATGCACAATAAAATATTAAATATTGGTTGATGGAAAAAATGAAATGTGAAAAATAAACAAAACAAAAACTAATATCGGCCGATAACTGTCACTGTATGGTTCCGATATAATACAACTCTAAATATTTTTTTCCTTGACTATTTTATTTTAATTGTTCCTTTAGTGTGACAAATTATAATTTTTTTTTTTTTTACAATACAAATATTCCATGTAGCTCAATTAATATGTGCTCATAAAAGCTGCATGCACGATAATTCCAAAAACATTTCTCCTGGGAAACCGACATGTCCTGCAGTATGAAAAGCAATGTTCTGTCCAAAACTATTTGAAATGTCAACCTACCACATACACAAACTCAAACTAATGCATACACCACTGCATATTCACATACGCACATCAAATGAACCGAGCAGCGTATAATCGAGCGCGATGCGTAAAATCACCAAAGTAATAAAGAAACTACAGTTTGGTGCACAGTAGCTGGGGATGACAGATCACTCACTGACAGACACACAACAGCAACAGCAAATGTTTAGCTGAAAAAGCAGGTGAAAAAGCAGGAAACAGCGGCTGGTACTGCAGCAAGTGGAGAACAAAAGCTTTAACAGTGCATTAATCTAAAAAACAACTAGAGGCAGCACAATCCCTTCTAATCCACCTTCTGCTCCACTCTTCCTCTCGCGCCAGTGACTTACCCCGAGTTTGGCTGCTCATCCGCACAGTCAAGTCCTCCGTCCTCAAACATCCAAGAGCCCTTGCGAGGGTCCTGACCTGCTTTGACAAGCCACCTCAACTCTCTGGCTCATCTACAGAGGATAAAAGCTCAAACCTACATGCATACTTCTACGAGAATGAAGGTTTTTTTCACTCTCCAGTCTCCTTACGCTATCAAACGGCAGAGGTTTGTACTCCAGCAGCAACGCTCTGTGTCTGAACACGTCACCCTCCTCCTCTCGCTCCTCGTTTGCGCTCTCTGCCTGGTTACTATGGATACCCTGCTCCCATCCAGCGAGGAGCCGCCGCGTTTGCGTGCCGTAGCAGGAGTGCAGCACAGGTGACCGTTTCCTCGGCTCGTGAAGCAGCGATAGTGCGAGACGGAGACTGAACGTCCTTAACTCACTCTCTGCTTTCTCCGCCTCACTCTCTCGTATCTATTTCCCCTCCCTCTCTCTCTCTCTCTTTCTTTCTCTCTCTCTCCGAAGCTTCATTGTTTAATGCGAGTTCCAGAGCTCAGCTGCCGCACTCTGCAGTGAGATTGCGATACATTCATCCTGGTCTCATTTGTACCTTGTTTAAAACATCTTAAGCCCGGCTGACAACGTTTCAGAGTTGGCTGTTGGGAAACATGACTGTCATCCAACAAACACCAACAGGATTAACAAGCTGATCCAGCGTTGAAGTTGTTGTTTGTTGGGGCAGCGGGAAATAGCCTTAATTCATTTGGCTTATGGCCCGTCTTACACCTTAAGGCTGGTAGACATACACCAACATGACAGTTATGGCTCTCGACATTCAAAATGTGTGAGGGATATACATGTATGTACATATACTGTGGGTTATATAAAGACACCTGACAGAAATAGATTCTGCAGCAGCGCTCCTTACTTGACTCACTAGCACAAAAAAATATTTGCATCAAAATGTGCATTCACAATGTTTCTGTACCTATTGGTTATCGGCAAATATTAGAGTTTTGTGTCATTATCTATTGCTATCAACCAATATTTAATGCTTATACTCATTTTCCAATATTTAGACAGTGCTCATACTAATTTCCACAATTCTATCAAGATCTCTTTGCTTAGAATACCTCTAATGCTTAAGTTAATCTTTAAAACACTAATAATTAAAAAGTCTGTTAAAAGTAATCTTTAGCAAATTTTAAATGACTATTCATGTTTCTATACTGTATATTTTTATACTGTGATGGTTACATTTACTTGAGCATTTAAAACAATTCAAGTTCAAAGTTATGATGTTTTTTTTTTTTGGACAAAATAAATGTTTATATTGGATATTTACTGGTTATTGGCTAAAACTATAAAAAATATTGATATAGTACATTAGCTTGAAGCATGCTGAATTTTTACTCAAGATTGAAGGCATCCGCCAAAAGTGTGAAAAAATGAATATTCATCTTTTGTTTCATTGCAGGCTGTGATAGTGTATGCACAAATTATGTACCTACGCATGTGTGGCAAATATATACTACCATTCAAAAGTTTTGGATCGGTAATATTTTTATTTTGAAAGAAATGAAGACTAATCAAAGAATCCTGTAAAACACTGGTTTCCACAACAATATGAAGCAGCACAATTGTTTTCAACACTGATTATAATAAGAAATATTTCTTGAGTACAAAATCAGCATTTTACAAAGATTTCTGAAGGACCATGTGACCCTAAGAACTGGAGTAATGGCTGCTGAAAATTCAACACTGCTATCACAGGAATAAATGATATTTTAAAATATATCCAAATAGAAAACTGATATTTTAAACTGTAATAATATTTTAGAATATTACAAATTTTTACTATATTTGATCAAGTAAATTTAAACTAAATTTAAACAAGTAAAAAAAATCTTACCAACCTCAAACTTTTGAACAGTCGTGTAAAGCATTAAGTCACCCAGTCATTATCATGAAATAAATCAGTTAATAAATCAAAACGAGTTTTAAGGCAAAACATGTAAACTTATTATATGGCAAAAAAAAAAAAAAAAAAAACAGTTGTCTTGGACAATGGTCAATTATACAGTTCAGTGATCATTACACAAAAATATCTGACTGCAAAATCACCAATCAGAATCCAGTATTCCACCGAGCCGTGTAATAAATGCATTTTACTGTTTGAAACCCAAGCCTCCTCCATGAACGTCACACTTAATCTATTTTTATGAGGGTGCTTGGTGGCCGTCCTTAAGAAACAGGCCTCTCTCACGGGCCGCTGGGGCGTGAGGGGCCACTGGATCATTTTGATACCCATCAGCAGGATCTGTACTGGGGGAATAATCTCAGCTCCCCCTCCACTGCGAGAACAACACTCACATGGTCACGGGCCAAAAATGTGTGTCAGTATGCGTCAATTCAACACATGAACCCACAGGCCTACCCACCCACATGCGTACATATACAACACACACACACACATACATATACAGAACAGCCCTCAATGTGTCTTTTGGTATTAAAGCAAATGTTTTATCATCATTGAGGTGTGAGGGAGTGTAATACAGATGCCAAAAGGAAAGAACAGATAGACAGAAAAAAAAACAGGGAGACCGTGTGTGTGTGTGTGTGTTTGATGGGCCTGCTGTGTTAACGAAGGCAGTAGCCATCTGCTAGTGTAAGAAAAGACAATTTGCAATCTGTGCATTTGGAGAGGTGACAGGAAGTAATGAAAACAGGAATGCAACACAAAGGACAAGGAAACGCATTATAACACACACAGAGTCTGCGAATCGTAAGTGTCGGACCACGCACACTTAAAGGATACATGCCCTTACACACTTACTCACATACAAACACGTCAGTTTTGAATCATTCGTACTTCACGCAAGCTGTCTCTATGGTAACTACCGCCAGCAGTCATGGCAACCGGGTAACAGTTGTCAAAAAACCGAGCTAAACTATTATTACGAGCTAAATGACTTCTGACCGCCTACCAACACGGCCCGAGCACAGAAAGCATAAACCAGCGGCTGCCGAGAAACACAACTTGGCACAGCATGTGACAAGTAAGAGCAAGCGCTATTTAAATACATTAAATGCAATGGTAACAATCAGAGCTGCGCTAAAAATACAGACCGTACAAGTCGTAAAATGTCATTTTAAGCACTTTACGTGTTTCTTTCTTGTATCCAAAATGCATTCACGTAAACTAATGGAGACTGACCTTATTCAAGGTCCAACAGAAAACCACCGCGGCTCAAACCAGGCATTTTTTGGATTAAAAAAAACAATCAAAATAGCTTTATCGTAATATGAGCGTGCTTTAAAAGCCACAGAAAAAGCCATGAGCAGCCAAACGATCCATTTGGTTTAAAACTATTCCAGACTGGTTTGGACACAGTTCGTTTGGAGCTTAAGCTCATGATGTTCAATCAACATCTAAGTGATAAAGTCATTAAAAAACAATTAATATGAAATAATAAATGTAACGTATGAATATGAATGTGAGAAGTCAAATTAATAATTTTAATTTTCATAAATTAAATATAATAAATAAAAATAAATTAAATAATTGTATATAGATCGATAGATATGCATTACATAGACTGCCGTTTAAAAGTTCGGGATCAGTATGATTTTTAATGTTTTTTAATGGAGTCTCTTATGCTCATCAAGGCTGTATTTGATCAAAACACAGAAAAAAAACAATAATATTATGAAATATTATTTCAATTTCTAATATTGGGTTCCTATTTTAATATACTTTAAAATATAATTTATTTCTGTGACACAGCACTGAATTTTCAGCATTATTACTCCAATCTTCAGTGTCACATGATCCTTCAGAAATCATTCTAATATGCTGATTTACTATCAGTGCTGAAACTGTTTTTTTTTTTTTGGAACGTGATTTTTTTTCTTTGATACTTTGATGAATGAAAAGTTGTAAAGAACAGAATTTATTCAAAATACAAATCTTTTCTAACAATGTAAGTCTTTACTATCACTTTTTATCCATTGAACACATCCATGCTGAATAAAAGTATTAATTTCTTAATAAGACAAATCCAATGACCGTTGAACTTCTGAATAGTAGTGTATATTGTAACACAAAAACACTGTTCTTTTTAACTTTTTATTTATCAAAATATCCTGAAAAAAGTATCACAGCTCCGAAAAAATATTAAGCAGCTATGTTTCCAACATTGATTATAAATCAGCATATTAGAATGATTTCTGAAGGATCATGTGACACTGAAGACTGGAGTGATGATCCTGAAAATTCAGCTTTGCTTCAAAGGAATAAATTATATTTTAAAGTATATTACAATAGAATATGTCATTTTAAATTGTAATAATATTTCAGAATATTATGTATTTTGGATCAAATATATACATCCTTGATGAGCACAAGATACCTCTTTAAAAAACATACATACATCAAAATTGAACATAATGAATCTATTAAAATCAGCAGATTTACGTATTATTGCAAAAAGAAAATCCATTCACAAGTCCATTTTCATGAAAGATTTTCTTTTCTTTTTTACAGTGATGGTCATGTTTGTATGTGTGTGAGAGAGCAATCACAGAGCTGCTTGGGAATGCAGACATGTTGAGCCCTGTTATGAATATTATCAGATGAATGCCTGTGGTATCCCTGAGGCCGGACACACACACGCAAGCCTACCACTCACTAATGTGCTGTATACGCACTCATATACAGGCTCTTACATGCATGGAACGACACTGTTGAGACATACAAGAAACATACAAACACGAAAGCTTTGACGACTGACATCAGCTGCCTTTGTTTGAAGAGGCTGTTTACTTTACGTCAATGTCTCTGCTTGCTCACACTCAATTACTCTGCTTCTCTTTTGGGAGGCAAAACCTGTGTCAGAACCGTTCAGAATCAAAATACAGTCTTCATTATGTCATTTCTTAATATTCACAATGAAACTAGCGCTACTCAGAAATCACCAGCCTGTTTTTCCAAATTTCTGAAATGTAAACTGAGAAAAAAACAATTCATTGTCATTTCTGCCAGCTGAAAGCTAATGTAATTCATGCCAGGTCCATGTAAAAATAAATGTGTGCTTAGAAAAAGAAAACAGGGCTGAAAGTGACAGTTTACATAGATGTAATATTACGTAATGTGTCCCACATAGCTTGCAAATCCAAGTTACCAAACATAGATACTTTTACCGTTTTAATATATTGATATATTTATGTACAATATCTTGGCAAAGCAAACCTTTACCATACCAGTGTTTTATTTTAAATAGTACATCTTGAAATAGATCACTGGCCAAAAAAGAGCGATGGAGCCACCTAGTGAACAGAACGTGTAGTACAGCTTGAGAAAGTGCTGCAAAAATTCATGCCATCCATAAAGTTTTAAATAAAGAACAGGCCGAGAAGTGGGATTTTGGAATAAAATGAATAATGGACTGGTCGCAGTCAATCTAACTGTGAGATCAAGCTGATTCGGGTGACATATTCGATCATCAAGTGTGTTTGCCTTGAATCAAATTTTGTTCTCTATGAATAAAATCAAGCAACAGCAGTGACATATGAGAGACAGTAAGCAAATAAACATATAGTGATATGAAAAATACTGTAATGTTTGATATATAGTGACATTATATATATACACATTCAGTACATTCAAAAGTTTCGGGTTAGTAAGATTTTTCTAAATAAATTAAATACTTTTTTTCAGCAAGGTTGCATTAAATTGTTCAAAAGTAACAGTAAAAACATTATAATGTCACAAAAGATTTCTATTTTAAATAAATGCTATTCTTTTGAACTTTCTATTCATCAAAGAATCCTGAAATAAAATCTAAAATATTAAGTATGACAACTATTTTCAACACGGGTGATGATAAGAAATATTTCACAAGCAAAAAAATTGCATATTAGAAAGATCTGAAGGTTCATGTGACACCAAGGACTGAAAATTCAGCTTTGCCATTAAAGGAAAAAAATAACATTTTAAATAGCAAGAATATTTCATGATATTCCTGTTTTCTTTTCAAATAAATGCAGCCATGGTGAGCACAAGATACTTCTTTTTAAAAATGTATTAGGTGCATAATTTGGTATAAAATGAACGTTGACCTTATTAAGCCACAGTGTTTGTGTAATTGTGTTTGTGAACAGCAATAACACACGTCTCGTCACTGTCTTGTCCAGCAGCCCTGGCATCTGTTGCCCTGAGCGTTTATGAGCTGATTTAATCTGGCTCCCTCCACAGATGCTATCTCTCCCATTGCCCTCTTTCTCTCTTCTCCCCTGCCTCTCTTCACACTGTTGCTTCTCAATCTCTGGACCGAACTGCTACTGCTGTGCTATCGGTCATCATGTTTCATTTCAAGGATGACATTCTCTAGGAAACCTGAAAACAAGGCAGTATTCTGTCCTGTCTCCCTCAGCGGCTTTCTCCCCCTTCCTCTCCTTGGCTTCAGACGAGGGCACTGCTGTGTACTACACTGCATAAACTGTCTTCTCTTTCACTCGGAGAGTCTCTCTCAGTCTCATTTACAGCAGAGAGTTCAGGACAGCGACCCGGGAGACAGAGGCGCTCTGTGATCTGTCTGAAGCGAGGCTCATTAGGGGAAGTTCAGAATGTCCCATTCCGTGAACAGCTCAACCACTCACTCACACACACACACACACACACACACACACACACACACACACACACACACACACACACACACACACACACACACACACACACACACACACACACACACAAATAAGTTCCTTCTCTGCATATCCACCTGCTTTTCGCTCTTTTCAGATAGTCTGAGCTTGTGTTAAAGGGATAGTTTTTCACACAATAATAAATGTTTTGTCTTAATTTACTCACCCACATGGCATCGTAAACCTGCATGGCTTTCAATTAAACGCAACAGGAGACATTTTGAAGAATGTGCTGCCATTTAAGTGAATAAGGTTGCATGCTATTTAAAAGTATCGTTCATATGAATTGTGTGCTATATCAAGTCTTTTGAAGGAAGCTTTCTGTGAGAAACAGACCATAAGTTATGTTAAGTTAAGTTCTACTTTCATTCATAGATTTGACATAAATATGATCAGTGACTAATTGCAGGTGGAAAACGGTGTTATCTTAGTATTATTTATTTACTATTAGTATTTAATTTGTTGTTGATTTAAAGTTTCATTTAAATGTGCTTTTGTCATTTTTATTCTTTTTTTAATATATTTAAAAAAAATTCAGTTTTAGTAATTTTAGTACTTAGACTTATTATTTTACTTAATATTTATATGTGATATCAAAAACAGTAGCAGGGGTATATTTGTAGCAAATAGCCAACAATACATTGTATGGGTCTAAAGTATCAATTTTTCTTTTATGCCAAAAATCATTAGGATATTAAGTAAAGATCATGTTCCAAGAAGATATTCTGTAAATTTCCTACCATAAATACATCAAAACTTAATTTCTGATTAGTTATATGCATTGCCAAGAACTTCATTTGGACAACTTTAAAGGTGATTTTCCTCAATATTTAGATTTTTCTGCACCCTCCAGATTTTCAAATAGTTGTATCTCAGCCAAATATTGTCCTATCCTATTGTCCTTTCCGTTGCTGTATAAATCTCAATTTCATCTTTAGTTCAATTAACCCTCTGGGGTCTGAGGAGGTTTTGGGGCCCAGACGTTTTGAAGATGCCCTGATATGTGATGTTTTTTTTCAGTATCTGATTATACTATAATCAGCACAAACTGTGATACAATAATAGGTGAGCAGCATGAATGCACATGTTTGTGTTTTTGAGAAAATAACGTAAGTCTCTGAAAGCACATTGTTATGAAAGCACATTATTATTATTGTTATTATGACTATACACAAATGACACTAGACCCTTTGCCATTTCAAATGATGCCTTATTCCTAATTGTATGATCAAAAATGATGGAGTATTTGTAGCTAAATTGTGAGTTTCAGTGATTTTGTTATGTGCTTTTGTCATTTTTATTAGTTTTTTTTCCGCGATATTTATATTATATACAACAATATATAATATAAATATTTTTGAATGAACTTCCTTTAAAGTCAGTATTATTCACCATACAACAACAATCAGAATACCTCCAACAACAATAAATGTATTCATTCAAAACTATCAAAAAACACTAATTTTCCTTACTCTGGCTCCCTCTTGTGGCCAAACCATGCGTTTATTCCCACTGCAGCATTCTAGTTACTTTCCACAGCGAGTGGGTGTGTGTGTATTTTTTTTCGAGAGCTAAAGAAATCACATCCCACATTATTATATAATCTGCTCATTCCTTTTCTGTGTTTCTCTTTCTCTCCCTCGGCTGAAAGTGAGTGAAATTAGCATACGTGAGGCTGTAATTAGAGTCATTTAACACCATATCTGTTAAAGCAACACATCACGTGATCTCAGTCATCAAACATCCCATTTATCTTTATCAAACAGGGGAAAAAATCCATCAAGCATTCACTATTTCTGTTTAACCACATGGGCTGCAGGAATAACTACTGAATTACAGGTAAGAAATGCTTTTATTTGGCCGATAAAGACTCGAGAGCTCAGTCGGTTGCATTAATAACTGTGCGGATATTTACTATGTTTAAATATTTTCCAAACATGCAGGATACACTATTAAATCTCAAAAATAGATCAAGTTATCCTGAAATTTCTTCTGTTCTGTGTCATACCAGAGATGCTACTATTATATCTGTGGTTTTTCTGTAGTCGAAAGCAAGACAGATCGGACAGGATTGTTTATCAAACAAACGCAATTACAGGCAAGATTCAGAGCCAACCCAAACTCCATTACGACAAATCGGCCAATAGGATGTCAGAATGATTCTGGATGATGTCTCAACCTCTGGTTGTCATTTCAAAGATCCTCTAGCAAATCTCGTTATAAGAGACATCTTCATTCCAACAGAACTAACACAACAACAACAGAACAAATAGCTAAACACCCGTGCGTGTATAAATACAGGGTTCACACATTCACATATCTTTTATAAAATACATATGTTTAAATCATTTTACGCTGAAAAAGATTGATTTATAGCCAATAAAATATTATTATATTATATTATTGTATAGTATATTATCAATACATTTATTTAAGATTTATTCACAATTTATGAATTTTTATTATTTCCCTAATATTTCCAGGTTTCCCTTGACTGTGACCCTTACAATCCAAACACAAATGAATTTTTTATAACTCAGAACTTCAGAAGACAGGAAGTGAGGTAAGCGAGACTTACATTAATGAGCTCAATCTCCCAGATCTTCTTGACCAACTCCATGGAGGTGTAGCCGTTGATGAGGAAAGACTTGGTATAGTCTCCCAGCTCCAGAGACTCCAGCCATTCTGCCACTGAGGTGGGGTTATTTCCATCGTAACCAATGGGCCGCACCTTAAACATAGAAACAACTGATAAACTACCACATCAGTAACAAATCCGGAGGCTGGACACAGTTTGGGTTATAAACACAGAGGTCTAGCAACAGGAAATGTTGTTATTCTGTGCTGGAAACACCTGCTTGGACTGCTAGCATGCATTTCCATTCTGGTCAACATTGATTTGGCGCTGGTCTAGCCGATAAATAGGAGACAGACAAGCTAACAAAACAAAATTGTGTTTTATTCCAAGAGAATCGTTCCCATATTTACTGATAAAAACATATATTGAACACGCAGGCTTTGGATAAAAGCATCTGCCAAATGCATAAATGTAAATGCAGACAGAGAGAAGCTATCAGCTAAAACAGAGTTTGAAAGCGCTGACTGCAGATGAAAAGTTGAGTTTTGCTCTTTTCATAGTGAGCCCTCATATCTCTCTCTCACACACACATACCATTTCCTGTCCTTAATCTTAAATTCAACTTCTTTTTAAAGCAATAATTTTCATTTTGAACCTAAAAATGAAAGTTCTGTCATCCTCTATTTTTCCATATAATGTAACTTAATGGGCATCCGATCCGTTGAGCTCCAAAATGGCAATAAAATGATAGTGAAAAGTGACTTTTGGAAAAGTGTAATTGGATCTTTTCTTCCTAAAAAGCTAATACATGGCTTCAGTAGATGTTTATTGGTGGTTTTTTTGGAGTCCAAATCCACATTCACTTTTCAAATAGGAGCAACAAGAACATTCTTCAAAGTATCTTTTTTTGAGTTCCACAGAAATAAAATAAGTCATACAGGTTTTTATCAACTTGATGACAGAATTGCCATTTTTGGCTGAAGTATCCCTTTAAACTCACCCCTTTCGGCTCATGTTTGAGCTTTTCACATCTGTTTGAATAAAAGCAGGTTTGCACATTAGCGTTTGTCTGTGTGTGTGTACAAGTGTGTCCTTTCTATCTTATCACAACACAACCATTCCCCTCTGTAGTGTCCTTTCAGAGATTGTGAAGGAGAAAGGGAATGCAAGGTTGTTTGGGACACAAGTGAGATTTATTTGATGTCGGGTCTCCTGCACATACACACACACTCAATGCCAGAAGCTTCGCTGGATTACTCTAGAGGGGGTCTTAAATTGACTATTCTTGGGGGAGGGTGCACCTTGGGAAGTGTGTGTGATAAATGTGGATACCATGAAACCTCATTTAATAATGAAATCCATGACACACATATGCATCACATGCGGAATTTCAATGATCAGCATGTGTTTGGTACGGCTACATTTCGTTACAGTGCTCTTCAGTTCAGTGTCTTTATGTGCCACTGAAGCCAGTGATGCTCCCGTCAGGATTGCCTGACCATAACTTATCAAACTTTTATGAGCGAGGCATTACATTTGCAATAACTGAGAAGAGAAGCCCGAGTATATCATCTTTAGAGCTTCACAGCCACTGGTTACTATTTTCTGTCACTCAAAATGATTCATTGTATTTCATGGGAAAAAAGAAAATTCAATTACAAATTTGCTTCCAAAAGCATTGTTAGCTGATATTTTTGGAGCTGAAAGCACCCTGTGGGAGCCTTAGGACGTCCCCGATGTCAGTACTCACCCTGGGCAGCAGGCGAATAGCCTGAAGAAGTCGCTGTCTGTGGGCAGAGTTTAAAATCCCGATCTCTAGCAGGTCCTGGTCCTCCACGACATTACTACCCTACAGTAAAAAAAATGTAAAAATTGGAATTAGGTTCACAGCAACAATGACACCTGTTGAAGTAGTAACAACATAATCAAATAAACAAACAAATAAATAATAATAATAATACCCAGCAAAAAATAAAATAAAATATTAAACAAAATAAATAAAAGTGCAATAATTTGGACTACTTTGGAATTAGGTTCACTGCAAAAATGACACCTGTTGAAGTAGTAACAAAAATATCAAATAAACTTTAATAATAATAATTATTATTATTATGATGATTGGACAGAATCCATCTAGTTTACATGGACACATAATAAATAAGGCATAAGAGATAATTTGCTCTAATTAAAAAAATTGCCCTCTTCAGATTGCATGAGCACCCAATCAGGAGATCCACAAGCCCATCAAACATTGTTCAAATCAACAATTCACAACTTGATGTGCACAGGTGCAAAAAAAAACACATGCTCTCTCTCTCTCTCTCTCTCTCTCTCTCTCACACACACACACACACACACACACACACACACACACACACACACACACAGCACTATTAAGCAACTGCTGTTTCATGCTGGGTTTCACCTTTAATGACCTTTCAGTTACTCAAATCAGGCCAATCAACCTCCTATCCAACAGGGCCAGAGATCTGAAAAAACACTCCTAACAAACACACACACACACACACACACACACACACACACACGTTTGTTTTTGTGAAAAGTGGGGACATCCCATAGGCATAATGGCTTTTATACTGTACAAACTGCATGTGCTATTGCCCTACACCAACCCTACACCTAACCCTACCCCTTACAGGAAACGTTGTGCTATTTCAGATTTTCAATACACTCCATTCTGTGTGATTTATAAGTGTTTTGAAAAGTGGGGACATGGAGTAATGTCCTGAAAAGTCACCTTCTCCTTGTAATACCTATGCCATGCCCTTATCATTATACAAATTTATGTCCTCATTTGTCACAAAAACGCACACACACATACAGCTTTCCTCTTAGGATTAATAGTGTCTAATTTCCGCCATGCGATCCCCCTATCCAGCAAAACACATACACAAACAAAGATACACATGGAAACATAAGGTGAATGAAAACATGCTGATAGATAATGCACTCTGCGATGTGTCTATCACTCCACAAAGCTGGATAACCTTGATGATCCCACTCAAGTATAATATATAGCTGATGAAATCACTTCTGAGCACCAGCATCTGCTCCATTCACAGCAACACAATCCAGACCAGAATACTGGAATGCCGAGTAGAGTTAGATTGATTGCAGGTGTCCCAAGACATTACTAATCAGTCACAGCACAGACCTGCTGGAATCACACTGCTTGCTGCACACTGCTTACTACCTGCTATTTTTTTTTTAATAGCACAGTATGCATTATGCAAAGATAAACGTTTGTAAGAGTATTATACTTCATTGCTGTCGCATTACACTGCATGTTTAATTCAGCAAGCGGCATTAAGCTATCATCTTGGAAATGAATACACATTTAATCCAAGCTTGTGTAAAAACGTCTGAACTCTTAGCAGTTTGGTCAAATAATGGGTCAAGAAAAATATGTTTGAAATTAAAGTTGATAATTCCAGTTTATTTGCAATTCAAAGGTCAAGTTGAGTCCATTGCATTTTGAATATTTCATACTCTGCAAATTCTTCTTCTTTTTTTTTTTGGCAAATGCAATAGACAATCTGAGTATTCAATGCATAATGACAATTTGGAAACTTTGCACATTATACATACTGTATACAGCAGAAATAGTATGAATAGTGTGGTACAGTGGATTCATTTATGCATATAAATTATGCATTTAAATGTAAAAGTGCATTCAACATAATACCATTTCAGATTAAATGTTTAACAATATTAAATGCATATAAATCAATGCAATCATTCATTGTTTAGCCCTAAAAAAGGGAAATAATCTGCATTCTTGTGAGTAACTGTCTGAATGCAGATGTGCTGATCATTATTAGTAAACCACAAAAATAGTTGTGTAAGCAATTCATCAATGTTTGAAGGGATAGTTAATCCAAAAAATACTGTCCTCATTTACTCACCATCAGTACTCACACTCATTTTGTGCAACATATAATAGTTTCTGTCCATATAAAATAATAATAAAAGTGAATGACTCACTGCATGCACAAAACAAAACAAAAGAAAAAAACAAAACCAAAAACACCTGTGTTTCATAAACACCTGTGAAGGGCGAGTAAATGATGATACAATTTTCATTTTTGGATCAGGAAATCAGGCAATAGAAAACTGTATGGCTATGTGATGCCAAAACACAGTAATCTATGTAGAATTTATAATATTTCTTAAAAAAAGATTTATTAATTTGGCGATAAACTGCCACAACCCATTCTTGTCTGTCAATCACCACCAAACATTCTCTAAAAGATCTCCAAGTAGAGAAAAGTGCCCACAATAAAACGTTTTAAAGGGGCCAGATCAAATATCTTTTAATATCAAAAATACAAATTACTATAAAATAATACTATAGTATGAATGTTGTATCATTCAAACAGTGTGAAGGTGAAAGATATAACAGCTCATGACACAACAGCATCTCAAACCCTCATAGCAAGTTTAGAGTAAGATAAATGACCAGCACTGTGACGCTAAATTGTTCGTCTCAAAACTCCCTGAAGTCCTGAAGTGAGGTACCACTATCATCTCTCCAGCACTTAACTCGCTCTCAGGAAATGCTGTTGCCTGGCTCTTTCAGACTGAATTCACTGTTTAAATTTTCACTTTTAAAATGACTCATTGGTTACAACTAAATGTTTCAGGCCAGTGCGGTATTCTCGCTCTTCCTAATACCAAGGGAACAAGCGACTACACACTGCAGTCTGTCTTATGTATCAACTTTATCTGAAGAAAAAGAGAAGCAATAACATTCAAGAAGAGAAACTTTACAAGCCCAACACATCAGAAGGAAGCAGCAGACCTCCATCTAAAATTAATTGTATCTGAAGGCCTTTCAGAAGCTCCATCCTACAGAGACCAGAGAAAAAGGGAGTGTGTGTCTTTGTGGTTCATCCAGATGTCCCATTCATCCGGAGGAGATACTTCTGCTAGAGGCATAAAATTACATAGTAATGAACTGCTGACTGGACTAAAACACTTAAAGGTGATGGGTGCAATTTTTTGCATTTTAAAACACTTATCCAAGTTTCACATGCAGAAACAACACTGGCTCAACCAATGCCGTGAGTTTGGGGCCGGATTATCTGTTTGAATGACCAATAGCAGATGTGCTGGGTAGCTTATTTGTCATTTTGTTCTGTAAAAAAAGACTGAAAAGGGATCGAGGTGACAACACTAATACCCTTCAAGTTCGATGACTGCATTGGGAAATTTTTAGGTTTCATTAACATGTTTTCCACAGTATCACATGGTCAGTAAGATAAGTCTCATGTTCATCAAGGCTGCCTTTATTTGATCAAAAACACAATACTAATATTGTGAAATAATTATTATAATTATTAAAACTAAAATAATGGCTTTCCATTTTAATGTATCTTATAATGCAATTTATTCCTGTGATGGCAATGCTGAATTTTCAGCAGTCCAATCTTCAGTGTCACATGATCCTTCAGAAATCATTCCAAGATGCTCGACATTTCTCATTATTATCAATGCTGAAAACAGTTGTGCATGCTTTTTTTTTCAAGATTGTTTGACAAATTCAAAAGAACAGCATTTATTCAATATCTGCCCCAACTGCTCTGTGAAGGAGCCTTTATGTCAAGTTATATGCCCCTAAAATTCTAAATACTGGGGTCAAAGCGCCCCTGTATGAGATTTTGTCTCATATTTATATTATATTAGCTAAGCAATATCACACGAGCAACGAGTGCAATATCACACAAGTGCCATTTTTGTCCCAAGCAGCAAGAGTGCAAATGTGATATTGATTTTATACAACAGTTCAATAAATAGGAACTTAATACTGTTATATTTTAGACACAATATTGTCTGTTTTTGCCAACACAAATATTACCTATATTAGCCACAGCAGAATTGTTGTGCATCTCCGAATAACACACTATTTCTGAATGAATCCGCTTTTTGAATGAATCAGGTGAGCCAATGATTCAATGGCCCATTCATAATGACAGAATTTACTTAATTCCTGAATGACTCAATGACTTATTAATGTACTGCCACCTACTGGCAGTTTTAGTTTCTTATTTATAGAGCATCATTTAATTAAAAAATAATTTCTTATATACACCTTAAAAATCTGAAAATAACTTATTAAAAAACGAATTAAAGCGATAGTTCACCCAAAAAATAATAATAAAAGAATCTATCTAAAGCTACTTTTATATCTATTTCATGCTTTTCTCATGTAACACAAAAATGGCTTTAAGTTACCTTTTGTGGGTAATTTCTCAGTCAAATTTAATTTGTGATTAATATGCAATTAATTAGAATAACTTATCATTAATCACCACATTGTGTAATTAATTAGATTCAAAATTTTAATCAACTTACAGCCCTAATTTCTTAATGTAAATGTCTTAACTGTCATGTTTGATCAATTTAATGCATCATTGCTGAATAAAACTATTAATGCCTTAAAAAATCTTACTAAACTGAAACTTTTGGATGGCAGTGTTTAAACAGTATACAGTATCTCACAGGAGTACAACCCTCACATTTTTGTAAATATTTTATTATATCTTTTCATGTGACAACACTGAAGAAATTACACTTTGCTACAATGTAAAGTAGTGTGTGTACAGCTTGTATAACAGTGTAAATTTGCTCTCCCCTCAAAATAACTCAAAACACAGCCATTAATGTCTAAACCGCTGGCCACAAAAGTGAGTGCACCCCTAAGTAAAATTAGCCATTTTCTCTCCCCAGTGTCATGTGACTCGTTAGTGTTACAAGGTCTCAGGTGTGAATGGGGAGTAGGTGTGTTAAATTTGGTGTTATCGCTCTCACTCTCTCATACTGGTCACTGGAAGTTCAAAATGGCACCTCATGGCAAAGAACTCTCTGAGTATCTAAAAAAAATAATTGTTGCTCTACATGAAGATGGCATAGGCTATAAGAAGATTGCCAAGACCCTGAAACTGAGCTGCAGCATGGTGGCCAAGACCATACAGTGGTTCAACAGGACAGGTTCCACTCAGAACAGGCTTCGTCATGGTCGACCAAAGAAGTTGAGTGCACGTGCTCAGCGTCATATCCAGAGGTTGTGTTTGGGAAATAGACGTATGAGTGCTTCCAGCATTGCTGCAGAGGTTGAAGGGGTGGGGGGTCAGCCTGTCAGTGCTCAGACCATACGCCGCACACTGCATCAAATTGGTTGTCCCAGAAGGAAGCCTCTTCTAAAGATAATGGACAAGAAAGCCCGCAAACAGTTTGCTGAAGACAAGCAGACTAAGGACATGGATTACTGGAACCACGTCCTGTGGTCTGATGAGACCAAGATAAACTTATTCAGATGGTGTCAAGCGTGTGTGGTGGCAACCAGGTGAGGAGTACAAAGACAAGTGTGTCTTGCCTACAGTCAAGCATGGTGGTGGGAGTGTCATGGTCTGGGGCTGCACGAGTGCTGCCGGTACTGGGAAGCTACAGTTCATTGAGGGAACAATGAATCCCAACATGTACTGAGACATACTGAAGCAGAGCATGATCCCCTCCCTTCGGAGACTGGGCCGCAGGGCAGTATTCTAACATGATAACGACCCCAAACACACCTCCAAGACGATCACTTCCTTGCTAAAGCTGAGGGTAAAGGTGATGGACTGGCCAAGCATGTCTCCAGACCAGAAAGTGGAGGAGCGCAAGGTCTCTAACATCCACCAGCTCTGTGATGTCATCATGGAGGAGTGGAAGAGGACACCAGTGGCAACCTGTGAAGCTCTGGTGGACTCCATGCCCAAGAGGGTTAAGGCAGTGCTGGAAAATAATGGTGGCCACACAAAATATTGACACTTTGGACAATTTTCACTTAGGGGTGTACTCACTTTTGTGGCCAGTGGCTTAGACATTAATGGCTGTGTGTTGAATTATTTTGAGGGGAGAGCAAATTTACAGTTATACAAGCTGTACACTCACTACTTTACATTGTAGCAAAGTGTCATTTCTTCAGTGTTGTCACATGAAATGATATAATAAAATATTTACAAAAATTTGAGGGTTGTACTCACTTCTGTGAGATACTGTATGGGTAGTTGACAAATAAAAATTGGACAGTGTCCTATGGTGTGACAAAGCACAAATGTAGAAAAAAAAACAAAAAATACATAACATTCAAATAGCATGAGAAAAAAATGTATCTTCATTCTTAGAGTTACAAATATCATGAGAGAGGTTTATCTTCAATGTTAGAGGGTTTTTTCCCGTCACACCATACGACACATCAACTACGATGGGTGATACGTCAACTACCCATATGTTATTAATAGGCCTTATTTCAGAGTCTGTAAAATGTGCATTATAGCTCAATCCAAAAAAAAAAAAAAAAGCATTTTCTGGCTGGTTTTAAAACACAATCATGTGTAACTTAAGCCTATACAAAGCTATTTATTCAACGAAACATCCTTATATGTGGCATTTTTCTCACAATGTTTGCACATGTACAGGTGAGGTTGCACAGAAGTCCTTACATGGAGATGGTTAGGCTTGTATTATACTAATATCTAACAGCAGGCACACACATTCTTGCCTTTAGAATAACTGTGATTCATCAATATTATAACCAAAACAATTTTATGCTAATGCACCTGTTGTGAATCCAGCGGAACTTTTGCATGAAAACAATGTAGAACTGTGAGCAATTATTAATTAATGAGAACCACCGTGAGCATGTTTATAAATAGAGTTTTGATTGTCATACCTCTTGGATAAGGTCACGTTCAGTATTTTGTATTGCTAGCAGGTAAAGCTGTCAATGCCGCCACTACGATGGATGCTGACAAATCAACACTGGCTTCGGGAGGTTTTTAACACCCTATTAAAAAAAAAAAAGCTCTGCAGGGAAACAGCGTAATCCATTTCCTTGACAACAGTTGGGAAGGAAACAGATTTCATAAAAAATTCTATAGCTAAAATACTCTGTACTCTATTCTTTTCTCTCTGCTGTTGCCTCGGCAACCACAGGAATGGATGCAGGTCAGAACTGGGGGAGGGTAATCAGCATGAGCAACTAAACACTAGCAAAACGACTCATTACACACACAAACGTATGCATGAGCATCCGATTCAGTCACACAATGTATAGGATTTAGTTGCAGCTCCATTACCCATCAGCTCAGTGCAGTTTATGCCTGCATGTGGACCACAGTTCCCATGAGTCTGTGGCTCACCTGTAAACGTCACCTGCTTTAGTAACTAAATCTGCACTATGACAGTCATTTAGAATAAATGCATCCTTCTGAAAAGCAACAGATACTTTAAGCAAAGCAGCAGTAGTTGTGAAATCATGTCTTTTGGTAGAGCCACAGTCTGCAACAAATAAATTAGAAGTCTAAAAGTGTAGAGCTATACACAATGCAAGAGAACAAAACAGATTGCTTTGAGTCGCTGTATCTACTCAAAGACATTGTTCTAGAAGCTTGCAGGGTGAAACAAGTGATCTTAAAAGTACATTAATAATAGCAAGTTCAGTTAGGTGTTTCTGAATATTGTACACTTAATCAGTATTTGTGTCTTGTATTCAAATACAAGACCTAATTAATTGACTTAAAGGAGTCCAAAGTTCATCCAAAAATGAAAAATGTGTCATCATTTACTCACCCTCCGGTCGTTCCAAACCTGTATGAGTTTCTTTCTTATGCTGAACACAAAAGAAGATAATTTGAAGAATTTTGTTGGTCCCCATTGAGTTCCATAATAGACCAATGGGACCATCAACTGTTTGATTACCAGCATTCTCCAAATAAGAAATAAATTCATACAGGTTTGGAATGACAAACCTAAATGATGACAATTTTATTTTTTGGGTGAACTATCCCTTTAATTCCAGACATATTCTTGGAAATTAGGTTTTCTTACTCTGGCAATTTTCCCCCACTAAATTCTATTACAGTGGTCCCCAAACCTGTCCTGGAGGACCCCCTACCCTGCACATTTTGTATGTCTCCCTTATCTAACACACCTGATTCAATTCATCAGCTCGTTAGTAGAGACTGCAAGAACTAAATTGGGTGTCTGATTAGGGAGACATAAAAAATGTTCAGGGCAGGTTTGGGAACCACTGTTCTATTAGATCATTTGCACTTAAAACAAGTAAAACAATTTGAGTATAAAATATTCAGGATATATTATCTGAAAACAAGCCTTAATATCAACAATAAATAATGCAAGTCTGACTCATTTATGTGGGTTTAAGCACATTTAGACATTTCTACTACAAAAAAAGACAAAAATACTGATTAAGAAAAAGATTTTGCAGAGTACTGTTTGTTTTACACTGACACTGTGTGTGCATAGGAAACTAATTAAGTGTTAGAAAATTAGTTAATGGGTCACTCATGACAACTTGTGTGGTTTTGAGTGCACTTTCAGTTCATCATTGCACTACCCTGTGGAAAAACAGCACAAGCTGATTAACAACATAGTTTCTTAACAAGCAATATTTCCTTGACCAACCAGCAAAACCATGCTTGTTGACCAGCTTAAGCAGTTAAATGCACTATTCTGATCCATCAGTTATACCAGCACTAACAACACCTAAGCCTAGTATGATTTTTCCAATTCTGCTTACTGAGCTACATTTCAACCAAAACTACGATTGCTCTCTGCAGAAGGATTTACTGGTAATCATAAATACAACATTGATCGACTCTTCCCGGAAACAACATCTTCCAACTTGCCCCTTCATCTCTACAGGTGCTCCTAAACAACTATGATTGCTTTGGTAGTTGAAGATGGATTGCCTTAACACTTTCTCCCCCAAACACACACCAACACAAACCAGGCAAACGCATTCATGCATCTGAACACGCCCACAGTGGACATGTTTTCTGCATTGTCAGAGGAGTGACGTTGGCCACGTGTTGGAATGTAACGCATCAATGAGTACCCATGCAGCACTGCACAAACAAAGGTAATCATGAAACTAATAATATGCAATTTATAGACATCATTTTAAATGTATTTAAATTTCTATCATATATTCTTTACTTCTATAATATATTTTTGTTTCAATTCCTATTTTCCTATAATTTAGCTCTGTTACAGAACACTCAGTTACTAAAACTTCTATAATCTTCTAAACTAGACGTGTTAGATCAAATATTTATAATGAAAATGTATAATTAACTGAATCCCTTTCCAAAGTTCCCAAAGTGCTGATATGGCAGTACAGATAGGAAACATACAGTCCAGGCAAAACTTGCATGTGAAACGTCACAATATTCAAAGAAATATCATAGTGTGATGTAACAGGAGACAAACAGATTAAACAGATACTGGACATCTCACATAATCACAGAACAGCTCACCTGAGAACACAAACACTCAAGTACACATGCAAACCCACACCACCCACAACAAGCAACTGATGACTAATGAAAAAAAGACACACTCAGAAAACTGGCTGCAGGGAAAGACAGAGATGGAAGTGTGAAGGAGACACTCACCATAAACTGAACGTTGTCGAAGCCATTAGACAGCAGGTGGTTTTCGTACTGCACGAGACCGATGTTGTCCAGCCACTGTCCCACGGACTGGACGGGGCAGCGGGGGCCTATCAAGGGGTGCAGAGGGAGGCGTTTGAGAAGTGAGTAGCCATCCACCCGGTAGCAGCGACAGTCCGGCTGTGAGAGCTGGCACTGCCACATCATGTTCCGTGCAAAGTGACTGTCAAACGAACCCGCCATGCTCAACAAGCCACGGAGAGCGCGAGTGGAAACGGTAGAGACAGAAAGAGCGAGAAAATAGAGGTAGGAAAGTGATTTCAAGGAACAGAAGAAACTAATGTTCAGAAAACAGTTGAGAGGGGGAGGAAAACAAAGAGAGAGCAAATTAGAAGAAGAGGGTCCTCTCAGGAGAGTGAGCGTTAGGGTCCGTGCTGGTGGAGAAGTACGCCGGCTGTGGAGGTAGACATGCTGAAGGCTCCCAATTACATCCACAAGAGAGGCGAGAGAGATGCCGATTACCAACGCTGTGCTGCTCAACCTGTGTCTCAACGTGTGGAGAGTGCAGGCATGTGCGTGTGTGCGCGTTTGCGCGTGCGGGAGGGAACGAGCGAGCGTGCGCGAAAGAGGATAGGAATGACAGCGTGCAGCTTGCTTGGTAGATTTCTGTTTCTCCAGCACTCCCACACTCATTTGTATGCCTCTGCATCCTGTGCCACTGTGCGCTCTCTCTCTCCCTCCCTCTCGGTCTCTCCTTCTCCCTCCCTTCTTTCCACTAGCTGTACCTCACATTGCCGATAATAGCCATCAGATCAACCCCAGCCTCTTTGTCTGAGTGCAGAAGCTGCTGTTGCTCCCTCCCACACATACACACACATACACACACACTCTGTGGGCGTCTGTGAGCACTGGTGGAATGGCAACACAAATGGGCTTTCTGTGGACAGAAAAATGAAGGACCACTGCAGAGGAGAGGAAAGACAAAAGTATAGGAGAAGCGAGGAAAGGAGACGAGACAGGAGGAAAGGAGATGAAAGAAGAGGTGAAAGGAGAGAGCAGGAGGGTAAAGATGAGAGGAGCCGAAACAATAGGATGCAACATGAAAGGTGACAATTGAGGTGGTGAGGGGAGAAGCAAAGAGAGAGTAGGAGAGGAGAGGCAAAGTGAAGGCGGTGAAAGAAATGGTGCAGAGTCGGGAGGAAGTGATGAAAGTAGGGATAACAGGCAAAGGGTGAGAGGACAGGTGAGGGGAGATGTGGGAGGGATGAAAGGAGAGAAGGTGAAATGAGAGGGGGCAGAAAAAGTGAGAGATGAAGCAAAAGGAGAGGAGGCAAGAGGAAAGCTAAATCAGACGGTGTAAATTAAAGGAGAGAATGGAGGAGGTTTGAGTAGAGGCAAATAGTGCAAGGGACAGGTAAAGAGGTGAAATGAGCAGAAAGAATGACAGGAAAGGAGGCAAGAAAAGATGAGAGGAGAGGCTACAGGAGAGGGGACAGGATGTGGCGGAAGAGGCGACAAGAGGAGACAAAAAGCAATGAGAGAATTACTGGAGAGGATGCGACAACAGAAAAGAGGAGAGCCCAAAGGAGAAAAGAGAGGACAGGAGGTGAAAAGGGAGGCAAAAGAGAGGTTGGGATTAGAAAAGAGGTGAGAGGAGAGGAGAGGAGAGGAGAGGAGAGGCAAAAGGAGGTGAGCGAATTACAATATTACAAAGAGGAAACAGGATATGAGAGCAAAATGGAAGACAGAGAGGAGAGGACAGAAGGTGCAAGAAGAGGCAAAAGAGAGGAGTAAATATGAGAAGAAGTGAAAGGAAAAGAGGAGAGGAGAGGCAAAAGGAGGTGAGAGAATTACAGAGGAGAGGAGAGGAGGCAGGAGAAGAGACTAAAGGAAAGTAGGCAAAAGTAGAGTAGGAGAAAAGAAAGCATTAGAAGAGGCTAAATGAGGTCAAAGGAGAATAGAGGAGGCAAGAGGATAGGCAAAAAAGAGGAGGAGAGAGAACAGAAGGCTAAAAGAGAGACAAAGAGAGGCGAGACAAGAGAATGAGAGGAGGCAACGGGAGACAAAAAGAGAGCCAAAAGGAGAGGAGAGTAAAGAAGGAGAGAGAAAAGGAGGTGAGAAGAGAAGAGAGGAAGGGATGGAAAACAAGAGAAGAGGCAAAGGGAGAGGGGAGACGAGGCAAGAGAAGAGGGTGGCCGAGAGAGCTCAAATAGAGCTGCAAATAGAAAAAATACCTGCAAATTAAGAAAACAACTTGGTCAATTTTACAACAGACGTGCTGCAAATGCTCACAACACAAACAAATAAAGAAATGCGCTACAAATACTCACAACACAACCAAACAAAGAAACGTGCTGCAAATAAAATTCTTTATTTGTTTGTGTTGTGAGCATTTGCAGCTCCTGCTGTCAAACTGATGAAGATGTTTTCTTGATTTGCTGGTGCCTTTTCTATTTACATGTGTTTTCTGAAGCTGCAGTGTGTTGAGCTGTCTCGGCCACCCTAAAAAGGAGAGGATGTGAGATGAGAGAATGAGAGGAAGCAACAGGAGGTACGAGAAGAGCAAAAACAGGAGGAGAGAGGACAAGAGATGAGCGGAGAAGAGATGAGGTAAGAGGACAGGCAATAGAAGACAATGTTATTGTCTTCATTATTAGCTCTAGCGATTTGATTTTCACAATTTTCACTATTGATCATCACTGAGAGAATCTAAGTACACTGATCTCCAATCAATGAGATGTTACTTTTGCTCCCACTGCGAACAAAAAAAGTGTCCCAAGACCAGTGCTTAGAGTCTAAACTGTCCATCCACTTCCTGTCCCCCTGCTCTCATTATGACTACAGGAAGAGCACAGTGACGAGAAGGAGAGCGCACGGTAACCATGGTTACATCTCAAAAAGCTCCCTGTCTATGAGCGGGTCTTTGACACTATTGAAGGAAACCCTCCTGTCTCGCAGTGCTGCACACTTCACAGCCGTTAGTTAATATTCATATCATGCCACGAGCTCCCTATAGTTATGGATATATGTTAAACGTAGTGGTATGACTGACTATATGCATCAACACCACACACACAGAGACACACAAACCTGAGTGATCCTCCGTAATCCCCTCCAACTCTGTGCCAATTCCAGCACCTATGGAGCTCATAATCTTGTCAATCTGTGGAGAGGAAAAGAGAGAGATGAATTGCATGTTTGCATAACGAAAGGCCCTCATCCTTATTTTTATGTCCTTATTCCATGGCATTTCCCCACAGACTTCTCCTCATTGCTCTTTTCCCGCAAACCCACTTTCAGTTTTTCTTAAATGTCAGTAATTGCGCTCCAAAACCGCTTAATTGTTTGCTAAAAGCTGGGGGAGGAATGGGAATTTTGGGAAGGCAATTTATCATGATCAGCTTCGTTTGAGAACACGTCAGTTCGGAGAGAGCTGGGAGAGTGTTTTTGATAAATGTCTCCTCATTAAAATGACAGTGATGTTCAGAGCGAAGAAAGTGTCGTTTCACATCCGTAAAGCTGAACACCTGCCTTCAAAGAACAGCCCTTTGCTGTCTCCCAGCGGACCGCGTTGTTACTCCAAAGAGAAAGCCGCTCGGAAGCCCCAGATGAACGGATGCAGAACTCTCCCCTCTCCCCTTTGATCAGTTATTTCTAATATATGTTCTCTTCTGAAGACCTGACAGCCGGGTGAGGCTGGGAAAGAAAATGCTGTGACACATTAAATTTATTGAGTGTGGAAATTTAGTCGTCATATGAAGCGGGAAGCTGCCGTGTATCTAAACAGAAGCACTGACCTGAAAGAGATTTAACTTTAAAGAAGGATTCAAAGAAGAGGAGGAAATTTGAGACTGTCAATTGAGTTGAGACAGACAGAAAATCTCTTTTATCATCTGTGCTTTGTTCCTTTTGATCTCTAATAAAATGTAACTATAAGATAAATCTCTCAAGACACCTATCTAAGATGTTCGGGTCAGATTCTTGACATTATTGTAATGATACTTGACCCTTCGGGGGAGTTTGATTGACAGGTGATCTGACCAATCATAACAAACCGGACAGGAGAGTAGAATTTGAACTTGAAAAATGGTGTGTATTGATGTCTTTCTGTGGTTGAAACAAGATTTCTTCTGATGTTCATTCATGTTTATTTCATGCTATGAACTAGTAAAGAGGAAGAGATGATCGGTTTATATGCTATTTGAACTGAGGCGCTACACATTAGCCCCTTTCACATAGTAATACCAGTAAATTGCCGTAAAATTACCGGAACGACTTTACCGGTGAATTCAAAACTGCGCTGTTCACACAGGCAACAGCATTCCGTCATTTTTCCGGTAAAGCACCATTCACACATCGGTTTTAAATTACCGGTAAATTCTGTGACATCATAAAACGGAAATGACCTCTAAACAGCTGCGCCTCATGGTGTTTGTGTTTGTAAACATGGAGGGGTAAATGCCATCAGTGTTTTTGTTGATGTTTTCATTTTTGTGCCGAATGTTCACGTTCATGATGCTTCTTTTGGCCCAGAGACATCGCACGACTTCAAACACAGCGCGGAGTAAATGCGTCATCTGCATCAGAAAGTTATGATTGGCCCAGAGCTGTTGAATTTTGAATTTCAACGGCTCTGGATTGGCCCGGAGTAGATGTCTTACGTCACCGCGTTCTGAACGCGTACGTGCTCATACCGGTAATTTTCCTTCTGCGTTCACACACAGCAGAATTCCGGCAATTTACCGGTATGAGAAGTTGTAACATTACTGGTAAATTGCCGGAATTCTGCTGTGTGTGAATTTACTGGTATTTTTGAAAAGGTCCTATTCACACATGATCTCTTTACGGCAATTTACCGGTAATTTTCCGCAAAAGTCTGTATGTGTGAAAGGACTTATTGAAGAGCCACAAAACGGTATTTATTATTTGAATTTCTAAAAAAAGTAATATGGACAAAAATAATAAAAAGATTTATAATTAAATTATAATTTGAAAACCATTTATTAAATATTTTTATGATGTTAAATCAAATGACAATCAAAAACAAACAAATTCTTAAAGTTAAGTCTAGACACATTATGATAATGAAAATTCTCATTATCACAATGTGTCTAGACTTAACTTTTTATAAGAATTTGCTTGTTTTTATTAAAACATAAAAAGGATTAAATGTGCTTAATTGTCATGAAAATAAGTAATTAAATACTTTGCAAACAATAGCTTCTTATTTATTATTTAAATTATGACCTAGACATGTTTTTGTTTTGATTCATCAGTTCACTCAGTATAATAGGATGTCATTATTCAAAGGCACTTCCTCTATTAATTGACTGATTGCTTGACTTTTTATATGCTACATTACCCTGGATAAAAGCTGCCCTAGTGAAAAACAGATCACCGTCAGTGCAAAACACAAGAGAAAATCGTGTCCCGGGTCTATCATTATGCATATTATAATATAATAAAGAAATGCATTAAAAATCATTTAGCTTCCATGACAACATAGTTGAATAATTTAGGCTTCCTGGCGAAAGGGCATGATTTTGCATCACACATCAAAAACATACGCCGAGCACCAAAAGAAAACCTTTCAAGCCAGTCAGCTTGGTTACTTCAAGCTAAGTGAATTAATTAAGTGGAAATGATTCTGCAATTAGCTGGTAATTAAAATGTTATTACCTCTTCCCACTCTGCCGTAAAGGAGGGGGTTCTCTCTAGTCTGTTGGGGCTGCTTTTACCAGGGCTGTTCTGCCCCCTGGAACTCCACTGCTCCTCCTCGATAGGAGACACGGCCACCAAGTTCGAGTCTGATTTGGAGAAATTTCTGGACAGCTGAAGGTCCAAAACGTTTTTGGGCATAGACCTCATCCTCCCAAGAGTGCAGGCTCTTTCCTCGTAGCCGGTATTGCTGTTTGCTGGGCTAGAGCCGCCTGTGCTTTTGCTCCGGACCTCCCCGTTCCTCACATGCACCCCGGTGGTCTTGTCGCCCGATTCAGTGAGAGTTAACGGGCCCTGGTTGACCCGGGTGTGAAAAATCGTCCTGTACACTATCTGCGGTTTGGCTTCTTTCTGGGTCTTCAGGGCAGACGCCTCGCTGCCGGTGCGAGGAAACGGGGGCGAGTACTCGGGAGCTCTGAGAAAATTCCCATGCCGTAGCGGAGGCTCAGGAACACTGAACTTTCGCACTTTGCCGTAGAGTTGATAAGGGTTGTCAGGGGATTCGCAGGCAGGAGACGAGCCGTGGAGGAGGCCGGCGAATTGCTCGGGAATGTGGCTGTTTCTCCGGTCGTCTCGCTCTATGCACTCCTTCTGGTGCGCTGCCTCATCTGCAAGGGGAAAAAAGAAGTGTAGGAATCAGTAAAATCAGATTCACACACATGAATAACAGCATAAACAAACCATCTACAACATGACAAACCCAGAAGAAACACTTTGAGTCTCTTTGAGCGCCTGGAGTGTCCCCCTTTACACAAAAAAAGATACAAATGTGTCCTCGCTCTGTACTCCAGACACCGGAGTACTTGAACTAGTGTTGTGTATGTATATATGTCATTCGGTTGACTAGCTGTGTTGAGACAAGCACCAAATGAATGCCTGAGGCTGGGGGCAAGCCAGTCTGTTCACTGGGGTGAGAGAGACCCTGTTCTTGTCCTCCTCTTGTTCCCTACAGCCCACCAAGAACTGTCTCTTGCACTGTCTCATGTAAAGAAGCCCAAGACCCCTTCACTAAAGAGCTCTTAAAAGCATCTGTCCTCAGGCAGTGTGTGATCTGTAGTGTAACTGAGGACAGATCTCAGTTCACGGAGGTCACTGGGTTTATTCAGGTCTTGATTAAGATGAGCAGTGTCTATATTTATTATTAGGTTATGATGTTTAAATTCCAGTTGGGGCGTCTGCATTCATCAAGATGCAGTTTGTTGCTTTCAAAAAAGTAAACCAATAACAATAATTGTTAGATCTTTAGATACTTCAGATTTTGTTTCAGAAGAAAATATGAATGGTCCTTGCAAGTGGTCGGAACAGTCGTCACCTCAATGCAGAAATGTTTTGGGATGGATGCTTACATACTGTATCATGTTATCATGTTACTATATTAAAATTAAGGGTGTAACGATACACGTATTCGTATTGAACTGTTTGGTACGAGGCTTTCGGTTCAGTACGCATTACAAACCGAATGATTTGATTCGTTGGACTAATCCTATTACATTTAGAAAATAAAACAGCTTAAAGTGTGTGAAATATGTATATGTTCTCATTGCCACTGCGCTCAACAAGGCAGGCCAATCAACGTAACAGGCAACGTGCTGTCTTCCAGTGACGTAATGTTAGCGGACAGGCACTCAGGGCACGTGCTGCGAAAGACCCTGCGATATTGTCAAAAACATAAATTGTTTACAATATTAAGATTTTTGGCATTTCCAAATTAATGTAGGCCTATTACATTCGTATTTTTATTAGGCCTTTTATTATTCTTATGAAGTTACTTTTATTATTAAATTAAAATTACAATTACCAAATAACTGACGTGCTGCGAGGATAACAAAAGATTATGCTACAGCCTATGTTTACTCCTCAATTAAAATGTTTTAAAAAAGGTATTACACAAATAATTATAGGCCTACAATTAAAATACACTTCAGTCATCAATAAAAATCAATGAAATAAAAAGCTTTTATTTCAAGCACCGACTTTCAAAAACAACCTGTTTAACATGAAATAGGTTTCTTCTAATTTTTTTTCACTATGTAATATTAGAAATATTAAGGGAATAAATGAAAACAGTAAGCTATATACCGTTATCAGCATATGTGGAAGTAGATTCGTCTTTCGTCATCTCTGAGAGAATATGTGTGAGATGCCTGAAAGCTCCGTCATTACTCCATCATTCCGTTTTTACTTTCACTTTCTGCATAATGAATTGACTGAGATTAAGACGTTCACTGGCATAACTCTTGCGCAAAGTTGCTTGTGTGTGATATCCATTGGCTCGCCTTCATGGTTTAAAACAGAAATATTTCCAACATTGCGACGTAACCAATTACCCCTGTACCGAACCATGACACCACGGTGTCATATCGAACCGAACATGAATTTTGTGAACCGTTACACCCCAAATTAAAATGTATAACATTAACAATATTCTGGTCTCTAAAAAAGACTCAGATCTCTCCATTAACATCAACATAAAATAGATGGGATTTGGGCTTTATTGTCCATCAGACAAAAACTGTTAATTAAACTGTAAATTTACAAAAGTAATAGCACACATACCCTTAATAAGTCGTAGAACTAGAGGCATCTTTTATATCTGTAGCACAAAGTATGCTAGATATGTTATGCACCTGAATTCAACACAGTCTGTGTGAATGCCCTAACCTTTAAGTATGAGCAACAGTAATATGCTTATTAGCACAACTAACTAGGTTACTGTGAAATCTGCACACCTTTTACCACATTTTCTGCACTGACTGTGAAATTTCGACTTAAATAAATTTGATTTACACAATATTCTTTATTTAATTGTCTAATTGATATTCAAAAGTATTGATGAACCAAAATATGCTAAAATTACCATGCAATGGTTAGTGGAAGTGTAGAATTACATGCAAATGCTTCTTCTGCAAATACAAATCCCACAGGTCTAACCATAACTGTAATAACAATATTTAATGCATGTAAAATTTTGGTGTCTTCAACCAAAGCACTGAACGCACACACACACACACATATTGGTACATCCAGCTTTGATCCTGTCCAGACAGTCACATGAGTTGCCTTTTATCTCCTAAATGCGGAATAATCAACTGAACGGAACGCTCTGCTACAGGCCAAAATAACCAACAGAATTGAGGAATCTGAAAGGAACACAGAGAAAGCTGCTATTTTTATTTTGCATAAAAAAGCGTTGATCTTGCATAAAGCTCACAGCACAAATAAACAAGACTAAATGGAGAGCGAGCAAATTCAGCTTTGATGAATAACTAAAACAGCTCTCAAAATGCATTTCTGGTCTCGTCCCAACTCCACACATCCTCAAACAGGCTCTGAATGAGTGTTTTAAACCTCATTAAAACATGCGCCTATAAAGCAACACACTCATGGCATGTAATATAAATCACAGGACCACATTCAAATGTACTACATTGCCTCTCTCATATCTGGCATATTAAGTGAAAAGGCAGCGTCCCGAGTGATAAATGCAGTTGGGGACGGTGGAAGACATGCAATGCTTAAAAGGTTTTTGATGTGTACACCGGATTGGACTCCAGCAGTCAGATTTACTGAACGTGGAGAAACGTGACGCTAAACAGGATATCAGTATCTATAACACTCGGAGGGAGACATCAGAGCTCAACACTCCCTCATACTGTCCTTTCCTAACGCTCTTGTAAACAGCATTTTCAACCGATAAAGATCAAATTACACTCCTGCAAGCTGAGGGAGAGCAAAACAGGTGGAGACAACAAGAGACTGAGTAAATCTCACACACACAACAAAATCAGTTTAAAGGGAGAGTTCACCACAAAACAAGATTTTTGTCATTATTCACTCAACATTCACGTTTGAAAACTATAGTTCCATAATAGCATGGAAAAGAGTGACTGCTACATTTTAAAAATGTCATCTTTTATGTCCCATGGAAGAAAGAAAGTCATACGGGTTTGGAGCAATATGAGAGTGAGTAAATGCTGACTGAAACAATCCTTTAAAACAAAAAGTCCCAGATTCGCTTATGACCCTGAAGAGAGAGGATAATGTTGTACAAAAGGGCCCGTGTCAGTTTTGATCAACTAGAGTGAAAGGACCGTAAGTTAAACGCCATGATGAGTTCATCCACTGAGAGAGAGACAGAAACAACATGAGCTATCAAAACAGTAGTAAAGGTCACTGCCATCTCAGACAAAACAGCGGTTGGCATACAAAACACAGAGAGGCCTTGACCGTCAGCTGCGAGAAGCCAAATACAAACACGCTGCAGGAAAAACTCACACTGAAAAGGATCAAAAGAAAAAAAGGTCTGTCAAGTCTACAGACATTGTGTTTACATTGCAAGAAAGTGTCATGGCTCAACTGTTCCAATCTCATTTCCGCTATTTTTCCATTAAAACTTCCTCCGCCCTCTTTACCACATAATAAAGATGCAAATGAGCCTCCCAAAACAACAATTTGATGCCAACAGTATCATAATACTGATTCTGAAATGTGTCTAATATCAGTGTAACTAGTTTAAGAACATACAGTATTTGATTAATTTAACATCAAATAAAAGACTTCAAATGAAAACTCAAGGGCCTAAATAAAAGCATACAGTGTAGTTGCATGTTAAAGAAAACATGAGTGTGTTCACCAGACTCACAGCAAGGCAGAAGTGGATAACCATCTACAGTATAGAAACCACTCAGCACACCTACACAGCCATAATGGAAAGTTCACTTCAGTTTCTGGGAAACAGATCAAATAAAATGCACAATTTATGGGTAATATAAAGGCATGAGTGCTCCGAGATCTTTGCCATTACTGAGAGAGATGTGTCACCAAACTACGAGAGGTATCAGGGGAAAGAGATTGTTTTGCGTGTGTGGGTTTTAACGTTTTCTGAGAAATCGAATCTGCGCAGTTATTTTTGAAAATTTCTGAACTGCTTTGAGATCTGAGATTGGAAATTGCTTAATAAAATAAATACAAACAAAATAAAAACATGAAATGAAATAAAATAAAATGAAGTAAAATGAAATGAAATAAAACAAAAACTAGATTATCTATATAGCATAATATAGAATTAAATGAAACTAAATTAGCATTGATGTATTTTAGTGTGTCTCCCTCTATATCTATTCTAATATCTGTCGCTTTTTCCATATTCCTCTCAGGTCAGATCTACATCTGCAACCGCAACAGGTGACATCTGGTAGTCATGGAAACAGCACAGTGGCTTCCTAAAATCATGGGCTCAAAGCTCCTGGCCTTCAGAAGGGACAGAGGAAACAGAGAAAGTAAGACAGACAGAGACAGACAGACAGAAAGAAACAATCTACTGCAGATTGACTGCAGCGCCATCTGAACTGACCCACAGGGCAAAGAATCAGAGAGATCTCAAGCAGAAGTGCTCAAGTCTTATCTGAGCACAGCAGAGAGTGCATCAAAAGCTCACGCAGGGTACAAAAGGCTGATCCAGGGTCAGCAGGAGGAAATCTATCCCGCAGCACAGCGTCTGAACTCTTCCCACGTAATTAGATCGCTTGGATTACTTGTCGTAATTTATGAAGACACATATGAGACGCTGGAGCTTTGAGGCGAAAACAGTGGGGCAAAGATCATACCCTGATAAAAACAAATCCATCCTGTTCAATTTGATGGACTGACAGACCATGTATTCAACAAAATGAGCAGAGAACAGGTGCAAAAAGCAGCTGAATAACAGCTGTGGCAAATTTCTGCATTTTTGCACAAAAAATTAAAACTACTTAAACCCAAATGAGATTTGAGAGAGGTTTTCAGAATATAGAGCTCAAGTCATATGGACCACTTGCTGTTTTGAAAGCAAAGTAAATGAGGACTGAAGTTTGATTTCAGGTGACTAGATGGCTGGGGTGTAAGAGCAACTTACGGGGGTCTTGTCAAGATGATGGGCTTACGCTGCTGTATTTCTGACTCACTAGTGCGAAGAGCTCCTCCAGAACATGCAGTAAACAGCAGGGAGGAGAACATCAGCCAGAGCAAGTGATATAACAGGAGCTGCACGGCATGCTGGGCTGCCAGTGAAAAGCAAATCTGAAGCCCGACAGGGGTTAAATTAAAAAGAGTGAATATTCTTAAAAAAGTTGTGAATCTCCCCTCCCCCCATTAAACATTTCCACGGAGAACCATCCATGGTTAAAAATACCACATGCTGCAATAAAGCTACACCACCTACCTCCTTCTTGAAAACCTCTATCACACTCGTTCTTACCTTTGCAGGACGGGTATGAAGCAGCAAAACAGCCAGCAGGACTTTCCAGGAGGAGGATCTTGTGAGGAATGAGGCTCCCACCTCTGAGGTCACACTCTTACACCTTCGTTTACATGTAGTTTTTCATTCTCAAAGATCTGATAGGGCCACCGTTGCACCACACAACATTCCAGTGATGTTTCTGTGCACACACACACACACACGCTCATCTGTGCACATGCTCGATCACACTGTCATGTCTTGTCATGTCACAGCTTTGGAGAGAAACTGAAAGATAAGTATTCTGCACGTATGTTTTTGTGAGCTGACATATGTGAACTTGTGGCTCACTGTGTCTTGAAGTTATCTGTCTATTTAGATTAGTCTGAAATTCATAATCAGGGTGGGGTTGTAGACACAGGAGGAAGTAATGGTGGAGAACAGTTGAAAAAGAGCAGAATGGGCTGAGCCTCTTACACATACACACACACTCTGAGCTGATGGCTGTCTTTTCCAGTGGATTAAAGGCCACATGTTTAATTGCTTGTTAACAAATGTTTACTGCGCCGTATTGAACTGCACCCATTTCCTGCCAAAAATAGGGGCAGAGATCCTGCCAGACCTACAGCAGCTCGCAGAGAGAGAGAGAAAGAGAGAAAAATGTATCTGTACCCATGCTTTTTACATTTAATAATAAATAAATATATGACTATAATATTCTAATAGTGCAGAGAAAAATCTTCTCAGTGCTTTCTAAGGCAAACATCAATATTACTATTGCTTATACTTAGGGTTTGCAGGATACAGTAGTTATGCAATACTGAAATAAAATCTATGACTTTTTAAAACTATTTTAAGGAACATAA